>OX421496.1:7939353-8309353 GCA_949126835.1 Anisus vortex | reverse complement strand
GCTCAAGTTTCCTTTCTTAGGGAGTTTAATGAGTAGTCCCTCTTTCCACTCTGTTGGGACTTGCTCCTCTTCCCAGATCTTTTGGAAGAGGGGGTGTAAGAGCTCTACTGTAGTCTCCACGTCCGCTTTCAGTGCCTCCGCAGGGATATCATCTGGTCCAGGTGCTTTTCCGCTTTTAAGCTTCTTGATGGCTTGGCGTATTTCTTCCTTTGTAGGTGCATTGCAGTCTATCGGGAGGTCTATGTCTGCCGGCTGGATATCAGGTGGGTCTGGTGGAGCTGGCCTGTTGAGTAGCTCTTCAAAGTATTCCACCCATCTTCTCTTTTGTCCTTCGTCATCGATTATCTGCTTTCCTTCTTTATCTTTCACCGGTCTTTCAGGTTTACTAAACTTTCCAGATAACTTCTTGGTGATGGTATACAAGTCTTTCATATTTCCATTTCTGGCTGCTTCCTCCGCTTCTGCAGCTAGAGCATCTGCATAATTCTTTTTGTCGGCTTTGATGCTCTTCTTTACACTCTTGTTTGCTTGTGTGTATTGTTCCTGTGCCTTGGCCTTCTCTGCACGTGTCCGGCTGCTATTTAGTACTGCCTTCATTTCTCTTCTCTGTTCTATTTTCTTCAAAGAGACCGTTGAGATCCATTCCTTGTGGTTGCGTTTCTGTGGGCCCAATACTTCTTGACAAACTGTCTTTATTGTTGTTTCCACTATCCTCCACTCCTTGTCTATTGTTGCTTCCTCTTCATCAATTATTTCTTGCAGGACTTGGAATTTGTTTGCAAGTGCCAGCTTGAATTCCTGGCATTTGGTTGGGTCTCTGAGAAGTATTGTGTTGAACTTCTTTCGCTGGTTTAATTCTACTGCCCAATTCCTTTTAAGTTTAAGTTTGACACGTGCAACAAGAAGGTGGTGGTCTGAAGCCACGTCCGCTCCTCTTCTAACACGTACATCTTGCAGGGACCTCCGGAACTTCTTGGAAATGCATATATGGTCTATCTGGTTTCCGGTGTGGAGGTCTGGTGAGAGCCAGGTGACTTTGTGTATCTTTCTATGGGGGAAGATGCTACCGCCGATGACAAGGCTGTTTGCAGCACACAGATCTACAAACCTCTCTCCATTGTCACTCATCTCTCCCAACCCCTCTCGACCCATAACCTCTTCGTAACCAGTGTTGTCATCTCCTATTTTAGCGTTAAGGTCTCCAATCAACATGGTTATGTCTCTGCTAGGAAACCTCTGAATGATGCTCTGCAGCCTACCGTAAAATTCATCTTTCGTACAGTCTTCACTATCGTTAGTAGGGGCATAGCACTGAACGAGATTCATGTTGATCTTTTCCCTCTAGAAGTCATTTAGGACAGCGTTATTGGCTGCGCACGTAAAAAAAAACACTTAAGCTCTAAAAATAGAGCAAGCGGTCCCTCTTATTATATAGTCTTTTGTTAAATTAAGTAAGAAGATGGTCCTTCGGAAATTACATCTTATTTTAAAATAAATGTTGCATTTATTTGTCTGTGTATTTCAGGTCGACCAACAGTTCCAAGTAAGTGAATAGATAGGCTATGTGTTAACATTTCAGTATTGCCTATCGGATAAAATATTCATAAATAAACATATTGCTTGTTGGGTGTGAATCGGATAAAATATTCATAAAGAAACATATTGCTTGTTGTGTGTGAAAGGGCAATATGAAATACTTTTAAACATATAAAACAATTCAAAATCAACGGTAATGAAAAAAATCACTGCCCCCTCTGTGCCAGCTTTCAAATCATCAATAAATGCTTTGACTAATTACCTCCAATGAAACTCCGTCGTCTATTTATAACTCTTGTTTGTAAATTTTAAAATAGTATAAGTAGTTAATGCACACTATTGAGCATTCAAAATCACCCTTAAATTGTGGACTTTTTCCTCTGGTGTGACGGGGTCTCATCAGAAAAATGAAGAAGAAGATTATTTAACTTATAAACGTTATAAAAACAGCACCCCGCCATGCCCATAGGCGCCAATAGGAGAATGTATTTAAACTGGCCAGCAGTATTCCCCCCAACAGGTATTAATTATTATTTTCTTATACGAGTTGTTGCAGACGCTTCTTATAAACAGAAGATTATTGCGTACTATGCTTATCTGATGTTTGAATCTAGTCTTGTAGGCCTATTTTTGGGTCTTCTGTTTAGGATCTTGTTCACTGTGAAATAATACACTCAAGCCACTTGATGAATGTTCAACGAAGAACTTAATGCTTGAACATATGTACAATACAATAACATTCAACTTCACTTCTTAATAATAAGTAGGCTCCTTGTAGTTTAACAAAAGTCAACAACCCTAATTGCACCAATGCATGCTTTATATAAATTTTGGTGCAGAAAGTACTAGAGTGGATATCCCTAAGCTTACCGAATACAAAAAGGGCTTACTAGAAAGTGGTAGAGACTATGAGAAAAATATTGGTGTTATTACTAGAGACTGACCGAAACCAAATTTTTAGTTTCGGCCGAAAACGGAAACATACCAAATATTATACATTGACTTTCGGCCGAAACCGAAGCCGAAACCAAAAGTTTAACTACAACTTCGGCCGAAACCGAAAAATAAACCGAAAATGCGAAACAAATTTCAAAAGACTGCACATTTATGTGTAATATTAACAAGTTTATGGGCACTCTATTTGAGTAAACCATTCTTTGGAGTGATTAAATAATCCGTTATTATTATTTTCAGTCTTCTACTTCACATTAAGGATGTTAATATCCTTTTTTATTTCTCAATACCTATTTTCGGTTCTAAATATCCGATTTTGTACCCATTTTCTGTTCCCCCTCTCTGCACTCCGGGCAAAGTAAGTTATAGTTTGGAAAAGACAAAATTGCATTGATTATACTAAAAAAATAATACGAGGAACCATTGATCCTTATAAAGTGGTGTGGTGAAATCTTTGTTAAAAAAACATAGTTGATTTTGGATTAGCAGAAGTCAAAAGCTGTAGTAGTGTCATGAATGTAGACCTTTAAGTTTATAATTATAATATAAATCAGTGGATGTTAGATCTATATCTTACACACATTAAAAGAATTTTGTAGAATATAAATGAAATCCCAGTCACGTCTATCTAAGGTTGATAGACGTCCGGCGAGAAAATAAACCGTTTTTAAAAAGAACCGTACATGCTCTGCAAAGTAGTTTTTTTTAATTCCCCAATTTGCTTCTCAGTCTACATTAAATAAAATGTTGGGTCAGTTTTACTAATATACAATTATTGACAGCTAATGTAATAAAACTGAACTGATTGTGGATTGTGAAACACTAAATATGTCATGCTTTTTGTCTATCTATGTCCTCCTTTTGAAGTCCAAGCATCTCGCAACCTTACGTCTATCGGTCTGTTTGTCTGTTAAAGGAGCGTTCAGCATCAGTGGGGAAATTCCATTTTTGTTTGTTTTCGAAAACGTAGATCAAATGTCTGTACCGACGACTAGCATTAACACCTGCATTATCTGTTGTATGCGCTTGTATCGCAAATTCACAAGCATTATTCGAAAATCGAAAAAAAAAAAAAAAAAAAAAAAAAAAATAAAAATAAAAAAAAAAAAAAATAAAAAAAAAAAAAAAATAAGTCGCCTCTGACAAACGAGTGTTTGCAAGGAATATAATGTTAAGGAATTGTTTTGTGCTAATCAAACAGGGTTTAGAAATATTTCTTCAATTAAAAAAATAAATAAATCGTGTGACACCATTATGAATGATTTCCTCCCGTAATAAGTTTTCGTTTAACATCCCACTTCACACAGAGTTAATTCACAACAGTTTTAAGTAAATGAAAGTATCAATAAGTAGAGTAAGCTAGATGCATAGCGTAGCATTTTGAACTTTGAAAGTTAAAATAGATATTCGGCTGATGACCGAAAGTCAATATCAGTTTCGGACGAAACCGTAAACAAACTGAAAAGTAACATTTTGTCTTCGGCCGAAACCGAATCCACGCCGAAAAAGGGTTTTTGCCCATTTTTGGCGCCGAAACCGAAGCCGAAACCGAATATCGGTCGGTCTCTAGTTATTACTTCATAAAAAATCTACACCAAAATTAAATGTAAATAAACATCTCTAGATGAATTAGGGAGATAAATTTGAATAAAATATAGAAACTATTTTTACATGCACACATAAGATTAGGCTTCATAAAAAGAAACTTTTACCAATTGTAACTCTTTTGATGGGACCCACCAACTAAACCAACTAAACAAGACATTAACAAGCTAGAACGAAACCAGAAAAGAACTGCGATGTTCATTACTAGTGACTATTCAAAACTGCCAGGTGTCTTCTTCTTCTTCTTCTTCGTTCTCAAATGTTATGATTGGGAGGATTTAGACAACAAGTCCGATAGTTGTAATGAACTGCGCCGTGGCTGTCAGTTGCTCTAGTCCACCGAACAGTTTGTCGTTGAAGGTAGCCCCCAGGGGCCAAAATGCTGACCGGGTAGAAAGATACAGAGGGCAGGTCTGAAGTACCAACAATTAAATTACCAAAATCTAGAAACACTAGAGTACAGTAGTGCAAAGAGTAAAGTAGTAATAATACATAGAGCATTAGCTCAAACTTAGAAATACTAATTAATAAAAATCTATTACAATGTCCAGATAAACATAAAGATAAAAAAAACACTGCTCTTCTTCGTGTTCAAAAACAAACGATTATAAGTTATATTTCTTTCCGAGTTGTATCCGGGCTGCGAAAGGGTTACAGGAAAACCAATAATTTAACATCATTTAAAATAGTAATCAAAATGCAAAACTAGACTTAGCCGACGGATAAGCTTAGGACGCAATAATGTTCTGTATAGAAGGAGCGTCTGTAACATATAAAAGAATATATCTATGCATATTTATACAACTGATATTTGTCATGAAAACAATGACAACATATGTGTGCATAGTATTAGTTTTTTTTTTCTTCTTATGTGAAAATGTAGCCACACCATCCACATGTAACAAGGCTGTCATCAATCAATGCACAACCACATTTATAATGAACTTAGCCACACATAGTAAGGACAAAACATTAGCTTGTAGGTGAGGATAATAATAATGTTACATTTTTTTTGCTATGTTCATTTGTTATGTCGATTTGATAAATATATTCATTTGTTATGTTCATTTGTTATGTTCATTTGTTATGATCATTTGTTATGATCATTTGTTATATTTATTTATTTTTATTAACACACATACAACCAATATAAAATGTATCGCCGATAATCTGACCATTATCTCATTAATTATGGACGAAACTTGACATTATATTCACATTTAGTATCATTTATATTTATATTAGCTAAAACACTCTGAGCTTGCATTATGTTTGTTGGTAGCGCTATACAAATGTCATCATTATTATTTATTATTATAAAACGATTAATCTACGCAGATTACAATAGGCCTATGCTTCAAAATAGCATACACAATTTTACTATTGTTAAAACATGTTCTCAAACAATAGCTGAAATAAAGGAACGACTGAAGAAATGTTAATTATTTCAGCTCAAAGTCAAGATAATAGTTTATATGATGGTCTTGTAAATTAGTTTTACTATGATTGAAAAATCAGTGCCATACAGAATATTATTATTTTAGCAACAGCTAAAAAAAAAAGTAAAATGCCAACGAGAGTTAAGATTGTTCGGGTACAATAATTTTGGTCTTTTAATTTTGGTCTTACAGAGACCTAGATGACTTCAACAGCTGTATATCCAAAGTAGATTGTGGCGCAGACGATAAGACCAAGTCAACTGCCATCAGCCAGTCAAATAAAGAGTTGGACGTTCTCAAAATATCTTGTTGTAAGTAGTATTTTTTTTTTCAACTGCGTTTAGCAGGGTCGTAAGCCTATAATCACAACACAGCGTATTGTATTAGGCTAAAGGTCTTTTCTGCGATAAGTTTACTCGTAGACGAAAAGATTACTGCGTCCTACTCCGTGGTTTGAGTTTAGTTTTGCATTTCGATAGGAGGTTTACAAATGTTGAGTTGTTGGTTTTATGTTTTCTTCAGGCAATACATTCCTAATGCTACTAGACAATTTTATGTGTTGTTGTTATTATCCATGTAGGGGCCTATTTTAATAGATTATTCTATCTCTAGGTTAAAGTTAATGCTTAATTTATCATTATTCATTTGCTCTTTGCCAGGCCCCACGAGAGGGGGGTAGGCCTACAGCCGGTACGCCGTACCGGGGCCCATAAGAGTTTAAGGGGCCCATGAATATTAAAATGTAAATTAAAATAAAATTGTCAATTAGCCTACGCAAGTATGGCAATCAAAGCTAGTTAGTCGAGCCTTTTACATTTTAATGATTACCTGTGCGGTAGCCAAGAGGGGAGATTGAAGGTATCATAATTTTACACAAATGTATTGAAAATGTATTGAAAATTTAAAACACATTTTTGGGTCATTTAACAAAATGTATTTTTAAAGGAGTCTGTACAAAAAAACAACACATAATTATGTGTCTACTGTATTGCCACAGCAGATCTAACCTTACATTTGACTACACATCATACATTACTGGTGAATATTTACAACTGGCAAGAGTAACACCAATAGTTAAATCACTAACCTAGAAACACTAGAGCAGGGTCGGCAACATAAGGCGCGCGTGCCAAACTTGGCACGCAGAGCGATTTTCAACGGCACGCGAGAGATCTCCAAGAATTGTTTTTAATTGATGAAAAAAAAACAACAACATTTTCTGGTTGTGGATGAGGAAAACTGACTGTTGAAGTCGATGTTTCTGAATGACATAGCGACACATTTCAATGAGTAGAACTTGCATTTACAAGGACCACTGGAATGGATTTGCATTGAAACTGGTTATATATCTTGCCATGAAATCAATTTCAAAACATTTAACTACATGTACATCCCTATATTAAGGCATATATTTTGATAGATAGTTTGAGCTTATTCAGAAGTACACGAAGTACTCAAAGCGGAGTTTTCTAACCAAAGGCAAGACTTTCAAAAACTTTTCAAAAATGGCCATCCAAATGTGCCCATTTGCGGGGGAAAATCTGAAAGGAAGCTGCTTAGCTTAGGAAAGTCATCGGCTATTCTCAACTGATAAGCATTCTCTATTCTACTTTCAGCATTTGGTTCAACTTACACTTAAAAATAAGTCAGTAAGCTTTTTTATATTACAAAACATAACTTGTTTGGCATCACTATTGAATCAAATGTGGCAACGGTTTTTTTAATTAAAGGGAGATAATTAAAGCATTTATTTGCGCAAATAATTTTAGTAAGTTTCTTTTTTTTTTATAAACAAAACAAAATGACTTACAAGTTGTGACTTTGAAATGAACAAACTTTTAAATTTTTTTGAAAATTGTAGTTATATTTTATGATTAAATAATTTATAAGTATGCTTTTAAACATTACATTAACTACCCAATTTTTCTGATGACAGCGTATCTATTCCGCTCAATGGCATTTTGTGTAATATTTGCCACGGCCTTAAACTCATTAAAAGGGCATCTCACTGAGATCACAATATTATTATTATTAATATTCTAAAGTAGTAGTAACTGTTAGATCTTTATCTTGAGTACCAAAATAATGTTTAGATTTTAGTCAATAATTAGTATAATAATTACCATACTTATGAAAGTTAAGAAGACAAATAAAATATTGTATTTGATATAAAATTTGATATTCACAAACACGTGAATTTTTTAAATTAAATATTAAACGATTTTCTCTATAAATAATCGCCATTGCTTCTGGCCTTGGTCTTGCTACGGAGTTAAATTAATTGTCCTACAGACAAATTTTAAATAAAGTATAGGCCTAATAGAGCAGGTTGACTTTTGACTTTTAGGCTGTTGACACGCTGATTTATTTAGAAATTCTAGTTTGGCACACTATTAGCAAAACGTTGCCGACCCCTGCACTAGAGGACATAAATCATCAATCAACAGTGAGAGTCACTTTTCCCATTTTACACATCTTTGTAATATTATTTGCAAGATCAATACTGGAGCGGAGGAACAATTACAATAATTTAAACTCAGAACTATGTACTTGATAAAAGTATTTTTGTCATAGACCTGTAAGGCTGTGATTGAAAAGATCACACTCTAATTGTAAATGGTAACACGTATGACAGTTTCACAAAATAAATCATCTAGATTACGACTAGTGTTAGACAAAAAATGGGTCGGGGGGTCGGGGGGCGGGGGGGGGCAGAAAATATCTCGTACCGGCATCTTTTTTTTCTCTCGAGGGCCCTGCTCTTTGCTGTTGAATTTAAGTCCAGTGATTTTAACCGAAATTTTTATATATTCTTAAATATTTAACAAAATTGCAAATAGCGGAAATGAAAATACTTTTAAAGTCTAAAATAAATTTCAAGGTTCATTACTAGTGAATATTCACAACTGGCAAGAGTAACACCATTAGTTAAATTACTAAACCTAGAAACACTAGAGGACAGAAGGACATCGAGTAAAGTAGTAATAATATATAAGACATTAGCCTAAACATTAATTTATAAATACAACACAATAACAATCTGTTACAATGATCAGATAAACATTAGGACTAAAACACTTTTCTTATCCCTTATGTGAGAACAAATGCATATAAGTACTCTTTCTTCCCGAGTGGAATTCGGGCATGGAACGGGTTACCTGAACAAACCAGGAAAACCAGTAACTTAACATCATTTAAAACACTAATAAAAATGCAAGACTAGACTCATACCCCGGATGAGCGAAGAACTCAATAATCTTCTTAAAAGAAAGTTTGTCGGTAACATATACAATAAGATAGAACGTAGGCCTCCTACCTCCACAAAAAATAATGTCACTATGTTTGTTATAAATCTACACCAAACGCTTTTACAGCTGCGACATCCACGGCTACTACTACACTGACGTCAACATCTACAACAGCAACTTCTACTCATTCTACTACAACAACGCCCAGAATGGAAGGTACAACTTGAAAAAAAATCTTTCTTGAATTAGTCATGACGTGAAATGCAATGTAAACACAATTACTTATTATTATAACAAAAAAGAAGACTATGGTTTATCAAGCTGAACTTTAGCCTGTTGCCGACCTCTGATGCAGTGAACAACAATATACCATCCATCAAAGTTTAAGTAGTGTATACTCCATGATATCAACTTATTTTTAAAAGTAATATTTTACTATCCAGATTGTGATGCCAGTCTGGGTTCATGTTCAGTCAATTTCTTTATGGTCACAATGTCACGGGAACCTGACAGAGGAATTCTTTGTGGGTGAGACGTTTGAATTTTATACTAAAACCTCACTCTTTATATCATAGCTTAAAGCTGGGATCGGCAACCTACGGCACGCGCCAGACTTGACAATTAGAGTCTCTTCTACAAGAAAAGAGTGGGTTCATTTTTAGACTGTTGGCGCGCTGGATGAATTAGAAATCCTACTTTGGCACACCATTATAATAGGTTCCAGACCCATGGCTTAAATTTTCTAAACATTTATGGCATTTATGGTCAAAACGTTTTATTGTGGTTGTTATTTTTCTCGTATAATTCTTTTTTATTTCCTTCATTTTTCCTGCTGTTTTGTTTTGTTTTTCGTTAAGGACGAGGGTCATTTATTTCTTTAAAAATACAACATCTAACGCATAGGTTTATCGTAGGCGATGAGAAGCTTTGGGGAAGGCGCTGACATTTCCGGGGGCGATTTGGGGGGGAGGGCGGTGAAGGGCAAGTGGGCGGTACAAACGTACCTGATATAATTTTAACACCTCAGCGGTTGGAATCGATTAGTTTCTGGATTAAATGTGATGTAAACGCAAGTGCTGCTAAATATCTGATATCCCCCAACAGTAGGCATACATATAATTTTACTAATAAGAAATAGGAATCGCAATGACTTTTCGAAGAATTGGAGGTCAGTATTAGACAAGTATGGTGTGCGGCCGGCTGGTCATGTGTTTATTTCACCGGACTGTTAACCCTACTGGCTTGCCCTAACATCTGCTAATATTGATGATATTAAGATATCAGTTTTATCGAGATGTCGTTTAATGGGTTTGAGCAGTAATAGCTTTTTTATCTACTATTGTGGTATAGATACGTTGTAATCATACAAACTGAGTAGATATTGTAAATGATTGATAATATACATATAAATTCTTTAGTCATAAAATATTTATATAATTTTCAAATACTTTTTACAGTTTGATCATTTCAAAGTTATAAATAAGCCATTAATTATTTTTTTTTTTAAAGAAAAGAATACATTAGAAATATTAGCTCAAATGAAACGGGTTAATTATCTCCCTTTAATAAAAAAAAAATGTTACCTCATTTGATTCAATAGTGTTACCAAACAAGTTCTATTTTGTAATAATTTAAGGATTAAAATAATTTACTTTAAACAGTTGTAAATCAACATTTCCTGCATTAAGTGTTTGTCTATTTAAGGAGTTTATCTTTTAAACATAAATAATTATAACAATTTCATATCAAAATGCTGGTTGTCAAAAAAGAAAAACAAGCTGCAAATAGTGAAGCGTGGAGACCTAAGGATTTTGCAACGAAAATTGAAACAAATATAAGCTTAGACAAACTACTAGCAACACACCAGGTTAAAGATTCAGATTAATATTGATTTATTTAAGCCTCTTGTTTAGGTAATTTTTTGATCTATTAATTCTTACAACGTGTTTCCTTTTAAGTTTTTTTTGTAAATAATAAATAAGCATACAAATCTAGTTGGACTAAAAAAAATTGCGGAAACTATAGTCCAGAGAGGCGGGGGGGGGGGGGGGAGTGGGTGCTAAAAAAAAGTCGGGGGGGGGGCGGTGAGTGGACAAAATTGTAAAAGGGGTTAGTGAGCCGAAAAAGGATGAGACCCTATGATGTAAAGTGTCAATAGGGCGTTTGCAATCACGTGACAAAAAGCACGTGATTTGTGTTTACTTTCTGTAATGGTGTACAAGTAATGATGGCCGCTGTATTAATAAAGGTTCATATAGGCTCGAGCTTTTTTTAAATGATGTGTTGTGTTTTAAGTCTTATTAAGATTTAAGCTGTATTATGTATGTTAAATAAAATAGGCTATTTTATTATTATCATAGACATAGATCATAGACGATGTGAGCCTAATAGTGACTTGACTAGATAGCCTATTCACCAACATTATCACTAGACATCGTAGCCTAGCCTACGAAACATTAAAAGTGTAGGCCTATAAAGTGAAATTGAAAGTGTAAATATGTCTAGTCGGCCCTAGCCTAATCACATTAATCAATTAATCTACAGTACTACTATTTACCTCCTTATTTTTTAGTAGGATAGCCAATATTCAGATGTGAATTTTGCATGATAAAGAAGTACTTCACTTTCACCACGTTACATTTGTACCTCAAGTGGGTTCTTATATTTACACAAATACGTCACTAAAAATAGAGTAAAAACCTAAGCCACGCCCACTGAGAACGCTCTATAGCTTTGCGTTATGGCAATGAAAAACCCTGACTTTGTGATTTTCATCTTTTCTTTTATCGTTTACGTCTCGCGTGTGATTTGGTGAAATTGTAACTCATCTTTAGACCATTATTCCTAAACGATATACTAAATAAACATTCTCCATGGTTCAGTAACTTACTTCAACTAACTACTAAAATGATTGTTAGGAATCTTATAAAGGACGAGAATGGATGTTTCTAGAATGTGACGTCACTTTGAGCAAAAACTCGTTTTTTACAATTTAGTTTTCCACAAGTGTGATGTTGAATAAGGATAATTAACAAATCCCTTTGAATTGCATTGCATATTGTTAGTGTCAGTCTGGAATAAAAACCCAGGATGATCTTTTTCTTTATATGTTGTGTCCTTCAGTGATCTAAATACTTTGAAACAATGTGTTGGTGCTGCCAACTGCCCAGTTTCAGACAAACAAACTGCAATAAGTGAAGGAGAAGATCGTCTTGCAACTCTAGGCATCAACTGTAGTAAGTATTGACAACTCTTAAATGTTATGCATGCGTAAAGATTGAAAGTGTACAACATTTCCGGTCACAATCGTTCATTTGCTAGAAAAACGTGACCGTGTGTTGCGTTACTGGTTGTACTGCGAAAATTAAAACGTGTAGAGAATTAGATTTTATTTCATTTCCAAAAGATGTTGCCGAAACAAAACAATGGATTGTTAACGTCAGGCATGAAGAATCACCTTTTTATAATCTCAAACTCATTGTTTGATGCAAAAGAATTTCTTTATTTTTTTTATATATCTACGGATTTTGTATTTTAAATAACAAGGACGCAACTGTTGACTAATTTATGTTATAAACAAAGCAAAATATAACTTAACGCAACTTTTGATGCTAAAAACAAATTCCCCATAGCTTTTATATACTAAAATATATACTAAAAGACCAGAACTGGCCGTCGAGGTTGAAATCAATTGTCAAACACCAGCAAAAGCATGTTGGTTTTTTGCGGAAATGGCACCGGAAGTTCATGATCTCTTCTGTTTGAAAAGGTCAGGCCTCATTAAGACTTGTCAATATATTATTGGCAGTTGGCAACGACTTTTGCCCATCTTTTGAACTGTCATTCAAATATCACAGCTAGACCAGTGATTCAATGTTGCCATCTAAGGGTGAAACGTTTGAAAAATATCTTACGTGTGGAGGTGTAGATGGGTGATATAGTTAAGGGAAATCAATCTGGTAGTTAAGCAAAGACTTAAAAATATATGCATGCAGTATAATGCACTAACGATTGGCCTTTGTTGTAACTATGAGAGTAGGTTTTGTTGAATAAAACTTACAACAGGCATTGATTCTGCTTCTTTGAATAAAACTTACAACAGGCATTGATTCTGCTTCTGTCAACTCCTATAAATGGCTGGTTGCTCTCTTGCAGTCGATTCCAGACAAAGATATTGATAATTCATATTCATATCTTCTGGACATTGTCTGCCACTTTGTTAGTTAAGGGGACAAAAATGTGTATCTCCAAAGCATTTATTATAAAACGAATACCTAAAATGTATTTATAAATTAATTTCAAACTAAAAAAATTAACTGTTTTCAATTCTTTCTATATTTGTAGGCGATTTAAAATCGTCATATTGTTAATACAAATAATTACAAATTATATATTTCTCTCATTTTCTTTTTTCCAGGCCCAGCTACGACCACCACTACAAAAATGTCTCCATTGTCTTCAACAACTACAACACAACCTGCAATAAATAATGGTAAGGTTAAAACAATCAGAAATCATTCAAACTTTTTATTCATTAAAAACCATGATCGCTATATTTGAAAACGTTGAAATTTTTCTGAATGTAATGGATACATTCTAAAACAAAAACAACAACACCAACTTCATTAAGACAACCACTACATTTTAAAACAGCAAGATTCTAATTGATAAAACACGATTACTAAATTCTTTAACATTGGAAGTTTTCTCTGGCAACTACTGTTACAACACTGTCCTTATAGTCTTAAACTCAATTTTACTTACACACAATGAAGACAATGCTTCTATTTCGCTCTCTTTCGCTCTCTCTCTCTCTCTCTCTCTCTCTCTCTTGCTTTCTCTCTCTCACTCTTTCTCCCTCTCATTCTCTCTCTTTTTCTCTCCCTCTCCTTCTTTCTCTCTTTCTCTCTCTTTTTCTCTATCTCTCTCCCTCTCTCTTTCTCTCTCTCTCACTCTTTCTCCCTCTCATTCTCTCTCTCTCTTTCTATCTCTCTCCCTTTCTTTCTCTTTCTCTATCTTTCTCCCTCTCTCTTTCTCAATCTCTCTCTCTATTTCTCTCTCCCGTTCTGCATTTAATATATG
This sequence comes from Anisus vortex, assembly GCA_949126835.1. Taxonomy (NCBI): domain Eukaryota; kingdom Metazoa; phylum Mollusca; class Gastropoda; family Planorbidae; genus Anisus; species Anisus vortex. The sequence continues at coordinate 8,295,489 of OX421496.1, read as the reverse complement.
TTCCAACTAATGAGTGAGTAAATATTATTTTCTTCTTCTCAAAGCATGTTCCAACAGCTTGGAGATTTGTTCTATGAATTTCTTTATGACAACAATGTCACGAGAAACAGACAAAGTTCTTCTTTGTGGGTAAGATGTTGTTATTACATGTTCAAGGTTGAGTTTTAGCTCATCAGGACGCAGATATAAACGATGTTTGGGAAAAGTTTACATGGCCAAATTAAACATCTAGTGAAAACCTTGACAAATGAAAACAAAATTATTTTTGAGTCCTCATGATGGTGTCGATAAACTTTAAAAAAAATTTTTTTTTTTTACATTGTAGAAAGTATATTCTGTAGCTTTGTTTTACACTTGTCAACAGTTGAAGACGATAGGCAATAGATTGACTATTAATATATTTCTAAATACATTTTGTGACAATAAGACAATGCCAAGTTGTTGTTTTTTAAACTGTGTAGTCATACAGAGATAGCCCAACCGCCGTTTTCCTAATGTCGCCCTGCTTTTTACAAATGATGCATTTATAGCTTAAAGATAGTGACATCACAAACATCTATTCCTACAGAGATCTGAATACTTTGAAACAATGTGTTGGTGCTACCAACTGCCCAGTTTCAGACAAACAAACCGCAATAAGTGAAGGAGAAGATCGTCTTGCAACTATAGGCATCAACTGTAGTAAGTATATAATATATATAGTAGTAAAAGTTGGCAAAGACTACTTTTTTGCATCCTTTGAACTGTCATTCAATTGGTTCAGTAGTCTTTAATGATTGCACAATAAAACTACAAAAGATTTTATGTGCTTTATTATCTATGAATATAGCTATCTATAAATATATACAACATGTAGCTGTAATGGGTGGTAGGACGACTACAGTTAAGGAAATTAATCTGGTAGAGTAAATATTAGAGATGATAATCGAACTGAACACGAACTGAACACACCGAACTCGAACTTCCAAATAGGGGTTCGATTCCCATCTCTAGTAAATATTTTGTAGATCTAGTATGGTTATTTGAATTGCTGTAAGTTCCAACAAATAAGTTTAACAATATATTATTCAGCCTTTTACAAATGCAGTATTAGTATAATAGACATTGGATCTTGTTTTTTCATCTGTCGACCAGTCTTGAGAGCAGTTAGCTCTCTTGAAGTTAATACCAGACAAGATATTGATAAATCTTTTTCTGCTCTTCTATGTGTGACATGTAGAGTGTTCAGCTTTCTACGCTTTGGGGGAATAATACATAAATGACTTTTGGCTATTCTAGATAACTCCATGCGTTGATTATAAAACTAATTACTATTTGATTGTGTTACGACCACAATCCCCTTGTGGTCAGAGCCGTGTAAATGTTGTTGATGATTCTCGTTCGTCCTAGGGTAGACTTTGGTTATTATTACTTATATTTCAGTATTACACGGACTCTCCTTATTGTCCTGGGCACAAACTCAGGATTTGCGTTCTTACAGTTCCTTTCCTTGACGTTGTAGTTGTAAATAAATATATATATTATTATATTGTAAACAATGAAACAAAAATAGTAACTTGACGAGTAAGCTTCAGTGTAAATGTTGTTGATTATTTAATTCAGGTGATATGTGCAAATATATACAAAATGAAGATTATATACAGTTAGAATAAAATAGTGCCAACACAAGCGTCCACTCTGTACAAAACTCTGCACAAGACTCTGCACAAACTACTAGCTGCCTAGCCTTAAATATTAGCGGAGGAGAGCGGGGAACAGACCTATTACTAGGAGGGGTGAAAATAATGGTATCATTACAAAACTCATAATAAAAATGATAGTTTTAACATAAACTCCCCTGTACGAGAAATAATAGACTATTCCTAGCCATTCCGAGAATTTGAAGTCGGCACGAGAGTGGCTTCTTAGAACAGTCCAGGCTTCTTAGTACCGCCCACAAAACATGCGTTGAGAGAGAGCTGTAGGTGCTATTAATATGTGACAATTAAATACTAGAAATTATATTGTTTACACAAAAAAAAAAAAAAAGATTAAACTAAATTATTTGTGTACTTAAAAATGTAATTGTTTCCATTCTTTTCAATATTTATATAGGCTATACATGTGTGTGTGTGTATTATTTCAAAACGTGTAATTGTCATGCTGCTAATACAAACATTTATAAATTAACTTTTTCTTACATATTTTTGTCCAGGCCCAGCTACTACAACCACTACAAAAACGCCTCCATTGTCTTCAACAACCACTATAACACAACCTGCAGTAAATAAAGGTTAGAATATCGGAAATATGTCCAACGTTTTAGTCATTATAAACCATGATCACTATATTCTAAAGAGATGACATTTTTCTGTATGAAATGGGAATATTCTTTTGAAATGTCAACAACACCAACTTCTTTAGAAAACAGATTAGTTTTGATTTAAAAAAAACTATCACTCAATGGGACCCTGTGGCCGAGTGGTAGTGCATTCGGCTGGCGTTCTGAAGGGGCTGGGTTCGAATCCTGGTGACGGCTACGATTTGTTCTCAGGTCTGGAGGGTGGAGGGTGACGCTGAGTCTACCCAGCTCTGATGGGTACCAGACTTTAGTTTGGGTGAAGTAAAGGGCTGGGCGTTGTGCTGGCCACACAATCCCCTATTATGCCGTGGCCACATAAACTGGTGAACGCTGCTTCACTGGCCCCATGGATCAATATTATCACTTGATTTTGTAATATTTTGTAACATAGGGAGTGTTTTCTATCAACTACTTTACAACACTATAATCATCTATTCTTTAATTCAGTTTGACAAATACTCGTGCGTTTAATATATGTTCCAACAAATGAGTGTAAATGTTATTCTCTTCTAAAAGCATGTACTGACAGCTTGGAGTTGTGCTCTATGAATTTCTTCATGACAACAATGACGCGAGAAATTGACAGAGTTCTTCTTTGTGGGTAAGATGTTGTTACTACATCTTCTAGGTTTTGAAATAAAACATCTAGTGAAAATCTTGTCCAATAAAAACAAAATGTTAAGAATGAAAGTTCTTTACTCATAATGGTGAAAATAGTTTTTTTTATTCTTCTTTACATTGTAGAACAGGGGTCGGCAACCTTTTGCTAACAGTGTGCCAAAGTAGGATTTCTAATTCATTCAGCGTGTCAACAGCCTAAAAGTCAACCCACTCTTTTTCTCGTAGAAGAGACTCTAATTGTATTTATGGAGTCTCGCGCGTGCCAAGTTTGGCACGCGCGCCGTAGGTTGCCGATCCCTGTTGTAGAAGACTTTAATGCTAATCTTTGACAGCAACTGTGGCTCTTTGGAGTAAAAAGTTATGGGGGCAATGGAATGAATGGAAAGTCTCTAGGAAAGATTATGCAAGAGATTTTCTCAATAGTCAGCTTTATTATTGTGTAGCTTTGTTTTACAGTTGTCAACAGTTTAAGAAGAAATGCAAAAGATTAATATTGAAATCTTTTCAAAGCCCACGTCATCAAAGATACTGCGCTCCTCATCACAGTCACTCCTTAGAATTTCCCAGTGTGAATAGACACAAAAAGAACTCCTTTGGATTGCGCTCGTTTGAATCTGTGGTGCTTTGCATACGGACTTTCTCTTTTAACTAGTAGCTGTGTGCCTTTCTTACACTTACATCTGCCACTGAAATTTATACAAAAAAGGTTGCCAAATGTGATAGTAGCCCATGTGTTACGATCAAAGTTTGGTATTGACCCATTTGGCGTAGCTGTCCCAGCGTAATCTGTGTATTCACTGCATCAGTTGTAGCTGTGACAACATGGGGAGTTATGCTATATATAAATAACCACCATCATCATCGAATTTCGTGACACGTAGATAATGCAAACATATCAAAACGCCGTGTTTCCTTTCTTTAACAAATGATAAAGGTAGACCTATTATACAAACTGTTTGTATTCTTGTTGTATATTAAAGACAGTGACACCACAAACTTCTATTCCTATAGAGACCTGAACACTTTGAAACAATGTGTTGGTGCTGCCAACTGCCCAGCTTCAGACAAACAAACCGCAATAAGTGAAGGAGAAGATCGTCTTTTAAGTATTGGCATCAATTGCAGTAAGTATATTTCTGAGTTGGTAAGCTTTATAATGGGCAGTTTATAGTTATTCAAATGTAAACGGTTCCCAGGTACCTGGTTTTGCAAGCCCAACATATTGCATAGCGCATTAAAAGTTGAATGAATTTTTCTTTACTTTTCATTCCATATCTCTAGTATAAAAGTGAATGAAAATACAAATTATAATTTGCCTAACTAGCAAGAAAAGACTTAATAAACGTTTGAAAAATTTACCCTAGATATAACTAATTATATATATTGCTTCTGCAATTCACACCAAGAGCGCATTGAGCATACTAAATTTTAGAAATGACCATTATTATTATTATATATAACTAGACTAACACCTAATCAAGTTCTTAACTTTGAGTATTTCTAACTTTTATTAAATACAAATTTTACAGGCGCACCTATACTTCCAAGTAAGTCTATTTCTGTTAATTTGTTTACTGAATAATGTTGAGGTATTTTAAAATTTTAAGATAGGCCTATATTATTTTCCTAACTTTCTAAAATTAGTTTCGTTTTTAAAGAACTCATTTTTAAAACCTATATATTTAATAATTGGAAAAAAATATCTTAAATAACAGCCATAGTGAATTCAATGATTAATGGGTATTAGAGTTGCATGTGTTCAAAAGGTCATTCCTGACCAATTCTACCGGGACCCAGCCTAAACAGATGCATAAATAAATTAAATAATTATTATTTTCAGCCACAACAAAGAAAACAGCTAAAACAGAAGGTAAACTAATTTTCTAAAACAATGTATATGGATTTGATTCTACTGGGGTCTTGAAAGTTGAAGTATGCATGCATTACTGTTGCCATATTTGTCTTAGATCTAGTAGAAAGAGGGTAGGGATGGAGATGGACGCCACTACTGACCAGCAGCGAATATTATATCTTTCAGTGTATAGGTGTGAAAAAATAAGAGAAAAGTTTTCTGAGTTATCTTAATATTGAAAGAAAACTTTAAAAAATAATTAGACAATTTTTTTTTTAAATGACACAAAATAGGTCACAAAATGATGGTCCAGAAATCTTATAATACTAATTGCAAATCTCTAACACTGCCTCCCTACCCCTAGCCTTCCAGCACCGGACTCAACTAAAAGACATTGTTTCCAGAATACTTTAGCCGACATATATAGGAAGGGCATCTGATCATCATTTTGAAGGTCTTGAGTTTATTACCTCCCTTCATTGGTCCTTTATTACTCAAGTAGGGCAGCCGAAGCTTTGTAGCCTTACAGTGCATAGACCTGGTCATGAGGTCGTCCTTGTGCCTGTCTGAAGCCACCTGGCCACTGTCTGGGCCTAGGCCCTAGGCTTATTGTAGATGGGCTTGGTGTGCGCCACCTGCCGCCCAACTAGTACCCAAATGAACGGAGGGCACTTCTGGAGCTGTCTCCCATGCCACTGGCCCATCTGAATCACTGTTTGTAGGTGGGGAGAGAAGGGGATCGATAGTTTACACACTTCATCAGCTTTGAGACTCATCATGAGTACACAAGATCATTAGTCTAGCATTTTTCTATCTGCCGAAATCTGACAGATACCTGACATAATCTTGGGAAAGTAAAAAATCTGGAATCTAATTTCCATGAATTCTGTGGCCACACACACACACACAAACTCGTAACTGCTGCAGCTAGTGTTGTGTTCACATTACAACTCCATTTTCATTCATTGCGCTAATTGATTCATTTAAATGCCTTCACCTTTCTCATTAAAGTGACCCCGTGCAACAGCAACCCCGATCTCGCCACTACCTGTTTACAGACATATGAAAAAGGCTTAAAAACACATGGAAGTGATACGAAACGTGTGTGCATGTAAGTATCAGACTCTCTAATAAGTGTGTTTGTTACTGTGTGTGGATCCTTTTGCCGTTGATTCAGTTTCATTATTTTTGGGCATAATATTTATATAAAGAAGATTATTGCGTCCTACGCTCATCCACGGTTTGAGTCTAATGCTTCGTGTGTTTTAAATCATGTTAAATTACTGGTTTTCCTGGTTTGTTCAGGCAACCCATTCCATGTCCGGATGCCACTCGGGAAGATAGAGTACTTATATGCATTTTTTCTCGCATAAGGGATAAAGAAAGAGTTTTTTCCTTATGTTTATCTCAGCATTGTAACAGATTGTAATCAAGTCAAATTTCCATTTATTTGGATAAATAAGTAATCTTATCTTATTTTATTGTTATTGTGTTATATTTCTAAATTAGAATATTATTTTTATTTCCATAGGGATGTAACTGCGTTTGTAAACTGTATGAATAAAATACATTGCTTGGATGATGAGTACAGAACTATGCTGATCTCTGCAGCCATTGAACAAAAAGATGCAGAAGGCTTGAAGTGCGGTGAGCTGTACACAAATATACATAATATGTGAATGAATAGATTGTTAAGTTTACAAACGCTGTAGAAACTCATGATTACTGCTCCATTTGCTGCTTTTACTTGTCGTTGAGAGTACATAACAGGCCAAAGCCACAAACAAAATTAACATTATAGCAGCCAAAGTTTTCACAATGTTCATCGGTCACAATTGAGATATACTGTATATACTCGCGTATAGGTAGCAACTTGTAGTTGTTTTTTTTTCTTAAAATTTCGATAAACATTAGGGGTGCGAGTATATTACTGTAACTAATTCTGCCCAATGTGAATTCTAAAAAATAGACAGACACATAAACAAACATGTTGTAAAATTCAGTTATAAAGTAATTGATATCAAGTTTTTTCAAACTATTGAATTTCAATTTGCAAAAGTCTTGATTGCTAAAACTTTTTTGTTTCGGCCTAGGAAATTCCTCTGACATCAAATTAAACATTGATTATGACCAAATAAAAAGATTATCATACTAAATATATCTGAAAATAAAACTGATATATAAAGTTGAATTCTGTCTCAATCACTGCTTTGTAACGCCTGGTCTGTGATGTTCAGTCTTGTCTATTTATCCTACAACCCAATTATGTATAAAAACATAGGATTTCTATTGAAACGAAATTTGTTTGGCTGATATTATGCAATAAATAGCTAGTTAGGTCATGGAAAATATTCCTTAACAGGACTGACCAGAAAATCACTTCATTCTAAGTCAGATACAGCTCTAGCCTGAATGACAAGCTCTAAAATGTTGTTACTACACTGCTTAAATTGTTCTATATTCTATATGATATACAAATATTCTAATCAGGACTAACAACACCGACCACAACAAGAAAGACCACTACAAGTTTAATACTGAAAACAACAGCAGCCACTGGATCTACAGACATCGGAAAACAGCTGATCTCAATCGGTGAAGGTAAAATATAACTATTATGGTGGATTTGTGGGTAGATGGGATGAAGTCATTATCTTATCTTGCATGTTACAGACGCTCCTTCTATACAGAATATTATTGCGTCCTACGTTTATCCGTGGTTTGAGTCTAGTCTTGCACTTAAATTTGTGTTTTAAATGATGTTAAGTTAATGGTTTTCCTGGTTTGTTAAAGAAAGGCAGTTTCATTTCCATGGTCAGATACCACTCCGAAATAATGATATTGTTATGTTTGTTCTTGCATATGACATATGAAACGTTTACTATCCTTATACGCATTGTAATATATTGTTATTGTGCTGTGTTTTTAAGTTATAATTTGATATTTTATGTATTTTGGAAGGTAAAGTAAAAAAATATAATGCCAAATTTAAAAAAAAACTATTAAAAAAAACAGGAAAAAAAAAGACTAGCTCATGTTTTAAGGTCTAAAAAAAGGGTACACTCAGGTGGCTAGTCTTTGGGATGAATATATACATGAATTATTTTCTAATACATCATTTTATTGCTGTGCAATTTAATGACTTTGACTGTGATAAGTATTTTCTTCTTCTCTTTCTTACAGACTGCAGCGTCAGCAGTAAGAAATGTGAACTAGACTACAACACTGCCTTATCGTCTAAGGTGCGGACCAATGAACTTGTATGCAGGTACTAAATCAATAGAAGACGATTTAAGTCTTAGAACTTTTTCAAAGTTAATGACAAAAACTTTAGTGCTGAAAAGACACTTTGTGCCCTGAATGCTAGACTTGAACAAAACTGAAGACTATTGATAGAAAGTCCAGAAATTTAAAGATTGTGTATCAAATATTGGGTGCCGGTAGGCTCACTAGGATATTGGTTGGGAAGATGGATTGAAGAATATAAAAACAGAGTGATGCATGCATTGATGGAAGAAGTTATAAATGAATGGATGGGTGAAGGACAAGGAAGTATGAATGGCTGTATAAACAGATGGATGGATAGTATGAAGGGAGGGATGAATACCGGAATTGATTGGGGAGGGAGTCAGGCAGGAATGGATGAAAGAATGACTAGAAGGATGGAAAGAGGGAATGATTAACCCTTACAGTCCTGGGCGCGTATATAGCGGAACTGAAGGCAGCATAGATAGAAGTAGGTCGGTACGGGAAGGGTTAATGCAAGGATGGATAAGGAAAATAAAGAATTCATTTCTGGATAGATGACGAGGAAAGAGACGGATGTCTGGATAGATGACGAGGAAAGAGACGGATGTCTGGATAGATGACGAGGAAGAGACGGAGGTCTGGATAGATGACGAGGAAGAGACGGATGTCTGGATAGATGACGAGGAAGAGACGGATGTCTGGATAGATGACGAGAAAGAGACGGATGTCTGGATAGATGATAAGGAAGAGACGGATGTCTGAATAGATGATGAGAAAGAGACGGATGTCTGGATAGATGACGAGGAAGAGACGGATGTCTGGATGGGAGGAAAGAAGTGACAACACTGGATATTTTCACCAATAAAAGAATGTTGATTTATTATTTTATATCGTATTGCTTGTTTAACTCCAGCGTAATGAAACAATATGTCAACTGTATGACGTCACTGTATGTGTGTAACTTCACGGCAGCGGTCAAAGGTCAAATAATAAACAACGCACAATATCTCCTTGATAATCAGAGGATTTCTTGCTGTAAGTATTGTGACACCCAGGCCCCACGAGAGGGGGGTACAGCCGGTACGCCGTACCGGGGCCCATGAGAGTTTAGGGGGCCCATTAAGCCCATGAATAATAAAATTTAAAATTAAATTGGCAATTACGCAAGTATTTTTTAATTGTTGCTATTAAGCTAAGAGGAAATGCCCCAAAACCTCCTACAATCTCACGTGGCGCTGGGGGGCCCTTAATTTTGATGTGCGCTCTTCATCACAGTCACTCCTAAAAACTCCTAGTTTGGATGGACACAAAAAGAAGTACCTGTGAGTGCGCTCTTTTGAATCAGTGGCGCCTTTTCTGTGGAACTGTTTATCTCAGACACTGATAGGATCTGGTACAAGAGAGTCTTTTTAAAAGAACTTAAAGACCTTTCTCTTTGGCTAATACATCTGCCACTGCAAATCAAACCAAGAGCGCACCGAGCATATTTATTTATTAGCATGGATAGTGGCGCTATAAGAAATGCCCATTCTTATCTTATCTTCGTATCTCTTTTTTATTATTTTTCTCCAGAGACGATTACAGATAAAGACCTATGAACCTTAAAGGATTACAGTTCTTCCTGTTAGCTTAGTAGCCTAGGCCTATATACTTTATATCGTTGCATAATAGTACGGTAGTCAAAGCTAGTTAGTCGATCCTTTTACACTTTAATGATCTCCTGTGCGATAGCCAAGAAGGGAGGTTGAAGAAGTGGTTGAAGTAATCATAATTTTAGACAAATGTAAATACACATTATTCAGTTGCAGCCTCAAGAGGTGGAAAATACTGTCAAAGCTCCATGGCATTTCTAGCACCATATGGTCAGATCGAATTGAACGTGTAAAACCATTTATAGCTCATCTACCAGGGGTTGAGTTGGCTTTGGAAGACCTGTTAAAGCTGAATCTTACTCCGAAAACCAGAAACGAAATCCATGAAATCTATATGTTATGTCGGTTCTTTCACCTGCATCCTAATGCCAGTCACGTGGCACAGTATACTAGTCCCTATTAACTTCTGCAACAAAGTCATTCAATCTTGTGATGCGACTATAGATATGGAACATAGAAAGCTTATAATATGCACAACTAGGGACTTTGCGAAACAGTTGGAAAGCAATGTGGAATGAAGCTAAGCTTGTTGCAGCCCACCTGCAGATAGAAGTACATTTGTTTAGGAATATCATTACAACTGCCAGAAAAAGAACAAGATTTCATGATGAGGATAAACCTGATGAAAATGTAAATGAGATGAATGAAACAGAAGAATGCCCTGAGGAAGCCCACTTTCGAAAAGACATATTTTAAGTTGTATTGGAGGGCTTACAGTTTACAGTTCGGTTCAATTCAGTCAAAGATATTTCTGACACATTCAGCTTTCGTTAGAACTACCAAAAGATGTCAGAAGAAGATTTGTTGTATAAAGCTGCTAAGTTAGCAGAAAAGTATTATAATGACATAAGTTGTGAAGACTATCTTCGGGAAATAATTCACCTAACAATGGTTCACAATGCAAATTTTGGTAAAGAACAGTTAAGTGCATTGGAACTGTTAAATGCTTTGCCAAATTTCAAATTAAAAAATAATTTTTCATAACATAAGTGCCAGTTCGAGGATGTCCCTTACAGCACCAGCCACAGTAGCATTAGCAGAGAGGGGCTTCAGTATACTTAGCTCATTAAAAATTTGCTTAGGTCCACCATAAGTCAGGATCGCCTGAACAACTTGGCTAGGCTCAGTATTGAGTCTGGCATTGCAAGACAAATAACCTTTGACAATGTAATTCGTAGTTTTGCAAAGAAAAAGGCACGCAATTTAAGGCAGTCCTGTTTTAATAAAACTAGTCTTTTTCTTCTGTGTCTTTTTTATCATTCATGTAGGCCTTTTGATTAATTTTCTGTTGACTATTTCTTTTCACCCAACAGTAAGCATTCAAAAGATGAATGATTTGGTATATTTGTAAATAGTTATATCAATTCTGATCAATACTGAAGCGGAGGAACAATTAGATCTACAACAATTTAAACTAAGAACTATGTACTTGATTAATGTATTTTTGTAATAGACCTGTAAGGCTGTGATTGAAATCATTACACTCTAATGGTAAATGGTAACACTTATGTAAGTTTCACAAAATGATCCACATACCTTTTAAAAAGATTCATGATTTTTCAAACGTATGTAATACATATAAATCATCTAGATATGACTAGCGTTAGAAAAAAAAGTGTTTTTTTTTTGGGGGGGGGGGGGGGGGGGGAAGGGGCCCAGAAAATATCTCGTACCGGCATCTTTTTTTTCTCTCGAGGGCCCTGGTGACACCTCTTGTGTGTGAAGCTACATATGTACCAAGCATGCCAGTTTAGGCACTATGATCAGTTCAATATAATTATCAGCGCTAGATAAACGTGGTGTCTTATATTATTTTCTTTCATCCACAGCAATAAAGGCTACACAAACACAACCCATTTATATAGGTAAGTGATTCGTCTTCAACTTTAACCATTGCTTCTGAAAAAAACAAACGACTATAATAAGATGGAACGTTTGCTTGTATATTTCTGCGATTTGATAACTTGAAACTCTTAGTTTCGGAATTTCCGATCTCACTACGTCCTCTAGACTTCCGGTTTAGTAATTCACTATAATTTTCTCAATGGAAAATTCAGATTAAAATCGAAAATTGTATACAGTGGAAATTATTAATGTAATCGTAGTAGCGCAAAAGTCATTTAAGACAGCCTCATTGGTTGCGCACGGAAAAAAAAAGAACATAATATAAGCTCTAAAAATAGAGCAATTCTTTTTATAGTCTTTGAAAAAAACTTGATGTTTGGTTAAATTCTCAAAAACTATAATATTATTAAATCTATATATAAAACGTTTACCATGTTTGTTCTTTCTTATTTCCCTACTTTAGATGGTGCATATAATAGAGGACAATGTACAAGAAGTGCATTTACATTCTTGGCAATCATAGTTTTACTTCTTCTGAGAAACTAATTTATTCAAGAAATAAACATCAAAAGTTGTGTCCCTTACACGAATTGTTGTTCTTTGTTATTGTTATTAGTTGCCCTTTGTGTCAGAGACTGTGGGGTAGTTAGTAAGGGTGTGTGCGGTGGGTACATGCAGCACCAGGCAAAATGTTTTTTTTGGGCTTTCAAAATTGTTACTGATTATTGTTTTAGAGGCAAGTCCACACCAGGCAGCACATTTTTATTAGTGTTTTAAATGACTTTAAGTTACTGGTTTTCCTGGTTGGTTCAGGCAACCCATTCCATGCCCTGATGACACTCGGGAAGAAAGAGTACTTGTATGCGCAATGTGCCGTTGTTTTTTTACTTTCCACTAGTAAAGTTGAGAAGTGCTCATTAGCGATGCATTCAGATACTGGTCACATGAGCACACCCCCTCATCCCTACACCCTTTTCCTTTCATTTATTCCAACGTCTTATAATAATATTACAAAATAAAAGACTAACACAAAACTCACCAAAAAAATATCTCGTGTGACGCTCCTTGTCAGTATATATAACGCATGTAACAATTAGTTTATAACATTATAAAGAATAGGAAAATATTGGTTTAAATTTTTTTTGTTCTAGAATCTGCACATTTTATCAAAGTGCAATGAATATTTCCTTCGGGTTTTGTATTGAGAACTTACAGACAAGGAGGGGGAGTTAAAGTAATGTTACTTAAATCAATTCTTGAGAATACACACTTTTGTTATAAAGTAAACTTTGCTTTTTAGCTCAATAAATATCTATGCACAAACATATAGAAATCTTTGGTAAATTAGCAAAGATTTAGTTGTTTGAACAGGTTCCTGTACTCTTGTATAGCATAAATTCCATAAGTTTGGCTCAGTGATTTCCCCTTGCAATGAATTGTAAACCATATACATTACGCTATAATAATAATGCTCAGTAATAAAAAAAAAACATTTAAGCGTATACAAGTGCTTCCAATATTGTCTATTCTAATAACTATATAAACCACAAATTCGCTCTATTAAATGACTTTGTAATTCACTGAAATATTGTAATAAGGGATTCGACCAAGTTTTCTATTCAGAAGCCAGCAATTCCCAGACACAAAACACATGACTAGAACACTGTATTAAATAGAATGTTCATATAATATAATTATGTCATTAAGCAAACATGTATAGTGAACAGTAAAATAAAACACAACATTTCCTTATTCAACTATGTTGTATTTTATTACATGTCTATTAACAACAAAATATTTTTTTTTTTGCATAAACAATTTTTTTTTAAATTAACAAGAAAGTGTAAAATAAATTAGGATTTCGTGTTTATTCCTTTTGAAATGGTCTACCAGGTATCAACTTCCAAACCACCTACCACCACATGTCCTGCAGACCAAAAGGTTTTATACAAGGGTATACTGTCCTGTGTTTTTTTCTTTATGCGACCGTAGTCAGTGATGTCTGGTCATGTGACCAAGCCTTCCGTCATGAGCGTACATTTATATTGCGACCCCTGCATTTTTAAAAATACAACATTTGCAAGAGCAGATTTTGTGAATGAATTTGATACAAAATGATTCCTTCTTGGTTGTTTGACTGTAGTGTAAAAAGGGTGGGGGTGCAGGAAGCACCAAATGTTTTTGGGGAAAGTGGCAACAAAGTTGTTTGTTTATTCTTGTTCATAGTGAGGAATGTGGAGAAACAGTTATCACATTGAAAAATAAGATTTCAATTAAAGAGAATTGAAAAATTAAAAAAACATTATTAAAAAAGTATCACTACAATATTAAAAGACGGCATTAATTTTTTTAATTAAACTATTTTAAACAATAAACTATTACTAAAAAATATAATGAAATGTACAAAAATTGAATTTAACAAAGTTATACAGTAAAACTCCCAGACCTACTCAATAGTGCTTTGCATAATAAGGGCATATTCACGATTTGGAGGGATTTGAATAATTGGTTTAATAGTCATCAAATGAAGGCAATATGTTTGGTTTTTGTTTTTAAATGCAATATCATCACCTTTTTTTTCATTTTCAAATAATCTATAAATGTGAAGCTTTGGATAAATGGAGTTTTACTGTATTTCAATATGAACAAATGTGTTGTTTGTGTAAAAGCATAAATAAATATATATCAACTAAATACATAATATGCTCAAAAATACTTTGATTGTCTTGTGGTAAATGAAAAAAGCAACAACATAATTTGTTTAAAAACTCTTTCAATTAATGAAACCTTTTTAATAATCTAATAGAACAAAAATATTCTTTTTAAAATGGTCACATGCATTTAATCCTATCAATAAGTCACATTCATTTGATCCTATCAATGAATCACATGCATTTGATCCTATCAATGAATCACTTGCATTTGATCCTATCATACGACAGCTGATTCATTGCATCAGAGTTTTCAAATCTATTTAAAACACATTTCTCACTCCCATGGATTTAACTGGTAAGAGATATTTTGAAATAAAAATCCCCCATGCTCGCAATAATCTTCTTTATAGAAGGACTTTGAAAATGTCTCCGGATGCTCGAGGGTGCTAGACACACACACACCAGATATTCATACAATAAATAATGACTGAGATCAAAAAGTGGATGGAACTTAGAAAACCTACTGAAAGAAATTTTAAGAAAAAAGCATTGCTGAAATTATTGACTGCAAATCACAACTAACATTACATTAACATAAAATAATAAATATATAAATATATATTATATATATATATATATCACAGTTCTTTACCAGACAAGTGTAGTATAAATGTTTATAGTTGTTGGGAACATTCATCAATATTTCAATGGTTTCAGTAAACACATGAATCCTGATTGTCTCAATAATACAATGGTTGTCATAGAAACATGAATAGACAAAAGATTCATTAAAATGCCTCTGAAATAAAAAAAATTGTAAAGAGACTAGGAACACAATGTCATATTTCTAATTTATATTGTAAAAAGATAAAAATATGGCAACACAATAGGATGTTTTCTTTAGGTTATGTTTAGAATTAATTCCATATTAAAATCTACAACAAAAAATTTTAATAGTTAATGTTAATAGTCTCACTTTAAAGTAGCGAATTTATGTATTTAATAAATATATCATTAAAAACAGTCCAAAGTCGTAAAAAGCTTTGGTTTGTACTCACACAGATAAAACAAAATTCATTCCAGAAACCTGTACAGCCACAGGAAATGATGCCACAAGCAAACAAAAAAATAAACAGCTGACCCCTTAAAGTTTATATTATTATGATGATGATATATTGCATTTTATTGTAGGTAAAAAACAACTAATGAGATCTATACAGTTATTTAACGAAAAAATTAATTAATTCAATTACATGTTTTATGTCTTACGGGGAATACCATTCAGTCTATTTAAGTACCATTCAATCTATATAAGTATCATTCAATCTATTTTAAGTACCATTCAGTCTATTTAAGTATCATTTAATCTATTTAAGTATCATTCAATCTTTTTAAGTATCATTCAATCTATTTTAAGTACCATTCAATCTATTTAAGTACCATTCAATCTATTCAATGAATAGATTCAACAAACAGAACAAGCATGCAGTAACCTTCTGTAAAGAAGAAAGAGTCTGTAACATGTTATGAGAAGAACATGGAACATTGAGGTGTTTAGTGTTTCATGCTGTGAACAACATTTGTAGTGCAACATGTGACAGAAACTAACATGAATGTACACACAAGACTGTATGATAAATGAATGAATAAATAATGATATCAGCAGGTAGGTAAAAGTGGTTCTCCAGTGTTTACATTTTATCTAGGGGGGAAGCCTCCCCCCTTCTTTTGTATATTTTGTTTGGCCTGTCCAAGGGCAACCTGGCGTGCGTTGCCGCCGAATTCTAAAGTGTTGCATGTTTCCTGAGAGTTGCTGACGTCAGGACTTATGTTGACAAATAGGCATGCCTGCGAATAAATAAGAACTTAACTTAAAACTGAGTCAGAATAAATAAGAATTTAACTTAAAAGTGAGTCAGAATAAATATGAACATAACGTAAAACTGAGCAATCTTATAAAACATAACTGCGTTGATATTTCTGTCTCATATAAATATATCTTTAAAGTATAAAAGTAAAAACAATGTGTGTTTTTAGAGTCTTTTATTAACTTTTATTCTCCAATAAAAATATTATTATTAAAGTTAGCCTAAGTTAAATAACAACAAAAAAACATGATTGATTGTGTCTGAACCACAACAGTAGCAGAGGACCTAGTGTATAGCTGCAAATATTTGCAGAAAGCTTTATGGCAATATGATACCTTACATTTCACTTAACATTTGTCATCAAAAGAGCCTGTATCAGTAGTGCTTAAGCCCCATTTATCTACTCCCAAAGTTTTCTTTACACAATGTTTATCTGACATTACCTTTGCATCTCCGCCAAGACACGGTCTCAGGATCTGCGTCAATTTGGAGTTTCTGTAAGGGATGTGAAGCTGACTTTCCCTCAGTGCTGAGAAAACCTGTTCCATGAAAACAATCCCGTTGTAAAAACAAGCACTAAAAAACTTGAATACTATAGATTAACAGTACATTATTCTTCAGTTAAAAATGCTGGTTAACCCACGAATTGTGTTTTATATGATTGTGTGGTGTGGAGGACTTTTTTAGTTTTTTGGGTGGCTTTTAAAAATGTGATTTTTAACATTGAAAGACTATTGCTAGACCCCATAAAGTACACATTTATTTCAAGTAGAGTGAATGGAGAATCATACAGACCATTTTATTTTTATTTTTTTTTATTATTTGACCATGACTTTGACGTGGTCAAGCATTAATTTTTTTTTTTTTTTGGTGTTTTCAAGAACCTCCAACTCATTAGTTTGAAATTATATTATAAATTTGTAAATGAGAATGTTATAGCTTTTTCATTTATCTTTCATAAAAGGTATAATTTTTATATGTTTATGTAAATAATAAACTTAGAAAAAAATAATTTGTGCCGATATCTCTAATTATTTCAAATCAACAAAGTATGACGTCATGGACATAACAAGGCAGAAATCAACACAAAAAATGACAAAAGCTTGTCTAAAACGATTTAATTTGATGAAAAATAGTATTAGAAGACTAAATAACATCCATTTTTAGTTTAATTCATTGCCACAATCGTCTACAATTAATAATAATAGGCAGTGCTTTTTTTGTAAAAAAAAAAGGTGCTGATGCTCAGTGATGGATTGCCTAACTTTTAAAGCAGTTTCGCATTTTATATTTGAATTCTTATTGCGCGCAATTTTAAAATAATTCAATTTTAACAAATTAATAATATAATAAATTCATAATAAAAGTTGGAATACAAGAAAAGTAATAATTTTTTCCCCATATTGAAAAAGGTGCCGGTACACCGTACCGGTGCGTAGCGTCAGAAAAAAAGCACTGATAATAGGTACTATCGGGTATCGATTTTCGGGCGAAGCCTAAATTAGTTCTAGGCCTAGGCACGCCTAAGTTCGTGGGTTAAACTTTGTTATGCTTCAGTCATTCATATCCATCAAAGGTACATTTCAATTGTTTTATATAAACTGTGCTGGGTTCCATAACAAAATTAACCTGTTTGAGAAATGTTTGGATAATTCAAGGAAATGTTTGTGGCTCATAGAGAAATTGCTGATACAAGGTGTAACTCAAAAGTAATCGTAATTTAGACTTTACTGGCATTAGTCTTTAATTAAGTAAAAGTAATTTTATATTTTTTACTGACCTGTCCTAAGGCGGACAAGGATTTGTTGATGGCTGCCGCTTCAACCAGCCTCTGCCCCGTGGCCTCTGTCTTGCTGATCCGCTCCGAGCCTGCCAGGTCGCACAAGGTCAGGACGCCTTTGGACACGGCGCCGGTGACCTTGTCCTCACCTTCGACTGTGATCATCAGCACCAGGTGGGAACGTGAGCTGAGTAATGAGAGGGTGACAAGAGATGATCAAACATAAAAGCCTTTTATCCTATGACACACTCAACACTCCATGCAAAACCATATTACAACAACTTATCCAACGATACAATTCAGGTAAAAGCATATAACAATATATTATCCAATGATACTCTCCTGGCATAAGCAAATATAAACAGATCTTCCAATGGTACCTTTCAGGTATAAACATATCACTTCTGTATCCATAAACCTCAAAGCAGCGAAGTGTGGAAACCACAGATATGCTCCCATTAAGAGTACACCAGTGGGCTAACACTTGGGGGACAACCCCTGTTGTGCATCCTAGAATTGTTGAACTGCCTAGATGCCCCTCGAGACTCGGTGGGGAGGAAGCAATGTGCACAACAACATTCCGTCTCTGGTGCCTAGATGCCAAGGCCTATAGTCTGGGATATCGGACAACAGTGCAGGTCACCGCCTTAATAATCTAGGGGAATTCCACAAGAGGGGAGAAGAAGTACAGTGCATGAGACTGTACCCCTTTTTATGTGGCAGGCCGATATGGTGTGCCGGTGGGTGGCTAGTTCAGTCAGGATCTTGGTGTGGCATTCCTTGATCCATCCCTTTACACAATACGCCCTGGACTTAAAACTTCTTAACCCATAAGTTAATGATAAACTCCTGGCACAAACAATTTGAATTTGCTGAATTCATTACATCTTTTTTTAACGCATTTCATGGGCTAAAAAAAAATCATTATCAAATCCCTGTGGAAAAAAGTTCACAAGTTTTCACATTCCACCGAACTCACCTGGTGGAGTTCATCTTGGTGGACGCTGTCTTCCTGTTGCTGTCTCCGAGCTTCATGATCTCTTTGACGTCCTTCACCTCGTTCACCGGCATTTCCATAATGTTGGGAATCTTCACAGAGTTACCCACCATGCTCAGTTCCAGTACTTTGGTGTCCTCCGTCAACAAGTCCTGGACTGTCTCGTTGTAGATTTCAACCATAGAAACCTTTGGAGAAGAAAGAATACAATAAAGATGTGTTTCTCCTGTAAACAGCATTATGCTTGCTGTGCATTGAAGTTCCATTGACTGATTTAATTTTTGCTCCAACAATTTAAGAAAAAATAGGCTCACCAGCTTCAGAGCCATATCATGCAAAGTAGATTGTGTGGTCAATACAGAGCCAGACTTCTTTTACTTTCCCCACATTTTGGTCAAAGGCCACTCAGAGCCAGGGTGGATCCATGAATGCCCCATTGTGCCCATCAATGTGCCCAATAATGTGGTTAGTTCACTGGACTGTCAACCAACACAACGCGGGTTCTATCCCTGCCGCGAACCGAACCCTGCAGCCCTGCTGGAGTTTTGGGCCTAGAGGACGTAAAACTCTTCTATCTAGAAGGAACGTCTGTAAACTTATAAGACAATTTCCTGACTTCAAGGTGAAAATAAAACATTCTGCCCTTGCAAACATTTCACCCCCACTTTAAAATACCCTTAAGACCAAACTGATCATAGGGCTGGTGAAGCAGCGTTCACCAGTTTCACTCCTACTGATAAACCCAAATTCATGGATCAATCATTTTCTTTTTGGAATTTTTTTTAAATGTTCAACTTTTAACATTATATGATTTGTTGAGATAGTTTAATGAACAGGTTGTTAAAAATTCATTTTTTAAATTTTGCAAAATAAGAAAGTTTAAAGTCTTTTATTACGCCAATTTTTTGTATTTTTTTAAATATTAAAAATGTTTGACTTGTAAGAATGGTTGTTAATGTAGAAGAATTAGCAGAATGTGTATGAATTCAAATGTTTCATAATGCATTAAAAAAACATGAAGGTTTTGTTTGTGTCCAACAATTTTGTCAAATCTTCAAGTGTTCATTTCCTTGGCCAGCACAATACATAGCCTCCCCCACCTTTCCAAACTAATGTCTTGTTTTATAAAGTCCACAGCTCCAAGTAACAAATCATATACCAGTAATATCAAGGTTTTGTTAGCGCGACCTTAGGATTAACTGTTTTATACAGAAGACTAGACTAAATCAATATTCTTGGTGATATGAAATTATGTCCCCTTGCATATGAAATTTACTTTGTCTTTTTGGAGTCTTATTTTTATAATGTTTTCTTAAATAGTGTTTATCTTGCTACTTAAGTTTATTTATTTCTCTGCAACAAAGGCTAAACACTGATCTGATAATTCAATTCTGGCAGGTGAAATAAGATCTTTTTTTACACTGTACAATATGACAAATCCAGGGGAGAAAAAACGGGAGGTCACATTTTATTAATATTTTTTTAAGTTATGGCCCCTGCTCTCTCTATATACAGCCATACAGTGTTTGTACTGTACTATTTTTAAAATGAGAAAATAAACACTTCCATATGATCATTAAAAAAGACAAAAAAAACTTGGCCTACATTGGACAGAGAGGCTAAGTCAAACTTAAATATCTCAAAAAGTTCAAAAGTACAATAATGTGACTCTGCTGTTTTGTCCCCCTAGACCAAGGGTGTGCAACAGGCAGCCCGCGGTCCACAAAACTGCACGCCAAGGCTTTCAGTGTGGGCCCCGAAGAGCTTCTAACGGCATTTTTTTTATTCGTTACATTGATAATGAGAATAAATTTTCAGACTGTGTGGCCCGTCTTGTATAAATTTCAAATGCGGCCCAAAGCATAAAAATGTTGCACACTCCTGCCCTAGACTCTTCATCTTGTTTCACCAACCTTCAGGGTATAACTCTTTGTTTCAGATCTTTCTGAGCAGACTTTCAAAAGTTCCGAGATAGCTCTAAGAAACAATAGAACAAAAAGTGTTTAAAAAAACTCAACTTTAGAATTGTAAAAAAAAATATTTTTTTTTAAACTTACTTCACAGAACGAACCACTGGTTTTTACAAATGAGAACTTAACATGTTTTGCTACTGCTGAAGACTGCCTCACACTCCTCACCTTATATTTATACCAGGATTGTTGTCAGGGCCCATCATAGTGAAAGTTTTGCCCGAGCCTGTCTGCCCGTAGGCCAGCAAGCAGACGTTGTAGCCATCGACACAGGAAGCTATAATAGGCTGTGTATCTGTAAATATCTGTCAACAACAACGGTACAATTATCAGAATAGTTTTTAAGTATCACTTCATTAGCCCTAACCCTATGAAATAGCCAAGTAACAAGCCTTGTCTTTTGATCCTAATAATTTGTAAACACACATATGGATTCAATCATAATAAATGGTTTTCTATTTAATTATTTATTGCTATTGTGATAAAATATTAAGATAAGATCAGATTTCTTTATTGATCCAGACAAATGGAAATTTGTCTTCATTACAGATGTGTTGTCTTTCAGACTTTTTTAAACACTATAAAATAATAATTTGTACTCAAGCACAGAAATATACCGTATATACTCGCTTATAAGTCGCATCGGTGTATAAGTCGCACCCCTAGTTTAAGATTTTTTTCCTTATACGTTGTCATTGACCCGCGCATAAGTCGCAACCCGATTTCCCGGGTCACACTGCCTTTTAATATCTCAAAAATGCATACCTTTTAAACATAAAAGTTACTAAATATTCACCCTAATTTGGAAACTTTCCTTAAAAATTGTTTTAATCGTGCATAAGGCAAACATAATCAAATAAAGGCATATCCTAATAATTATACATAACTCCAATCAACTTTAGGGGTTATGTAAGAAAATTTATGACAGAGTAGTGATGTTTTTCAAACTTTTCAAAAACAGTGTCGGGTGTATAAGTCGCACCCCTACTTTTTGTCAAAATTTTCTGTTAAAAAAGTGCGACTTATACGCGAGTGTATACGGTACTTATAAAAAATAGACATGCACACCACACTATCACACAATTTATCAATTAGAGACTATACTTGTTAGATTACATTTTTTAAATGCTCTTCAAAGAATTTCAATCTGTGTCCGTTCTTAGTATCATTTGATACTTTAATAAAAAAATATTTACCCAATATTGAAATATTATTTTTTTAATTAGATTTTTTTTTTCTAAAAATATTTTCAAAGTGCCAAACTCATAACGGTAAGTATTCTCCACTATTTGTAGGAAATATACTGGTCAAAGTGATGTATTTGAAAACCAAAATAAAAAAATAATGATAACAAACATGCTCTTGAGTCGACTCAGGGGTGTAGACTTTGTCAAAGCTAAAGTTCTTTTTGCCGCCGTCTTGGTTGGTGACTGTAATGTCCTGGTCTGATGGGAAGCCCAGGCAGTTCTTCCCGCGGTCATCACGTCGAGGGCGGCAGAATACACGGATGTTACCTCGCAATTCTTGCAGCTTAAAAAAGAATTATATAGTAAATATAGTCCATATTTTATGCAGATAGTTTAATGAACATAGTTAACTTTGTAAGTAGCTTAAACTAGCTACAGAATAAATAAAGATCAAAAGGACGCCTTTCGCCTATTCTACTAAAACCTTGTATTAATCAATCCTTAGGAAGATCTGGATATTAACTAGGAGTGTAATAATTATCATCCAGTAGTATGTGCCTTGCCTATCAGTAAATGAGTTTGAAAAAAACTAATTTAAAATGTAGCACTACCTGATTATAAAGAAGTCGACGCTGTAGGGCCTCTCTCTGGTACAAGCCTCTGATCTCTTCTAGTTCTTGTTTTGAGCCCACATCTGATCTCTTCAGGTCAGCAGCCGCCTTTATAGCCTGTATAAATTGTACATAGCTCAATCAGTGTCAAAAAATAAGAATTTCAAAAAGCTAGTATATAATCCATAAGCCTAGGATGAGGGGGGGGGGGGCATGGGCAGATAACTGTGCTGTTATTCAAAGGAGTCTGATATTTTGTGTTTCCCTTGGTTAAAGCAATCTTAGCAAATGATCTATAAAAAAGTGGATATAGTATTCATAATAAATTTGTATGTGCTAACTGAGGCTAGTGGAACTACAATTTACTAAACAGTATGTGAGTCTACACAATTCACTTATCCTTATTATATCACTTAGTAATACAAGCGAGTTATAGGAACAAACCACCTATAATATTAAAGCAAATCTATACAATGAAAAGGAAGTCTAAGTCATGTGATGTATATACAGGTCAGTGATGAAGTAAAATCACATTTGCTTTTTGCATCAAGACTATTCTTGTTCCCTGGAGTAAAATCCATTCTTTTATAGATCAGTGATCTTAGCTCTAGGAATTAAAGGGAGAGTACAATAGTGCTGAACAATCAAACCTTTCTTATGAATTGGTATAAAACTCTTAGCTATCATATTGTTACATCAAAACAGTGTTAGCGTGGAACATCAAAGGCCCACATGTACCCAAAATACTTAAATGGCTAATGACTGAACATCAAGCAGCTACTGCTCAAAGCCTAACATTCCTAACATAACACAGTATGACATGACAACAAACAAGAAAGGAAAGGGTGAGATATTTACTTCATTAATGACCGAAGTGATAGACCCAACATTCCTCAACATGTCCATTTTGAGTCTAACATGAGATTTGTGAAGATTCTTGATCTGTTGGTTCAATTCTTCCAGATCTCTCTCACCAACAACTGGCACTACAGTGGCCTGGTAAGAAACAAAGGATTATTATTTTACCTTTTTTTTTTATTATATCTTACATAATTTCATAATTAATTGTTTTCAACCATAGTATCAAAAAAAATCTTATGGAGGCTTTCATTTTCCATCATAATTTTATTTTAAATGATCAAATCATTCTTTTCAGTATTATTTTGTATTAAAAATAATAGACTCTGAATGTCAATATATTTGTTTTAAATTGAAAAATTTACTTTTAAGTAAGTATTCTACTGCTTCTTCTTTGTGCTCAATATTGGTCAATGGAGGGGTTTAAAAAAGAAGGCCTATAGCTATGGCGAAATGCACAACCCTTTTCAGGTTTGTCTCCCTTCCATGCAATTTTGGTTTTTTAAAAAAATGCATTCCTAAAAAATGTTTCATTTTATCAGATTTTCATACCAACAAATTTAACTATCAATAAATTTTAAAAAGATATTACGGAGATAGTTTAAAAAAAAAGGATGAAGAACATGAAAAAATAATCCAGGACAAGCATAAAACTAACTGGTGTTTTTGGCCGTGCTGTTTTCGGTCGAGACTGTTGCATGGCTTCAACTTGATGTTGTGCAGATGTGGCATCAGCGCTGATCTTACTGTACTTCTCCACAAGTTCTGCCAACTGCAATGGAGTAAAAAAATATTACAAACTACATATTTATATAGCGCTATTCATAACAAAGTCTTCGAATGCACTTTACATGTACAATATGTTATTAAAATTAATTGAAAAAGCGTGTTTTTAATTTTGTTTTAAAAATGTCTATTTAAGGGTTATATGGTGTAAGATCTCTTGTAGTATATGTGGAATATCCTTAGAATATATATAAGTTTGGGTTACCCATTCCATGCCAATATGCCATTCAATCATAATATTGTATAGTGTATTAAAGATAATCATTAAGAAATTCCTTGCCAATGTCTGCATTCAACAAATAAAGCAACTTTGTCTTTTCTTAAAATGGAATCTTAAGTACCGTATATACTTGCGTATAAGTCGCACCTGTGTATAAGTCGCACCCCTAGTTTAAGATTTTTTTATTATACGTTGTCATTGACCCGCGCATAAGTCTACCCGGGTTACACTGCCTTTTAATATCTCAAAAATGCATACCTTTTAAACATAAAATGTACTAAATATTCACCCTAATTTGAAAACTTTCCTTAAAAAATTGTTTTAATCGTGCATAAGGCAAACATAATCAAATAAAGGCATATCCTAATAATTCTACATAACTCCAATCAACTATAGGGGTTATAGAGGAAACTTTATGACAGAGTAGTGATGACATTTCCTGTAAAAAAAAGTGCGACTTATACGCGAGTATATACGGTAATATTTTTTATATAATTTTACCTGTTTTTCTGCTTCTTCCCTTGCCTTTTTTTCCGCTTTCAATTCACTTTCCTAAATTTAAGAGATAGAAGAAAAAAAATTGTTACATTCTGTATCTTTAATATTAGATAATACAATATGCCTATAATGTTGTTATATTATTTTGTTGGAATTCGGAAAAGAAAAGAAAGATTACTAATTGTTAGAACATGGTAAGAGATCTTCCTCACTGGGCCAATTATAAAATGGATATAAATATGCGATGTATCTTTTAAATGTCACCAATGAATCAATAAACAGTGGACCTATGTAACTTACAGGCTTGAATGAAATTTGTAAAGGAGCATCTGAGATAAAATATGATCTAATTAAATACAAACAATTTTCTTCTGTAATTCACACACCAATTTCTGAATCCTTTCTGTCATTTCCTGTATTTTGTCATCTTTCATTTGGTCGGCTTTTGCGTCTTTAGATGTTCTCTGGGGCAGTAGCCAGTCTTCAGAAATAAAAAAAATTAAAAAGACACAGATCATTAATATGTGTTGATAGTTGAATTACTTCATTTTGCTAATTGTAACATAGGTAGTAAACAAATAAAAAAGTTATATAAAAAAAATAACATGTTTTTAGAAAGTTATTTGTCTACATTTTTTTATACTTTTACTAAATTTAAATATGAGTTAAAAAATTGCAAAAGCCATTTAGAATGTCTAACAGAATAAAAAAATTTGTGTTTACATTTTTATTTCTAAATTCATTATTTGTTAGTTTAAATTATTGGGCAATATGTTAATTAACTAAAGAATGAGTTCTTAAATAAAGATAATGTTAGATAATACCTTCAGAAAAACAAATAGGGTTTAAAAAGTTAAATATTTTGTTAAATGTAAATTTGAAAATTAACTTCAACAAAGGCATGATATAGTTCTGGTATCACAAGAAACAGCTGTAAAAGGATTTAAAAGAATCAATTCAAAAGTTGGTTAATTAAATATATATATATATATATGTATTACTAATGTTAATTTCAATATACATTCCTTTAAAACATGGGTATGAATTATTAGCATAAACATTAAAGCTAGATAAATTAAACAGATGAGAAAAACCATGCAGAGGTGAAGGAGAAAATGGTATAAGAAGTTGAAATGTTATTGAAACACACAAACACATAAATTAAATGACTTAAATAAACAGGCCAAATAAACAATCATAAAATAATAAGCCGAGAAATATTTTTTTTTGTAAGGAAAATGTTAACGATAGTCAATTGTTTTCACTTTTTTTTCCTGAAGTCCCGTTTATAATCCTGTAAACTGAAAGTGAAGTTGAATTCTTGTCATTGTATTTGTATAAAGCCTAAGTTTATTCAAAGCAGTTAAGAGACAGAGAGGTCAATGGTGAAATCTCTCTAATCATCTCAGATTTTAATTTTTAGATTCTGATATTTCTTCAACACCAAATATGATAAGATTAGATAAAGAGAATAAAAAATTTCAAAACAAGGAGGGAGACAAAAACAGTGTCTGCTTTGCTTCAAGGCAGCAAAAAGTGTAATTCAATTAAAGAACAAAAAGGTTACAATTATGTGACAGGGTTTAAAATGCAAGTGCAAAAAAAAAATAGTGAAAAGAAGTTATTTAAATTTCAGTCAAGCAAAAGGAACGCATGCAATCAACAGCTTAAAATGCACACTTTTATTTTTCTTTACAGGTCATAAGCTTTGGTTTCAAGTTACCTGAGACTGGAATCAACAACCATTTGATGAGAACAGAATAGAAGGAATGGTTTTAAAACACTCTCAATTCATCAAATTGTATACTTAATGTTCTTGCAATACAAAGGCCTACATCCGTACACTATATATTGTCCCTAAACTGATTCTAGGCATCCAATTAAGTCGTAGGGGATTGGAGGATAATCTCAACTCAAGCTGGGTTTCTCAACTCAAGCTGGGTTTCTCAACTCAGCTGGGTTTCTCAACTCAAGCTGGGTTTCTCAACTCAAGCTGGGTTTCTCAACTCAAGCTGGGTTTAGATTTTAAGGGATTCATTTCAGTAACATTTAATTTTATCTTATGAGGTGTGTTTTATTGCAACTCTAAGGGGAGATAATTGATACAGTTTTAGAAAATTATCTTATATTATGTTATAGACACCCCTTCTATACAGAAGACTAATGTGTCCTATTGTAATAAACATTAAGTTGACAAAAAATTAATTTGTTTTTGTCAAGTTCTAGGAATAATGTTAAAATACTAACTTTAAAAATAAACATTTCTACACCATTGCATTATTCAATATTTATGTCAAGCAATATGGAATTTATTTCCTTATTTGAAGACCTGCATCCAAATTGATCAACAAACCAGGAAAATGTAACATCATTTAAAACTTTAATCATAAACGCAAGGCTAGACTTAAACCACAGATAAGAGAAATAATAATACTCTGTAGAAGGAGTGTCTGTAATATCTCAAATAATCTATAATGATTATATTCAGTTCATGGAATGTTACAGCTAAAGAATACAAAAAAAAAACACAACTAAATATTCAAACAATGGATGCTTGTAAAAAAAACAACTTACCATCATCTTCTAGGGTTAGGTAAGTTCCAATACATTCATCTGGATTGTAGTTACAGGCTCTCAGCAGTGCCAGAATATCTGCCCTGTCTCTCCATTTAGGTAAAGCTTCCTGAAATATTTGCATGAAAAAAATTCACCTCAGGCAAATTATGTTCTTCCCCTTTAGCATTGCAAGCATAGATTTGTTTGAAAACATTCATTAAAATATAGAATTTTTACTTTGGATATGTAACAGATAAGGGTCCAGGAGTGGAAGAAAAAAAACATCAGGTAGGACAGGGTAAAAGGAGGTGGTAATATCAGGCCAAAGCCTCAGGGGTGGATGTAGGGTTTAGCCATTAAACAAATTAAGGTCAAGCTTAGATCATCAAGGGAATAGGGCACCACATGTTACTTGAGAGAGATTAAAGGACATAAATTTGCATCTAGATTATTATTACATAAAGGTAAACTATCCTTTTTATATCATTTTGGTCAGTAAGAGTAGTATAGCAGCATTCACCAGTTTCAGTGGAAACAGCATACAAGAGATGTTGTGCTGCGAGCACAATGCCCAGCGACCTTTACTTTTACCAGCTAATTTCAATGACTCCCTCCTGACTTTGGAAAAATATACTGGCATTAAATTACTGGCTTTGAAACCCTTGATAATGGCAAACCAATCTATCAAACAACTCTGTTTCAAGTTTAGCAAAAAAATTTAATGCACTCCAGAGTTACCTCCACATGATCAATCATTTGCTTGACCAGCTCGTGGTGTAATTCCCAACCAATGGGAAGCCGGAGCCACTTCCCCGAGTGTTTGTCAAAGAAGAAATGCACATAATGACGCTCCTAAAGGGAAAACAATAAGGCAAAAGTTATATAAATATCATCACAACCTGCCGTGTATTGAGGAAATGTTTTGCAGTTACGGTATACGTTTTATTGCATAGTTTTATTAAACATTATTGAAAGATTCACACACACACACAAATTGTTGGCCAGGCGCCTGTGAGATTTAACTGCTTGATAATGCATTGAAATACTTTGTTGAAATCATGCCACTATGGAATTCAGTCTTTGGATGGGATTAAAGGTAAGGGATTAAAGGTAAGGGATTAAAGGTAAGGGATTAAAGGTAAGGGATTAAAGGTAAGGGATTAAAGGTAAGGGATTAAAGGTAAGGGATTAAAGGTAAGGGATATAACAAAACTGTGTGAAAAAATTAAAGTATAAAGAGATAAAATATCTTATCAACATGTAACTTAAAACAAAAAGAAAACAAAAAGAAAATGTAATTACTTCCATCAAATAAGTTTGCACTTTCCCACGCTTTGGGTGCTGTAGATGGCCTTGGCGATCATCCTCACCATTTCTGGCGGAGCGAGCACTTTCCCTCTAGACAAAAGAAAGTATAAATTGTATCTACTTGTTCAATTACACAAATTAGTAGGAGGGGAAATTGTTAGCAAGTGTTATTTAAGTACATTTTGTTTTTAATGGATTAAAATTCTTACAACTGGTTCTCCAGTGTCCACGGGAGTGAGAGTGCCTTCATTGTACCAGCGCTCTGGAAATGGTTGCCAATCCTACAAATAACAAATAATATAATTATAGCACAAAATGTTTTTAGAAAGTTTGTCAAAGTTTTCATATCTGTTGCAACAAATGGCAAACAGTTCATCACAGAGACAATGTAAGTTACATTTTCATAAAACTTTAAATCTATGCAAATGTCAACTGTATAAAAGGTTAAAAGAAATTCTAGGAATAAATGGCACCTTTCTGTTTCCTTATCTTATCTTATCTTATACATTACAGACGCTCCTTCTATAAAGAAGATTATTGCGTCCTACGCTCATCTGTGGTCCGAGTCTAGTCTTGCATTTTTATTAATGTTTTAAATGATGTTAAGTTACTGGTTTTCCTGGTTTGTTCAGGCAACCCATTCCATGCCCGAATGCCACTCGGGAAGAAAGAGTACTTATATGCATTTGTTCTCGCATAAGGGACAAGGAAAGTGTTTCTATCTTTATGTTTATCTGAGATTTGCAACAGGTTGTTATTGTGTTGTATTTCTAAATTAGAGTTTAATGCCTTATGTATTATTACTACTTTACTCTTTGCCCTTCTGTCTTCTAGTGTTTCTAGGTTTAATGATTTGACTAATGGTGTTACTCTTGTTAATTGGGAATATTCGCTAGTTATGAACCTTGCAGCTCTTTTTTGAATTTGTTCTAATTTTTTGATGTTTTCTTTAGTTGATGGGTCCCATACAGATGCTGCATATTCTAGTATAGGCCTAACTAATGTAAGATAGCATTTTAGTTTTATGTTCTTATTACATTTGTAAAAGTTCCTTTTTATGAATCCTAAAGTTTTGTTTGATTTTTTTATTACTTCATCAATATGAGGGTTCCAAGATAACTTATCATTTATTATTACTCCTAGATACTTAGCATTGTTAGTTTGAGTTAGTTCTTTACCATGAATGAAGTAGTTTGCTATTATTTGTTTCTTTTTCTTGGATACCCTTATTAGTTGGCATTTTTCTGGGTGAAAAGACATACTCCAGTTTGATTCCCATTTTTGTAGTTCATCTAGGTCTTTTTGTAGGAGTTCACTATCTTTTCCTGTCTTTATTATTCTATAAATTATGCAATCATCGGCAAATAATCTTACTTTTGTTCCTTGTAGAATTTATTCAAATTTGTGTTTAATCCATAGAGAAACTCAAATAAACATTGCACTAATGTAAAGAACAAATAAAGTAAACTGCTATTAAATTATTTTGACGCTAGGCTGGCACTACCAGCTGAAAGATTGTTTTCATAAGTTGATAGGTGGTGTCATTAGATTATCTATAATGCCCTCATTAACAATGTACTTTGGCTTATGTTATTTTTTATTACAAAATTCTCAATATATTGAGGAAGACATTTGGCCACTGCAATGGGTTTACAGAGCCACTAATATACTATCATACAATCATATACATAGAAAACAAAATCTTCTAATGTTTTCTAGTCTCTCAAACAAATCATGGTCCACTAAAGACACAGGCAATGTGATAATCATATCATTTAGACTTTGTCGTACATACATGAGAATGCCAATCATCAAGGTAAAACCGCTTGCCTCCTCTTGTAGCACATACAAACTCTCTGCCGTTTTGATGGGTAAAGGTTTCAAACTTGATGTCCTCTTCCTGTAATGGAAATCACATAATGAGCCACCAATATGCAAATGATTTTTTTTTAACTCATTCAACACTTTTCTTTTATTGAGTTAGTATACTAAGTTTCCTAAGCAGACCTTGTGATCAGAGGTGGTTTTTAAAAGTGGTATAGTATAAGGGTGACCACCACAAGCCCTGTGGGAGGCCCAGAAATTAGAGTCTTTTATCACCGTCAGCTCCTCAGCAAATATGCATGGTCTAATACAAGACATATTAATATACTGTAGCTTACTGTTAACTATATGTCTCCAGATCAATGATTATCATCAATTTTAAAATTGCATTAACATTGGCTCAGCCATTGTCAATATAATTTAATAAGTTGTTTTTTTCTCCACTGTTCTTTTTAAATTACTTCTACTCAATGTGGCAGACAAGTCCATTGGCCTTGTGGTATGGTATACACTTACTGCTCTCTGCCCTGATACTAGCCCGAGACCCTGTGTACTGATAAAATTGTCTCTGATATGAGGAAACAGATTTTACCTGCTGCATCCCAGATTATAGTTTTAATGTGTGGTATTTAAAATATTTCATTCATACCCAATAAAATCAAGGGCCACCACGTGTAATTGTACACAACCAATAATAATTATCAAAATTTTAAAACTGTTCATTGCATTGACTTCTCAACTGATAATTTGGACTCTTAATATCTTTCAAACATCCCTTTCTGAGAACTTAAAAAAAGAATTGAAGTTTTAAAAAGACACTTTATCAGGGGAGGGGGGGGGGAAGAGATTGTCCCTCCTTTCAAACAAACAAACATTCCACACCCTTAAGCTGATTTTTTTTGTGGCAACATTACATCACCTCCTAAAATTTTGCCATTAACATTTATTGTCAGCAATAAAAAGTAGTAGATATAAATGCACCTTATAAATAATTACAAAAAATTAACTAAAAAAAATATTAGACTTCAAATTAGTGAGGAGGTATTAATTTTGTACATCACTATAATGCAATATACGTATTTGTGAAGTGTCATTTAGTACATTGTGAGTATGTAGCTTTTTGAGATATCAGTGTATTTGTGAATCTTTTTAACATACAACATAAGCACACGTGAATGAATTTCTAAGCAAAAGTGACAAGTCATTGGTTTAAAGATTAGATATCGGTTAGAACACCCTGAGAATTTCATGTTTAGTTGCCAGAAGAAAAAACAACATCAATATATAATAAAACCACTACACATCCTAAACTTACATTTGATTTCATATCCTCAACTTTTTGCTGCATTCAAGAAAGTCATAATCAGAAGAAACAATGTATTATATGGAATACCAATATAGTGAGGATAAATAATGTTGACATATCAATTACTTAATTCCTATTGGGTAATTAATTGATTCCTATTGAGTAATGTAATATTATAATAGATAAGTGAAGATAGGGTCTATGTCTCTATAGGCCTTTTTATAAATAATTTAGGCCTAGTCAGCCTACTGTATAAGCATCTTAAACCACGTAAGCTTAAATTAAAATGAAAACTTATTAAAAATGAAAAACAATATACAGATTTGGGTTTGAGTAACAATGAAGCCAGCAAAGGAAATGTTACTTTAAACTGAGTAGCCTACTGAGTGGGAGAATAAATCATTGTAAAAAGAATATTAAAAGTATAAACGTAGCCTGCATCTCATATACTTAGGCCTATACTATACGTAGGCCTATTCTATATACTATATAATAAGCTTAGTGTGAGAATAGTAAAATACAATTAAATTGACAATGTCATTGACTTTGACATAATGAATTTCAATTGTGCCATTTAGATAATTAAGGAGGCAATCCCCTAAAAATATGTTTTATTTTACAACATAATTTACATACTTAACAGTAGGCCTATCACATGATAAGACTTCACTTGATTTAAGACTCAATCGACCCATCACCAGGTAACTAGACTAACAATTAATTATTTGGGAAGGTAGACCTACTTTGACGTAATTTTCAAACACAGAGAATAATAGAATAGAATGCTTTGGCCCTATCTGTAGTCTAAAGGCTTAGATAAAAAGTGTTGTTTGTTTTTTTTAAACATAATCGAGCTGAGTAATTCAAGTTATGGTTTTTCACACCTACATTAATTATTATTAAATTAATAGACTTTTAGTCTTAGCCTAGGTCTTAGGTCAATGTCAAGCATGTCCAACAACTTACTTGGGTATAATCTTACTTGAACCAGGTAATTGAAACTAGGCCTATGGCTATGTAATTGTAATATGTAGGCTAGGCATAATCAAAATATTCATAAACTACGAGAAACCCACAACTTTCTGTTAGGCTATAGCTATAATACTAATAATAGCCTATATACCTAGAGCCTATATAATTATATAGTATATAATATAGGCCTATACTGGCTATAGGCCTACTGCCTAGGCTATATCATCATTATCATGCTATACTATACTACTATACTATATTACACTATATTAATATTACTATATGACTATATGATTATATGCCAGCATCGCATTTGGACAAAAATACTAGACTAGTAGTAATGCTAGTATGAGCATGCATGGTCCAAATATAATTATGTATGTGATAACTGACTTAATAACAAGTGAGCGTATTCCGTATTGACTATAGGCCATATATGCCTACTAACTATAACTATAGATCTAGTTATAGTTATTGTTAAAGTTTAAAATCCTATGTAACCAAAACAAACAGGAACAATTAAAACGGAAACACTCATCAAAGCATGCAACAAAAACTTACCTGAATCCACTCGTTTTTTTGTGTCTGAATAAGATAATATTCTTATGAATGATTAGACTACATATCGTTTAGACGTACGGCCCATAATTATTAAGCCATCAAATGTTTGGAAAGTATGCTATGTTCACCATAAAATGACATGTCAAATTTCCAAAAACATTAAATTAAAATTTGTGATAAGCTATTAGATCTACATTTTTTTCATGGGGTCGTTCGTTTTTCCTTTTATCCCAGTTAGCCTAAATAATAGCCTATAGAGCGTTCTCAGTAGGCGGAGTTTAAGTTTTTTTGTGTACATTTAGTGACGTATTTGTGTAAATATAGAACCCACTTGAGGTACAAACATAACGTTAAAACAGTTTTATACATTTGTGCTTGCTAACGATGATCTTGTGCAAAACGTTGGCTCGTCAGAGAAATATGTTGTATAATTAAGAAAGATTATAATGTATTAGATCTAACTGTAGAATTGACGGTTTAATTTTCCAATATTAAAGTATTGTTGCGTTTTGAAAAAAAGAAGTTAATTGAATTGATATTAAATTTTTTACAAGACTTTTTCTTGGTTAATTTACTAATAGATAATTATTGGCTACCATTGTAGTAAAATTGTACTGATTGCTGGTTAAATCTGCATTCGATTGAAACAAAATTAAATGATTTAAATGAAACACTCAATGTGTCCTTCTTTTAGTACCCATGTGTCCTCCTTTGTCCTCCTTTTTGTCTTTCTGTGTCCTCCTTTTGGTACCCATGTATCTGGCAACCCTACGTGCAGGGAGTGTTTCAAGAAGAGGTGGGGGCCACATCAAGACCTTGTACGAGGCAATCCGCATGCGACATGCCGATGGGGCACGTCGCATACAGTAGGTTTCCCGCAGGAACATGCACTAGACCAGTGGTCGGCAACATAAGGCACACGTGCCATACTTGGCACCCAGAGCGATTTTTAATGTCACGCGAAAGACTTTTGGGGGTCTTTATTAATGACAAGAAAAAAATACTTGTTCCTTTATTGAATGAGACCTAATGGCTGTTGAAGCCGATGTTTCTAAATGACATGGCGACACATTACAATGAGTTGAAGTTGCATTGACAAGGACATGGTCAAACAGCACTTGAACTCTTAGATCACTGGAATGGATTGACATTGAAACTGAACATATCTTTCCTTGAAGTTAATGTTAAAACATATCTTTCCTTGAAGTTAATGTTAAAACATTTAATTACTTCCATAATTCGACGCATATTTAAATAGAAAGAGGGGCTTTTTCAGAAGTAGGCTACACTGAAGCACTTAAAGTTTTCTAAACAAAGGCAAGACTTTCAAATTCATGAACTCATATTATTACACCAAGCCTGACGTGTGATCTTTCTTCAACCTACTTAGATGTGGGTCTTTTTTAAGTGGAGGAATATTGGCGATTTTATAATGCAACAACTTAAATTTTAAACATAAATATATGATATAAAAAACGGGTATCAAAATGTGCCATTTTTTTGTAAAAATCTGGACGGAAGCAGCTTAAAGAACGTCATTTGCTATCGTCAACTGCTTCGCATTCGCTCTACTTTCAACGTTTTTACACTTATGAACATATTTATCGCACATGAAAGAGGTTACTTACACTTGAACACCCAGAAGTGACTAAATATGAAGGCCTACCTGATATTAAACAATTCGCAAAGAGCATTCAAGCTCATTAATTGATGCAGAATAATTACATTTAAACGAGTTTTTTTACGCCCATCTTCTTTAATTAAGCATAGATATATAAATAAATATAAACAATATTGATTTAATAAATATGATAGGTTTAATTACTAGCATTATAATGCAATCGTTGAAATTATTATTAAATTTTATATAAAATAAACCACTTAAATTGTCACACAATTAATGCAGGAAATATTTATGTACCACTGTTTAACGTAAACTAATTTTGCACCCTTAATTAAATCTTGAAATGAATGACACAATGCTGCATTTGTATAAAGAAATAATAATTTATCAGTAATATTAGTTATATTACTATTATGCCTATTGGAAAACACATCTTGTAATTAAAGGGAGATAATAAACCCGTTTTATTTAGTTTATATTTCTAATTTTGTTTCATTTTTATTTTATTAAGAATAAATGTCTTACAAATTGTAACGCTAAAATAATTAAACAAGTCTATAAAAGATCGTTGCGAATTATATGAATATTATATGACTAAAGAATGTATATGTACACTATTCAACATAACATTAACTACCTATGTTGTATGATTACTACGTATCTATTCCGTTTAATAAAATATTCGAACGATACAGTTGAAAAATCTCAAAACATTTAAATGGGATTATATATAATATAAGGAATCTCTAGCAAATGCTAGAATTATAACTAGACAACTGAAAAAAAAGGTTGACATCAATTTCCATAAAATTAAAAGTTTAGAAATGAATATTTGGATTTGGTAAAAATGCAAATAAAAAGGATGATAATCACAAACACGTTAATATGTTATTAAATATAAACGCTTTAACTTTTGAACTCTTAATGGAAACGTATCGGTGGTTTACACATTTCGACAACTTTCAGACCCATGGTTACAGAAATGCACCATCACACCAACATGTAATAGCCAACTACCGACAGTGTCCGGGTGATCCATTTTATTATAGTGGCATGTTTTATACTAACACAACAACGGCCTCTTTATCTACTTACAGTGGGCAGACCACGTCGTATCGACGGGGAAACTAGGTGTTTCCCACGGTTTTTAGTGGTTTCGACGTTTTTCCCCCGTCGCTAAGACGTGGTTTGCCCGCTGGGTTAGGCTTGTAACACGTTTGTTGCCGAGGCCAGGGTCTTGTAGGACTACCCACTCACAAGTGCTGGTCAGGGGAAAAAAAAACAAGAAAAATTAAAACACACATTAAGGATGGGATGGTTAAATCGATTACTGTACAATAGGGTATGGTGTTAAGTGCACCAGAGTCCCTAACGCACAATATGGTATGGTGTTAAGTGCATCGAGAGAGTCCCTAAAAGATAAATGAGACCTAAAGTTATAATAAAAATTCCATCAATAGTTCAGCACGCAATATTGTCCCAATGTTGAAACACCATTCGGCCAAGATTTAGATATTGGTAGAATATCGGGCTGATATTGGGCCAATGTAATCTGCTGTCATAAAAACAAACCGTGTGTTAAGGTTTCATGACATCGAAATATTTATTGTTTTTCGCATTAAAATTCAAATATCCTGTTTCGGTTTGGCGTTTAAAATCTTTATTGATACTTCTCATAATGCGTGTAAATATTTTTCTCGGCAGTATCTTTGCACAGGACCTACAACCTATAATCATAAAAACTGTTTATGGTCTCCCAGTCACTGATCTATAAAATTGTATTGGCAATAATGTACACATAAAAGTTATAGGGCATGTATAGGGTAGTGATCACTGACCTGGAAAATATTTTTTTCGTGAGAATATTTCTAGCTAAGCTTATACTAATCAAGTTAACAATTTTTTTTTTTATGCTAAGGGAGAAGCTAAACTAAAGTCGACAAATAATTAATAAATTAATAGAAAAATATCAATTTTTTTTATGTTTCCACTACCTTATAAGATTTTCTATTTTTTTATAGGTAAGTGTAAAATGGCGGACACATTTGTCCACCGAGAATCGAAGTACAGCTAATTCATATCTATACAGGTCAGTGTTCTCCAGTGCACTCACATGGGGGGGGGGGGGGGCAGAGGGGGGGGGGGCTATGCCCGGGTCGGCACTTCCAGGGAAGGGGGGGGGGATTGTGGTCTAAATATAGGAAATATAGCACTTAACAAGCAGTTACAGTATGCAAGGGGGCGGCGCTGAAACTTTTGCCCTGGGGCACCACATAAGCTTGTAAAGGCACTGGTGCTCTCAGTGACATATTGTACTCATGTTGAAAGTCCCCCCTCCCCATGCTATCATGCGCTTTCCAGTGTATTAGATTTCTGAATTGTGGGAATTAAGAGTGTGTCCATTACATCATATCTTATATATTACACAAAAAAGTGACATATTCGCTGACGACTAAAGGGCGTGCGCTGTCGCGAGCTGCTTACCTGTGTATTAGATCTGCGAGCGTCACGTGACGTGGCTGCTCCCGACTGACCGTGTTGAAGAGATCCGTTTGGATTTGTGGAATGGCGGGCGTATCTAGACTGCTGATTGCCCGGTGCACCCCTGGGAGCTGTACATTGAAAAAAAAAGACATTTTTTTAAAAAGTGTAGGCCTACTTATTAATATAAGCCTAAGTGGCATAACTATAGAAAAAAAGCTCTTGGGGCGTGGATTGACATCGGCGCCTATTTAAAGTGTATCGCTTTCATATATAACCGAACCACCCAGCGGGCACACCACGTCGTACCACGTTTTTTCCCCATCGATACAACTTAGGTGTGCCCGTTGGGTAACGTGCAATATAGAAGTTTAAAAAATGTCTGTGCGGCGCCTATCTAAACCTTGGCGCATGGGGGGGATCATCTTCCCCCACCCTCCCCCCCATTCCCCGCTCACACAGTTACGCCTACCAAGCATTTTCACTTGAAACTCGAAAGTGCCATTATTTTTGGCTCTTTAGATGTACATGTTTCGGCCTAAAAATCATTTCTCTATAATAATAGGTAAGGTTCTTAGATCTAGTGCCTACTGCTATGGAGGCCTAGGAATTAAGGTAGTTTCACTCACAACATATAGACACCACATCATACTTTATGAACATTATCTGCCAAACTCTATAAGTTCAGTATTACGGAAGTCATAATCAATAATAAGCCGAATAATACATAGTTTTACCTGAAATATATAGAAGCATATTTTAACGACCAGAGTTGTTTTTTTTATTCAAAGGGAGTGTATGGCCTTTATGCCATTATTTAATAACAAAATAGACAATTTCACCCCACCGCCTCCACCCCCACCTAATTAGTTTACGTGTTGAGGAAATCAAAAGAGTTTAAAAAAAGTTTTCAGTGAATACAATTTGCAGACTCTGTAACCTCTTGTTATAACTTTATGATTTCTACATCTGATGATCATATGACCCCTTATGCACGCACATCCCTGCAGGCACACCACGTCGTATCTACGGGGAAGAAACGTGGTTTCCACGTGTTGTCGTGGTTTCCACGTTTTTTTCCCCCGCTGATACGACATGTTATGCCCGCTGGGATAATGCTCTTTCCAAAATTAACGTTTTGAATTTTGACTTCTACAAATTTCAAAACCAAAAGAATGAGTCTGGTGTTTTCTTAATATAAGTCTATAGCTGATCGCTTAAACGTCGCCTGGAAAACTAACAACGCAGCAAAGAACAATACAACATTGTGGGTATTTTTGCCGTCTGCAGCCGGCTCTCTTCTGACACTGAGCATGCACACATGAAAGGGAAACGGTTTCCGGTATCGTAACTTAATTGATCTCCGCGCCACTGTTGAATAATTAAATGCCGCCACACATGTCTTTTTTTTTTTTTAAATGTATTTTAATGGCTATTTAAAATATAGTCTTTCTTCGAAGTAATTACTTATTGACCGCCTTCTCACGATCACAATTGCCATGTATCAGTTATGAACAGAATAGAAATAGCTTTTGTCGCCCTCGTTTAAGCAAGGTTTAATCTGTGGCAAACTGAAGACCCTTTTTACTGGGTATCGACTGCAGAGCACAAAGATTTTGGTACCATACTGCTCTTTCAGGGGCCCGGTGGTCGAGCGGCAGCGCGTTCGACAGGCGGGCGTACCGAGGGTCCTGGGTTCGAATCCTGGTGAAAGCTAGGGTTTTTCCCCCGGGTCTGGAGGGTGACCCTGAGTCTACTCAGCTCTGATGGGTGCCTGACCTTATTTGGGGTAAAGTAAAGGCGGATGGGCATTCAGTGCCCTCACATAGGGGAGGGCAGAAGGGGGCATATGCCCGGGGGCGACACTTCCAGGGCGGCAAATGTACTAAACGTAGTTTAAATATAGCAAATATAGCACTAAACAATGGTAATGGTAATTTATATAGCGCTTCTATCCATGCTATTTTAGCATGCTCAGTGCGCTCTAGAAGACTATTAATCTGTGAGAGGTTTCACTGCTGCCGGTTAAGCGCATGTGATAACAACTCAATATTAACGTCATCTAGTCCCAAAACTCCTGTAGGGCGACAGGGATCTGCCGGTGGCGGGGCTCGAACCCGCGACGTGTCAAGGGGTTTTTTGGTTGACAGTCTGGTGAGCTAACCGCTAGGCCAGCCGGCTTCACAAGCAGTTACAGTATGCAAAGGGGCGGCGCTGAAACTTTTGTCATGGGGCGCTACATAAGCTTGTAAAGGCTCTGTTTGCATTGTGCTAGCCACACAATCAATCATCAAGTATGCCGTGGCTACAGAAACTGGTGAACGCTGCTTCATCGGCCCTATGATTAATTTGGTCCGACGGGTACTATACTTTACTTCTCTTTCATCACATTAGGATTTGTTTCGTTAAGTCGTGATAAAATAATATTGAATTGTAGTTTTTTTTTTGTTTTGTTTTTTTGGACAATTTTTTTCAGTGATTCCAAATGGTCTGATTAAAAATTGTTATTTTCAAAACGCGTTTCCCAACAATATTATTGAAAGCTCAGGCCATTATAGTTAGTTATATATTGTTTCTTGGTGAGATATGTGATACACAAAGTGGTTTAAATATGCATAAGTATACATATTACACAAAAAAAACGGGATGCACGAATAAGATAGAACACAATTAATAGTAATAAAGATACATCATATGTTGATTGGCATCTAATAAAAACTAACAGAAAATGATTGACATCCTAGAAATTGTAAAATAACATCTTATACTATGTTCTTCACCCCTGGGCAACTCGGAAATTCCGAGTAGGAAGTTTTCCCATTTACGAATTGGTCCTAATTTTAGATCGGCGAAAAAAAATATTTTGATGACATGTTACTAATGACGCTACAATGAAAAAGAAAAGTTTACAAATGCAGCAAATCGTCTACTCGGATATATACCTATTCTGTGGATATATCAAACTCGGTTAATCTTAGACCTAACCATTATAAGATGAAGAGCTTTTTCAAAGCATATATAGGTCAGTGCCTAAAATGCAAAAAAAAATAATATATTACGCTATTCTCAGAAAACGGAATTTTTTAAAAATGTTATTCCTATTCGGAATTGTTTGTAAAGAACAAACCATTTGCTTTTATTTAAAAAATTGAAAAACAAGATATCGAAATTTTTTTTTTTAAAGTATGCTCCTGTTGGAGACAAAAAGAAACAACTGAATTGTTAATGCAACACAACATCAAGAACAACATCAAGAACAACGCGTTTAAAGCTCGATGTGGTAATATAATAGCCGTGACAATAATATTAAAAAAAACTACCAATGGCATTAGGTCACTTACTGGACTGTTGCGAACGTGAACTCATGTTTACTGGGCTCCCCTGGCCGGGGGCCTGAATCTGGACCTCCTGAAAGTGTCCGCCCCTGCTGGTTGTTGGTGGCGGTCTTCTCGCTGTGCCTTGGGTTCTCGGTGTTTGTGGGGTTGAGCTATTTTTAGACGTACCACTGCCCATCACAAAAGGGCCATGGAGCCCATTCTGTTAAAAGAAAATACACACACAAAGAGATAGTTTTAAAACGAGTAAAATGAAAAGGTATTAGTAACTTTTTAGTGTAATCAAAGACTTTAATAAGATGGACCGCTTGCTGCATGTTTAAAGCTTAAAATGTTTTTTTTCCGTGCGCACCCAATAACTCAATAAGGCTGTCTTAAATGACTTCTACGCTCCTACGTTTGCCTAAATGTTTCCGCTGTTCACAACTTTCGATTTTAATTTTTGTTTTTCATTTAGAAAATTATAGCGATTAAATAAAACGGAAGTGTACAGTGCAAAAGGGAATCGGGAATTCTGAAAAGTAGTCATTCGGGTCATCAAATAGCAGAAAAATTAAAGCAAGCGGGTCCGTCTTTGGTGTAATATCTGTGTCATCGCCTACTCTGCAAGAGATGGTAAGTCAATATCTCGGTATGGACAGGAATGGAACTGGGCAATCTGGGTGATGCCGTCGAAATAAAGTCTCTTTAAAACTGATTGAGAGTGTAACATGTACAGCAAGGGTGTGCAACAGGCGGCACGCGGGCCACAAAACGGCCCGCCAAGCCTTTTAGTGTGGCCCCCGAAGAGCTTCTAACGGCATTTGTTTCAAATTGGTTGTATTGATTTTCAGACTGTGTGGCCCGTCTTGTATAAAATTTCATGTGCGACCCAAAGCAGAAAAATGTTACACGCTCCTGATGTAGAGGGTGGGTCTAGTCATCAGAAAGCCGTAGAAGAGTGGGGGAAATGGATGAAGATCATTGGCCCCAGTCATCTTTGATGTCCCAGCAGCCGAAAAAGACTTATAGACTTATAGGATAGGTGTGCACGTTTTAATAAGCTTAGTACTAGTAAGCACAATGCTGATAGTTGTATTTTTAGGTTTATTCAATACAATTATTAAAGACTATGAAAGACTTACAAGATATTAATTGCCACCAATGTCAGAAATACTGAAGCAGAAAACTGAAAACTTGAGACTATTCTAATATGTACTGCATATAATATGTAAATTTTAAGCACACAGATATGTAAAAAGTACCGGCTTAGACAATATACATATCTTTAGTCCCTTTATTGTTGTTGTAGAAATACTACAATACTACATTAAAGTTTATTTATTCATAACAGAAAGGTGGTGTTGAAAATCTTTAATATGTATATACTCTATTTTTCTATGTCTTTACCAAAATGGGTCATGTAAATTATTCTGGTTTCGGTGTCGTGTCTCTGTCCGCCCCTTCGTCACTTATAGGTCAGGGGAATCAATTTTTCAGGCTTCAAACGTGCATTATTCATCAATGATACGATGAAGTTCCAACTGACTACGGGATATGTAGGATGTAGGGTAGGAATTACATTCAAAAGAGTTTTTATGCTCATCTATATTAATATAATTATTTCTAAAACAAATTTGTTTGTTTTATTATTGTAATAAATATAACAGGCTCAGATAATGTAATTAATTATTGTAATTAAAAATGTATAAAAAAATTAACTCCTTAAAATGACTTTGATATTGCAGAAAATATTTATTTACACCGAAAATTAATTTTATACATCTAATTACACAATGAAAAAAAGAGGATAATGCTGAATTTGTATAAAGAAATAATAATTTAAAAGCAACACTAGTTAATAGTTATATTAAAACAAATTTAACTCGTTTGGCTTCACTAGCATCAACTTTGGAGAATTTAAAGGGAGATAAGCTTAGATAACCGTTTTTTTCATAATTTCTAATGTGTTTCTTTTTTGTTTCCTTTTAAAAATATAAATGGCTTACAATTTATAACTTTCAAATTATCAAATTATAAAAGATAGTTGAAAATTATATAAATATTATATGACTAAAGATTGTATATGTAGGGCCTACGCTTCTAAACATTACATTAACTACCCGGTTTGTATTATCACTACGCATTTATTCCACTTAACTGCATTGACCTAGAGTCGTGTGTCCAGCTTAACCAGTGATCATATTTATATTAAAATCTCAGTTATGCAGAGATCAAACTATAAAAATTTTAAGGTTTCACTAGAA
Source organism: Anisus vortex (assembly GCA_949126835.1). Taxonomy (NCBI): domain Eukaryota; kingdom Metazoa; phylum Mollusca; class Gastropoda; family Planorbidae; genus Anisus; species Anisus vortex. The sequence goes on along the minus strand of OX421496.1, from coordinate 8,252,287 downwards.
TAATATCTTGACAGCTAAATTTAATACATTAAGCTTTCATGTGTAAGTTGATAAATGAAATTGTGTAATAGTTACGAATGGATTAAAAAAAAGATGCAAATAAAAAACAAGTTATTTTTTTGTTATTAAATATAAAATGCTTTAATGATTTTCTCTATAACGCTCCGGTACTAAAAAAAATGTCTTATAAAAATAATATAGTGGAGCAGTTTGACTTTTGCGCCGTTGGCACGTAGAATGATTTAGAAATCCTAGTTTGGCACACTATAAGCAAGAGGTTGCCGACCCCTGCGCTAGCCTATTATCATTCCTCACTACATCTAAATACAAGGGGCGCAGTGGCCGTGCGGTAGCGCGTCTGGCTGGCGTACCGAAGGCCTTGGGTTCGAATCCTGGTGTCTTGAGTCTACCCAGCTCTGATGGGTACCTGAATTTAGTTGTGGTAAATTAAAGGCGGCTGTGCATTGTTTCACGCTGCTTCACTTGACCTATGGATCAACTGGGTCCGACGGATACTTACATCTAAATACGTCATGGATTCTTTCAACAGTAATTGTTAGCAAGATACTGACCCCCTTCTCTCCCTCTGTCAACTGTAAAAGTCGTATTTAACACAATCCCCAATCCTAGTTTTTGTTTTGTACAGCCCAACTCAACCCTGGCTTTAAGTTAAAAAGCCAGAGAGATTTCAAATGTTTGTCTAACACAGGGTCGGCAACCTTTTGATATTAGCATAGGATTTCTAATTTATTGATCGTTCCGACATACTAAAAGTCATCCTGCTCTATACTTGTAGAAAAGACTTGAAAAGTCTTCTTAAGGGGTCTTCAGCGTGCCATTGAAAATTGCTTTGCGTGCCAAGTCTGGCACGCGTGCCGTAGGTTGCCAATTCCTGGGTCTAACACGCTTTCGTTTTATCGCTTCGCCCAGTAAAAGAACAAAAAAACTAAGGTCGCGGTGGTCAATATGATTTTTAACCCAATGCTTAGTTTACACTTTACACGGACCACACTTCAATAATTCAAAACCGAAAAAAAAAAATCGTAATGATAGAGAAAGTAAATAAAATAGAGGGCGAATTGTGTGTGTGTGTGTGTGTATTTCTATGTGTGTAGGATAGTCTATTTACCGTGCCACGCCACAAAAGAAAGCCTCGCTAGGGAAATCACCGAGTAGCCTAGTTTACCCATACCCATTTCACTACGTCATAGGTCGGCTATAAGATGTAGCCTTAGGTAGCTTATTTGTAATCAATACACGTTCAATTTCTTTCATTCAATAAAAAATCAATAATTTTGTTTGTGTGTGTGTGTGTTTTGTTTGAACGAGGGCTGGGGATAAAGAAAAGTGCGTTCGTGTCATGAGGTGATTTTGAAATCATTTTTATTGATAAAGTTAGTTTGGGAACTTGGAGACGGTCTGGGAAATAAAGTTCAATAATCTTTGTTAATTTTACATTTTAAATTAAGTTTATCATTACTTATTCCATGGCATTGAATCGTTGCTTTTAAATAAATGAGAGAAATACATTTTTAATGGGGAGTAACAACTTGCTAAGGCCTATATTATTATATTATAGGCCCTTATTATATTATATTTATTAGTATATATTAGGCAGACGCTGTAATTCGAAGATTTTTGCGTCCTACGCTTATGTTCTATCCGTGATTTGAGTCTTGCGTTTTTTATAAATGATTTAAAAAACGTTTGGTTTTTGGTTTCCCTGGTTTGCTAATGAAACCCATTTCATGCCCTGGTGCCACATGACAGCAACTCTGGACGCCAAGCCAAACTCTGGATGTCAGACGTTCATATACCAGAGATCCAACAGATTGAGTCTCTCACGGATTGGACTCTTAAGCCTCAGATGGGACAGCTGGAGAGGGAGAGACCACACCACGGGGATGGGGGGGGGGGAACCTGATTGTCTCAAGAAACGTAGGTGCCAATGATGATTGGTGTTAAACCTGCGTTATTTTTTATGGCATTAATTAGATAAAATTATGAGAAAAAAATGCGAGTCGTCTTATTATGATGTTCGTGGCTTCAAAATCATTCGAATATTATCTAGAAGCTGTGTTACTTTCCGTCTTTGCGGTGGCGCTGAATGATATGTTCAAATATTTTTTTAAAGACGTTTAAAGGTGCGGCTCACTTTTAAATCTCGTTGGATTAAAACATGGACTTGTAAACACCCACCTTTTCTTATACTTAACACACATGCTCTTTCTAAAGAGACGAAACAGTCTACACTGGGTAAAAAATAAGTTTTTAATGATGTTTAAGTTTTCAACTTTCTGGGTAGTTCAGCCAACCCATTCATGCCTAAAATGACCACTGATAATTATGTATATGTTTCAAATTACTGATTTTTTTTTTGCCATTAAATAACGGCTGAGTATATAATATATAGGTCGGTGTAAAGATCTCAGGATGGGTAAGATAGTAAGTTTGTTTTGAGAGTATATTTCGTACTAAGGGGCACGGTGGTAGGCAGGCCCCACGAGAGGGGGGTACAGCCGGTACGCCTTACCGGGGCCCATGAGAGTTTAGGGGGCCCATGAATATTAAAATTTTAAATTAAATTGGCAATTACGCAAGTATTTTTTAATTGTTGCTATTAAGCTAAGAGGAGATGTCCCAAAACGTCCTACAATCTCACGTGGCGCTAGGGACCCTTAATTTTGATATTCTTTGAAAGTGAACTTGAATATTTTGTTAAATTTGCAATGAAGCCTTTAGTTGTAATATAGGGCCTAATTATTTTCGATAGCATTTAGGATCTTAGTTTTCGTCCTGATTCGTCTTCATGCGCTGCTAATGTTGGTGATGTGGAGGAGTGCTGTCAGTTAAGGCATGGATGGCAGCAAACAGACTTAAATTAAATGATGACAAGACAGAGGCAATTATCTGTGGTTCTGATGTCAGTCTTCGGAAAAGAGCTATTACTGCAATCAAGGTTGAGTCTTCCGAGATAACGTTGTTGACCTTAGCCTTTTTATTGATAAGAAAATATTAATGACTGTTGTTGTTCGTCCCTCATTTCCTAGGATGACCACGTCTACCAGTCGCTTTGTGGCCTCTTTGGTGGCCTATCAGTCCTATGCGGGCCTTGAAGGATCTGTTGCAGGTACTGCAGATAAAAGATGCGGTCGTGGGGTCTGGCAGCGCCTTGCAGGTCTGCTTGGCTTTTCTTTCTGCTCGTTTTTGTTCGGCCCTGGAGATTCTGCAATATTCTGCCAAATGTGCCCCGGACGACACGACATTGCGCCACCTGCTTCTATCGGTCGCCAGTTCTTCCCATCTATCTGGGTCTACATCAAGTGCTTTCAAGGTTGCTTTCAAACTTTTTTTTTTGGCCGCCGGTTCTTCTTTTCCCGTGTGCTAGCTCGCCAAATAGGAGCTTTTTTGGCAGTCTGTGGTCCGGCATTCTAACTAGATGGCCAGCCCATCGCGCTTGGGATTTCATAAGCTGGAGTCTGGATGCTGGACGTGCCTGCTCTGCGAATCACTTCAGTGTCAGGGACTCCATCTTGCTAACGTATTTTTAAAAATTTGCGAAGGCAACCTACATGAAAGTGATTTAGTTGCTTTGCATGCCTACTATAAAATAATATACTGTCCATGTTTCGCTCGCATACAGCAATGTTGGCAGTATTGTGGCGTTGTATACTTTTTGCTTAGTGTCTAGATGGAGTCCTTTTCTGTCCCAGGCGTTTTCCCGACGGCGCCCAAAGGTGATGCTTGCTTTTGCTATTCTATTGGTTTGGCTATCAATAGTTACACATATCAGTGCTGTGGTTAAGGCTTGTTCGTCTTATCTACGCACCCTGGGTCAGCTGCAACCTCAACTTAATAGAAGGACGGCCAATACCGTAGCAGTATCTCTTATCCAGTCAAGGCGGCAGAGCGTTCGACTGGCGTACCGAAAGTCCCGGGTCTACAAGGTGTCCCCGAGTCTACCCAGCTCTGATTGGTACCTGACCTTAATTGGGGTAGAGTAAAGGCGGCTGTGTATAGTGCTGGCCACACAATCTCCTAGTATGCCGTGGCCACGGAAACTGGTGAACGCTGCATCACCGCCCTATGGATCAATTTTTTTCCGAAGGGGGTACTTGACTTGACTTTTACTTTATATTTCGTACTCTTTGACCTTCTCATTTCCTTCATCCAATCAATGTTTAGAATGATTTAGTGTTCAAACACTGGCCTATAAAGAAGTGCTTTTTTCCCCACACATAAACTTTTTTTCGCATTCCTATTAGTCTCCTATTGAGTAACGAAGGCATGTTAAAGATAAGACATTGCGTACATTATAGATATGACTGACTATGGCCTACTTTAAGCTAATAATCATTAATAGAGCGATTCAAAGAAAGAAACTTCAGATATTTTACATTGATCGGCCTTTTCTTTATATGAATGTTATTGATTTGATCAGTTTGGAAGATAAAACTAAGACATAAACAAACAAGGATGTTTAGCTTAAAATAAAAAATAACTACCATAAATGGACAGTCTGGGCCCCAAAACATAGACTTGATATTATTATATAAAGTTTATTTTACACACACACACGAAGACAAGATAAACATGACTCCTTCGGTGATGACTTTGTTTTAATCGATTTTGATTTCTTTACTATTCAACTACCACAACAGACCAGAAACTAAAGTGTTTAGGATCGCAAGAGCTTGGCTTTTAAAAGAAAATCATGTCCCGCAAGCACATAGGGCCTACAGAGGAATTCGATTCCAATAATAAATCGATACCATACCCTGAACAATAAACAAAACAAAACAAGAACAATCTTAAGTACAATACCTTAGTGTCACTTTGCATCCCCGCGTGAGGAAATAAATTTAAAAAAAATCAATGCGCTGGATAAAATAAAGGAAAGAACAATGCCAATTTGAAGTTTTTGTCTAGGCGTGTATTATTGGTCGGGGTGGGGTTAACCGTAGCAAAGCCGAGATCTCATTTTATTGTACTAGAAGTTATACCCGAGCCGTTGCTAGGGATTTGGAGGCCCGGGGGGGGGGGGTGCTTGGCCTCTTTAGGGGCCCCTGCATTTTGACATTCGACATTATGACATAAGAAAAAGAACAAAAATACACTCCTTTGGGGCCTCCCCCCCCCCCTCAAGTAGGGGCCCGGGGGGGGACTTTCAAATTTGGACCCCCCTCCCCTAGCTACGCCACTGACTTATACCCGTCATAATGACGGAGAAACAAATAATTACAATGTGTGTTTTTATTAAAGAGAAAGATAAAAACCCAAGAATATATTACAATAAAAATGTAGTGACTATTCTATTATTGTAATTGTAAGTCCAAAAATATATTGACTTTGTTTTTCTTTTTGCTTTTCTTATTCTAGTTAAAAGTAACACATAGGAACTGTCCATATAGTTTCTACAATGACTGAGAGCATTATTTTATCTACATCGTCTCAACTTTTGTTAAAATTTTAAATCGTAATTTAGGTCCTTCTTTATTGCTTTGAAAGGGATTAAAGCAGAGGAGTGGGTAGCCTACTATTTTGACCCTTACAGTCCCGGACGCGTATATAGCGGAACTGAAGGCAGCATAGATAGAAGTAGGTCGGTATGGAAGGGTTAAAAAGCAGCTTGGTCGGAAGGTAAGCAGTAAGTATCCCTTTTAGACCGATTTGTTCCAGAGGGCCCGTAAACTGTGAAACATCATTCAGTAGTCAAGGGTCGTTGTCCGCAGGATGCAAGGGTGTGTATGGCCAGCACAATGCCAAACCGGCTTACGTATTTCCACCCCCTATTGTCAGATTAAGGACATCCTCCGACCCCGGTAACAAAGCCGAATTCGAACCCAAGCCTTTTTGCTACAACAGCTGAGTGCGCTACAACTAGGCCATTAAGGAAGGTGAAAAGGCTAGGCTTTCTTATTCTGTTTTTCTTTGTTTTGTTTTGTTCTGCCTTTCCTTGTGAGATTGTGAAATCAAGATGACTGTATATGACAGAGAGCGCAAAGCTAAGGATGTATAAGGATAAAAGATGTTTAAAAACAAAATGAATTTCATCAATATCTTCACAATTGACAAGTCTTAAATATTATGCACGCATAAAGATTGAAGTGTAAAACATTTTTGGTCCCATTCGTTCATTTGCTTCAAAACATTTCTGTGTGCTGCGTTACTGGATGTAAGCCTACGTTTTCTCTTTTTATGAATCTACGCATTGTTTTTTTTAATAACCAAGGACGCAACTCTTGACTAATTTATTTTAGAAACAAAGCTAAATTTAAGTTAACGCAACAAAACACTTTGAGTATTAATTATCGCCTTTTCACTTTTGATGTTAAGAACATATTCCTCATAACTAATCTTGTAGCCTTTGTATATTTCTAAAAGGCTAGAACCGGCCGTCGAGGTTAAAATCAATTGACAAACACCAGCAAAAGCATGTTTTTTGTTTACGAAAAGGTCACGCCTCATTAAGACTTGTCAGTGACAACCTGCAATTTTTTATTTACTGTCGGCAATTATAATGGCCGCAGTCTGTGCGTCTGTGTTAAAATAAAAACTGCACCCCCCATCTTTAATGTCACACGCAGAATCCTTACAAAGCCTTAGAGTTTTATTGTGGGAAATTTAGGTAAAGGTAATTTTAAAATGTAAACTAAATAAACACAATCGATCTATGGCGTTGAATGCAATCGTTAAACCATTTCAGAAAATGCTTTATGGCGTTAACATTGATTTTTTTACCCTTTATTGGAACAATTCTACGCTGAATGATTAGGAGGACATGAAAAAAACATGATAAAATCCTACACCAACCCCTACTGCTCACCTTTTTTTCCAATCACATTATTTGTTGATTAAAACTATCGGCAACGTACACTATATTATCTCAATATCTGTCATTATTTAACTCGTGGACAAATCTCGGATTAATATAATTTGAATATAGCGTGTTATTAGAATTATAAAGTGAGAGATGAAAAAAGAATTTAAAAAAAGAAGATTTACTTACAATTTCAATATGCAAGCCTATATTGTAGAGCAGGGATCTGCAACCTTCGACACGCGTGGCAAAATTGGCACGCTGAGCGATTTTTAAAAGGAATGCGAAAGATCACTAAAAATGAAATTCAAGTCACTTCTATACGAAAAGAGCAGGATGACAATGAAGGCTGTTGGCAGGCTAAAAGATTTAGCAATGCTACTTTGACACTATTATCTAAAGGTTGCCGGCCTCTGTTGTAGAGTATTTTATTTAACAGAATTAATTATCGCAATAAAGAACTGGTGACCCCAAACGGCATACTAGTTGACATGCGCTTAATCTACAAGCGTCTGTGGTACTTACACCAGATAGCATTTACATATTATTATTAGATATACATAGTCTTTTATATGATATATATAATTATATCTAACATATTATTGTTTCATTTTAATATAAGGGGGCGAGGTGATCGAATGACAAATAACTGCCTCTGCTGTTAATACACTGGGCTGTGAACGTGACGGCTCGGGTTCTAGCCCGAGTTTCTTTTTCCATATTATGCAAGAACAAACGCTTATAATTGCATTTTCTTTCACGAGTGGCATCCTGGCAGGGAATAGGTTACCCCCGAACAAATCAGGACAGCTAAATAACTTAACATCATTTAAAACACTAATCAAAAGGCAAGACTAGACTAAAACTTAAAATGTAATATATATATTTCTTTGCAAATTAAAAATGAATACTTCATAAAAGAACACTGAAGTTCAGTTTATATAGAGTATAGAGTTTAGAGTAAAGAGAGGTAGCAACTATTGGATCGGCACTGATTAACACCAAAGGGCAACTTTTCAAATGAAAGAGGGGGACGGGATTAGTTAGACCTAAGGGCCTAGGCCTACCTGAATGAAAGAAAAACGAGATATCTGAACAAAACACATGTCTCGACAGACCACAATCACTTACGTTCATAAAAAACACACATTTTACCTATAGTCAAAGTCACGGTTCGGCAATCGGGTCAAACCGTTACCGATAAACCTAATGTCAATACAACACATATAAGTGTTTCCTGGTTGTTATAACACGTTGTTTAATGCTAAATGTAAAGAAGCATGCAGGTAGGTGTAATGTTTGGCGTGTTTTCATTGTTGACAAATAAGAACTGCCAATTTTCGACTTTACATTGCACAATCTGTCATGTTAAGCTTTATATAACTTAGAAATATAAGACACCAGTAAATTAACCTCATTATGTCAATGTTATGAATGAGTCATAATATTTTTGTTTTAAACTCATTTAATATAGATATGTTATAGAAACATAATTATAATAGAATAGTAAAGAAAAGTGGGTGAACAATAAATTTCTCTATGAATTCGAGAGCGTTGTTAAACTTACTTTGAAATTAAACGAATCTCCGTGAATGAAGTTAAATAACTTATGAACTTGTCGCAGACACACTGAGCTCTGAAGAAGAAGTAGAAAAACGTAAGCCGTATACAGAGCAATGTGGTAGTTAAAGAATGTACTGCTGCTGATCGATCGTTGCTGCTTAGCGCCATGTAAACAAAATCCAACTATTTCTGATTTCTTTAAAAAGGAAAAGGGGAGAGAATAAAAAGTGTCCCACCGGGTCCACCCTTACTGGTAGGCAGTTTTCTTAATGCTTTTTGAAAATCTTATCTTTAAAAGTTATGCAGTATTATAGTCTACGTTAGGCCTAAGGGGCTTTAAAACTAAAGTATATCAATCATACAATCAATTAATCAATCTTTCTAGATATATTTAGGACTACAACTATTTAACTAGCTTTCTATCTATTTATCTATCTCAATCAATCAATCAATCTATCTATCTATCTGTCTATCTATCTATCCATCTATCTAACTATCTATCTATCTATCTATCTATCTATCTATCTATCTATCTATCTATCTATCTATCTATCTATCTATCTATCTAATCTATCTATCTATCTAGATCAATCAATCAATCAATCAATCTATCTCAATCAATCAATCTATCTGTCTATCTTTCTATCTTTCTATCTTTCTATCTGTCTATCTGTCTATCTGTCTATCTGTCTATCTGTCTATCTGTCTATCTGTCTATCTGTCTATCTGTCTATCTGTTAGTCTGTCTATCTGTCTATCTGTTAGTCTGTCTGTCCTATCTTTTTTAATAGCTATCTATTTTAACAATGTTATAACGATCTAATCATCTTCTTCTTCATCGTTCTATTTTGCTTTCCTTTGTTGTGTCAGACTGGCAGTCCTGTTTCTCTGATGAACCGGGCTATTGTTTGTTTTAAGAATGGCTTTGAGTCCCAGAGCTTTTTATCAATGGTGGCACCCTGCGGCCAGGCCTGGTTACGGGCCTTTCTGTGGAGTGGACACCATTGTAGGATGTGCTCTGCATTCTGGAGTCCAGTTCCACAGGGGTACAAATGGGGGTGGCAGACCGATTGTGTATTGTGTCCTGTATGGTAGTCTGCTCATATCTGGTAAGGTGTGGCCAATCGTCTCCTATTGGAGGATTGTGCTGTTCAGTCCATTTTCTCTTGTACAAGTATTTGTTTATGCTTTTTGCCTCGCAGTAAGAGATGCGATGTGTAAGGTGGTTGTGCTGTGAAGCATCTCTCCAGAGCCTGGCAAGCTCGAGATCATCTGCCTCCTCTTTTCCAGTCAGTCAATCCACGGTGTTAGGGTATCCACTGGACCGCTAGGGTACTCTGTAGTGAGAGAGCACCCAATCTGTACAGTGTCTCCCTCACGAGTTGGTCCCTTGGATGACATCTACTATACAGCATCTTCCAGCAGGGGGGGGGGGGGGGGGGGTAAGCTTGTTGATCAGGCTCGTGGCTTGCCAAATGGCGATGCGTTCTGCTTTATGGTTGGTAGTTGGAGAGCCAGTTGGGAGGGAGTGAGACGTGGTGTTTCCATTTGCGCATGATTTGGGTGTCTATTTAGGTGACTCTCTATATGCATATTTATGTCTTTCTGTCTATCTATAGACTATAAATAATCTATAGCCTATGTGTTTCAACGTCTGTATGAGTGTCTAAGAGTCTCTCAGTCTATCTTCATTCCTATCTGCCTACATTCATTTTCTTATATGTTCTAGAAGCTCATTCTATACAGAATATTTTGTAGTCCTACTATTAAGTTAAACGTTAATGGTATTAATGTCCGTCTGTTTAAAATATTTTATTGTATACTTTAATCGTTTTATCTCATTAATTAAAAAAGAAATCTAGACCATATTCTTTTATCTAGACTACATAGTATTTATATAAAAAAATAGATCTATTCACTATATAGATCTAGATGATATACATGTATAGGGTGTATTTTTTATTTTTATACAATCAATGTTTTTAGCCTCAGTGTGTGTGTGTTTACAAAATGGAAAGTGGCCACGTGAAGATCGCATCAGCGAAAAAAAGGGGCACTAACTCTAAAAATGAATGTGTAGGCAAACTATCTTGCCTTTTTGACATACCCTCCCTTAGAAAACTATAAATAATCGAGGGATTAACTATGAACATGACTTTCTTGGCATATATGGGCTGTGAGCAGGGTCAGATTAAGACCCTTAAAGCCACCAAGCATTTAAAGATTTTGATGTTACAATTATATATGAAATTAAGTGGAAAAAATACAATTGTGGACCTATCTATCACACACACAAACCAACAAAAAACTTAAATTACAGTTAGTTTACACTAGTTTACAGCAAGGGGACAATTTGTTTATGTTTCCAAATTATTTAGGCATTGGCCTATACTTGAACACTTTTACCCTACTTTTTTTGTAATTGTGAATTCTTTCAATCAGATCATCAAAACTAATTTAAAGGTCGATATTATACATTCTTATAATTATTTTCTTTTTCTTAATTCGGCTGCTTGGGATGTTGTTTTTAGAAAGGCTGCGTATAGATTATAGAGTCTATAGAGCCTAAAAATATACTGTTTGAAAAAGGAAAAAAAAACAATTAATTAGACTCTATAAACTAGATACTTACGCTTTTTTTTTTTACAAATAAACATTCAAACCCCAGTTTGATTTAGTTTAATTAAATGCAAACTAGTTCTAGCAATAAGAATGAGATGCAGAGAAAATTATTTTTTTCGGACTATTGCTGTCATTGAGTTGGCAACACTACGCGGAGTGCTTTTTATTTGAACAAGTTGTTAGCAACAAGTTTCAGGCTGTGGACTTTAAATTTTACTTCTGTACAGGTAAGAAAGTAACATTAAACAAATTATGAGATTTTATAAACCGACTTACAATTAATAGGTAGGCACACTAAATTCATTAAAATGTATGTTCATAATATGACCCAATTGCATGGAAATGCCGTTACCATAGTCCATACCTTGCTGTGACTGTAGGGTAGGCCTACTACTATACTACTAGACTACTACTCAACTAGGGCCTAAATTTAAATGGTAGGCAGTGTAGGTGTAGTGTAGGCCTGTAGTATCCGTAGGCCTACTTGCTTGAGACTGAGTTTGAAATGAAAATATTGAAAATGATCGACGAGCCATGATCGACATTCAAAATATATTAGAAAAGTAGACTATTAACTTTAAGATTCGTTTTGAAAAAACGTTTTCATTTTCACACATATTAGGCCCTATTCAATACAATACTGTAAATTCAATACAATAAGTAGGCTAACAATTACAATAGGCCTACATAGTGAAATAGGACATCACACAGGCATAGGCCTAAGTATAAGACTATGATAAGACTCATAAGTGACATAGACATAACACATAAGACATAGGCTATTCCATATCCATATATTCATTTTAATGAAGCCGGCTGGTCCAGCGGTTAGTTCACTGGACTGTCAACCAAAAACCAACTGACACGTCGCGGGTTCTATCCCTGCCACCGACGGATCCCTGTGCCCTGTCGCCCTGCAGGAGTTTTGGGCCTAGTGGATGTAGGCTAATAATCTTCTATCTAGAAGGAATGTCTGTAAACTTATAAGAATAATATTCATATCATATATGATATTATTATTATCATAATATAGGCTCAACTTCACTCTAGGCTGGGTATACACTTCTACTTCTACACAATAGTATATAGGATAGGGCTATAGGATAGGGCCTACACCTTCTTGGACTAGGGCTAGGGGCACTAGGCTAGGTTTCTAAGTAGTAAGTTTGCTTAGTAAAATAAGGCTTAGGCTATATAATAATAATATATATATATACTATATAGACCTACTATATAACTATCATATATAATATATATGTATATATAGCCTAACATAGCAATGCAATACATAACATAGTATTAGTAAATATGTTTTAAAGTAGCCTAACCGCCAATAATTTTTTTTTCTGATTCTTAGTTTAGGTTAATGAATAATGGTAATAATTAATATAAATCAATAGGCCTATTACTAATAGTATGGTAATAGACAGTAATTTGGATAATAGTTAATAGTATAATTAGGCTAGGAAAAGTAATTGAAAGGACAGTGTATTTTAGAAATAGTTGTTTAATCTTTAATATTTAAAGGCACAGGGCCTATTGTTTTTAGTAAAACCTATAAATTAGAATTATCTATAAGTATAATTAAATTTATCAAGTAATTTAATTATCAGTAGGCCATAAATTAGAATTCAGCACACCAACAAGGAGCACTAACCTTTTTATACGCTATTGTGCTCATAAAACATATCATCATGTCCTGTGCCTGTAGGGCCCAATGGTGGTCTAGCAGCAGCATGCCCGGATTGCTTTATTGATGGTACAGTGTTCAAATCCTGGTAAAGGCTTAGATGTTTTTCCTGGGTGCTCTTGAGTATACCCAGCTCTGATGGTTACTTGACGTAACCTAGTGTAAATTATAGGTGGCTGGGCAATGTGCTGGCCACACAATCCCCTGATTGTGTCGATTCCACAACAAATTGTAAACCCTGCTTCACATACCCTATAGATCAAATTGGGGATACTCTACTTTACCTTTTCCTTATCAACCAGAATACTCCATGTTTCATTCAGATAGGCCTATATTATATAAATCATTGACTACAAAATAGCATCATTATGACAAGAGCCTGATAAAATTCAGATGGTTTTTATTTCAGTTCTTTAACTATTCACTTGACTTAGTTTTATGGGGGAAGACCATATATTCTCCCTTAGTCTAACATGAGGGTGCTTAAAATGTATCCATTATAATCTTCCATTAATTTTATTGTCACTTTTTTGCCTGCGTGACTGGTTTATAATTCATTGTTTGTATTATTATAATTACAAAGCGTTTATCTTACGATTGAAAAACAACTAGTTAGATCAGTAGGAATGACTTGCAATCACAATGGCATTAAATTTCTAAGTAATCAATTATAAATCTTTAGGAATGACTTAGTCACAAGCTTTTGAAAAAAAAAACTCTTGTGTGAGGTTTGCTTTAAGGATTTTTTGGGGTATTTTTCTTTGGCTTTTTAAAACAAGGTTATTCTGAGGTAGTTTTCAAGCAGTTTACAAAGACTGTACCAAGTCATAAAATTTTCCCTAATGCATCTCTATGAGATATTTAGACTTTTGCTGTGAGAATGTTCAGGCATGATGTAGGACAGGTGAATGTTCTATCAGGTGTCATTGTATAGCTTCAGGGTGCTTCTTTTTTTTTTTAAAGATATATAATATTATGCCTGACAGGTATGGTGATATATGCACAGGCATTTGTCATTATATCTCAATGGAATGTGTGCACCAAATAAAACCTGTACCTACTTTTCATTGTTTGCTTTGTAAACTGTAATCACAGTGTGTGGCTTATGAGCTTGTCTTATGCCCAAAATTATGATTATAGTTATTACAATTACACAGGTGTTTAAATTTTTTTAAACTTTGATGAATTGAGAAAAACAACAACTCTGTTTAGATTTAAAGCTTGCTATATGTGTATGCCTGGTTAGGGTACAACTGTTTGAACTGCTCAGGTGCACAGGGATGCTAATCATCAGTTACATGGACTCTTGCTGACATCATCTTTTATATATATGCTACAGTCACTGGTACTATAGAAAAGATTTTTGCGTCCAACTCATATCTGTGTTTTGAGCTTAGATTTGCAGTGTGTTGCAGCGTTCTAAAAAGTGTAAAAGTTTTCTTGCTATTCTGAGCTACCCGTGTCATGTTCAAAATGTAGGTCGTTAGAAAGAAAATTTATATGAATTGATTGATTTTTAAAATTAACGTAGATTATTGCTGTATTTTCCTGCCAAGTTAGAATTTAATGCTTATTTTTATATGGTGTATAGTCTAATTGCAACTTGTATTTTAAACCTTTGTGCTAGAAGTGTTACTAAATTTAGTGATTTTACTAATGCTGTTATGGTTGCTAAGTATTTGCTTGTAATTGTCCTAATGCCAGCTCTTCTAGAATGTGTTTTTTTTTTAATGCATTTCATATATATATATATATATATATATATATATATATATATATGATTCTTCTGGTGGTGTTTTGTGTCTGCTCTGCTGGAAGACAGGTTATATTACTGTTAGTGTTTATCTATACCTTGCTTTGGGATCATACACATGGTCTCTTTCTATGTAAATATTCTGTGCTATATTATAATTATTGTATGATCAAAACTATACTTAAAATTAACTGACAGCTTTATTGTATCAATAACTGGCTCTTGACTATTGTTTGAATTGCATTATTAAAAAAAAAAACGAATACTATAAGCTGTTTCTTCATTCTGCCTTTGAAGACAATTGGAAACAGCAGGCTTGGGTTATATTTTATTTTTTTCTACTGCATGTCATGTCATGTTGATTGCACACATTTCTCATCAACAGAAATATTTTCTTTTGTTCAACTGTTTAAAAATATATTTTTTTAAAATTAGAAATAATTGCCAAGTAAATGTATACAAGGATCCATTCTAAAAAATACAATAGGCCTTACACACACAGGAAATGCAATAAAAGACAAATACTCAGAGGCGAAATAAAAAACTGTCACAAGAGTTTCCTTCTGTTTCATGTTTAGGTTTATAATTTTATTGGCCGTCTGGTTAGAGAAAGGTTGATAGAGGCACACACACATGTGCATCTGGTTTTCAGTTTACAGTTGGTTCGGCCCGTCCGCCCTTTGGCGCCCCGAGGACCTCCTGGGCGTTTCCTCTTGTATATCAATTTCATTTCACTTTCTGGAGCAGGTCACGAAATGCGATTCTC
Organism: Anisus vortex; assembly: GCA_949126835.1. Lineage (NCBI taxonomy): Eukaryota > Metazoa > Mollusca > Gastropoda > Planorbidae > Anisus > Anisus vortex. The sequence goes on along the minus strand of OX421496.1, from coordinate 8,237,073 downwards.
TCTATCTCCCCCCCCCCCCCCCCCCCCCAACGTTTCTATATTCCGTATCAACCTAAAATCATTTCCAACATCATAGACTCTATGTTTACATCTAGTAGCAGCCTTACCCTCCATCCCCCTTTCAGTTGTAATTCAGCCTTTAGGGTGGGACTAACGACGTTTCTTGGGCATGTGGTATTCTGTGTTGTTTGATGTACTGGAGGCTCGGGGAGAACTTCTTGGTAGATACAGCACACATTTTGGGTAAGGGGGAGGGGGGGGGGGGGGCAGCGTCTAGATTTCACTGCCGCTGTTTGTGTTTATTATAAAATCAGTGGTTGGTTTATCAAGCCGGTGTGTCGTCTGAATATTTTTTTTATGTATTTCCTTCCCATAGAACTCGGCCAACTCCACCCCCCCTTTTTTTCCACTGGCTTTTAGTTTAGTCTTTTAACATCTCCATTCTCATGTGCTATTGACGATTTTACTTGATACACTTAACAAAAAAGGTGACGCCGAAGAAAGAAAGAAAAACAATAGCATAATGATTGCATTTTAATTTCTATTTGTTACTGTTACATTTAGTGCCGGTTTAAGACCCCCAGAGGCCCATATGATCACCAAAAAAAAAAAGATTTGTTGTCATTCAAAATATAGTCCAATAAAAAAACAAAAGGATATTTAACAAAAAGGTCCAATTGAACAAAACTAGATAAGATCTAACAGTGTGATGAGAACGAGTTTTTTTTTTTTTACGTTTTTTTTTCTTTTTTCTTTTTATATTAGACTACATGCTGGTTGTGTTTATGACATTGATGAGATTTTTGTTTCTCTCGAGTCGCTGATCCTGGCTCAGCTTCACATTTGCAGTAGGCCCTACTGCTCCGTATTTAAAAACTATGGTCGGATACGTGCAATGTATGGAAACATTATTTAATGCCCCATAATCCCTTGATGTCCTAAGCTCGTGCTTAGTTTACGGAATGACCAACCCTAACCCGGGTTACAATACAAAGCCATCTTAATTTGTGGTTATATAATATAATGTTTGTTTTTACATTTCCCTGTTTGTAAGCTGGCGGGTTGTTCAGTTCAATGGACTCCCCATTTTAATTATTCCCCATTTAAACTATCTGCTCCGAAACCTCCAAAGTGTGCCAAAGTAGGAATTCTAATTTATTCAGCGTGCCGAAAGCATCAGCGTTATCCTGTTCTAGCATTCAATTTCGCGCAGAAAACACTTGAATTGCTTTTTTTTTTGTGGAGTCGTTCGCGTGCCATTGAAAAAAATTGCTCTGCGTGCCAAGTTTGACCTACGCGTACCGTAGGTTGCCGATCCCTGTCCAATAGTACCCAAACGCTCTGGTCAACAACTGATGGCGGGGTGGGATCTAACCACTCCGCAGTTGAAAAACAGCTGCCACGCATAGTTGGGCTAGAGGGTAACGTGGATAGTGCAGTTGTTTACTAAGACGCACACGCGTTCTTGTCCTTCCTGATGGACGGGTTTGGGGTGAGGGGTGTGGAAGAGAAAAGATAATACGAGAAGGGTGTGGTCAACGATAATAACAACCCTCAAGGTAGACTTAAACCAGGTGTGTGAAACAACACACTGTACCATTTGAAATGTTTGTTTAGTTTTTTAAAGACTAAAGCTCGGTGCAACTCCGTTGGGCCATATGGATCATTTTGATCCGACGGGATACTTGCTGCAACTCAAGTGCAGTTATCAAGTTTTGAACTACTGGCTGCCCATGACTTGTTTATTTCGTAGACCACACCCTTGTGCGTCCTTTCTCATACCAGGATAGGGAGAGCGAGGAATGGTGGGGGTGGGGGAGGGGGGGCGAATTGAGATTATAGACCTTTTCATTTTATTAATTATTCAAAAAAAGAGGTCAATGTCTACGCATGCGCAGTGGCTAGGGGGCAGAAGTTGTCAATAAAACCTTCTTCGCCTTTGTTATTTAACTGGGGGCCTAGTGGTTTTTAGGCGTAATTATATTAGCTTTTCATTTAAAAAAAAATCTAATTCATAAAAACTTTATACCCAGAAGCTAGGTAGCGAACTGTACTTTTCTTTTACCTTTTGAACCAGTTTTTAACCCAAAAAACATTTATTATACATTCTAGGCCTAATGCGTCTATGGTTACCATGTCACCATGTTAATATACAGATTGGCGTCGAGCGATCAGTAAATCGTCTTTAAGCATACAAATAAAATTTAACATAGTTATATATTTATAAAGTTTTGTTTGTGTTGAAGTATCAACGCGTAGGCTATATTGTATTAAGTTTTTATTTGTAGCAATAGAAATCGTAACTTTTAATTATTTTTATTTTTTTTATCGTTCGATTTCGATGTTATTACAAGGCAATTTATTCACCATAATAAATTATGGATGAGACCTTCTATTTATATCACACAAGTATAATTATGATTTATAATGTTATTACGGCTAGAGCCCCCATTCAATTTATGAAAATAATAGTTATAGTATTGTTATTATTAGTGTGAGTATCCTTGTATTAGTGAAGATCTTATTATATCATTCTGAAGTTTATTTGTAGTTGTCTAGAGTATTCCGTGGTTCTTAGTATCCCCTGGCAATTCACATAGCGTAGTTTTAGAGTTTTCAGTTGATTTTACTTCATGTATAATTATTTGTGTGGCTCATATTATACAGCAAGAATCTCGATGTTGAGTGGTAGTGTAGATTATTAATATAGTTGAATAAATATTACACATACACACATGTAGATAACTTTGATATATTGACATTAACCAAGTTGTGTAGAAAGCAACGATAAATTTGGTTTAATTTACAACATCAATCCAGTAGGAATCCAAATAATATTATATACACAATCAAGAAATACACATATTCCAATTAGTAATGAATATCCTCAATGAACATATAGCATTGTAGTTAATAGTAGAATAATAAATTTTCCAACAAACAAATCAAATAGAAATGATACTCAGAGCGGAGAATATTTGATGTTGCTAGATCGAATGCAAGCCAAGAACTGACTAAAAGTGTCGAATTGCGTAGAAATATATTACGGGTCAATCGTTGGAAAAACCAGACAGCCTAGTGACACGAATATTTTAATCAAGCCCGCATGTTGACTGCGTGATCAGAATGTTTTTTATTAAGAACAAGCAATAATGCTCTAACAAAATAAGGAGAGACCGGACGGCCTTGACACGCTGTAGGTGCATGCACAGTTCATGTTTTTATCGAGGTTAATAAAAACAATAATGCTCTAATTAGGTTAGGAAAAACCCGGGGGAAACTTTGAGCTGAGAAATATTTATATCGTTTAAACGCAATTCGCTTAAATGATTTAGTTGGTTTATTAACATTACAATGTAGGGAATTTACGTTTCGTAACAGTCGCCCATACCAAAAGGAAAAGAACATTGCATACTAAACAATAGAAGTGTGCAATTTCTTTTAGAACCGCCTGCACTTAACTTTAGTTCTAAACAATATACAAAAAAAAAACTGACTCCACCTGGGTAGTCCGTTAAATAAGACAAGTGAGGGAAATAATTTATTCTATCAAACCCTCATCATATAGGATCTCAAGTTATCCTTAGACCATAACACATGTTCGCGTTATTCTAAAAAAATTATACTCTCTGAGATATCATTCCTCATAAACATCATCATCTTATTTATAAGGTAAAAATCAACATAACCAATGTTATCATATTAAACAATTCAATCATTAATTAATTCAACTTAAATGAAATTAATATTTAAATAAACTTAAGAGTAAGAATTTAATCTTAAGTGTGTAAGCATGTGAAGTGTATGCACATTACTCTATTTTGGTTTTTTACATAATCACAACTATAGTTTAATTGTTTCAAAATAAGGATGTACATTTCTGTTCATTCATTATCTTACTAATAAAGAAAAATTATGTTCATAAATCCATAATATTTATAAGTAACTTATTAGGTTCTTTCTTTTTTCCTACAACAATAATAATATTTGTTTTAGCAAATGGAAATATTCATGGCATAAAATAAGGCATAAGATATTGCATAAAATAATCACATCATATTCATATATTCATGCATTTATATTTTAAATGATCCAATTCTCTTAGTTAGGATTATCAGAATATATACATGAAGTTATCTATCCCCTTATACATTTGTTACATGCGCGATAGGGTGTCCGCGACGATGTTATCTTTTCCAGATAAGTGAGTTATTTTTAAGTTGTAAGCTTGAATAAACAAACTCCATCTTAGAATGCGCTGATTTTGTTTGATGCGGGAAAGAAATACTAGTGGATTGTGATCAGTGAATATCTCGATTGGGAACTGAGAACCATTTACATAGTAATTGAAATGTTTCAATGCTTGGATAAGTCCTAGTAATTCCTGCTCTATTGTGCTATAATTTACCTCATGTGGGTTAAATTTTTTTGAACAAAAGCTAATGGGATGTTCAAGTGAATCATCTCCTATTTGTGAGATTACCGCGCCCATTCCTGTATTACACGAGTCTACCGTTATTCTGAAGGGTTTAGTATAATCAGGTGAGACTAATACTGGTGCCTTGGTCAGTATGTCTTTTATATCATTAAAGGCTTGGTCACATTCCTGAGTCCACTTAAATTGATTTTTCTTTCTCAAGAGATTTGTCAAAGGGCAAGTGATAATAGAAAAGTTTTTACAAAACTTCCTGTAGTACCCGGCCATACCCAGAAATCCTCGAAGTTGTTTCTGCGTTTTAGGGACAGGGAATTCCTGTATAGCTTTGACTTTGGCATTCACTGGTTTTACTTTGCCATTACCCACTACATGACCCAAATATTCAATTTCTGCATGGCAAAATTGACTTTTAACTAGGTTTATAGTAAGATTAGCCTGTTTTAGTTTTTGGAATAATAGTCTTAACTGATCTAGGTGATCATTAAAGTTATTACTGAACACTACGATATCGTCCAGATATGCATGGCATTGTGGGATATCATGGATAATAGTGTTTATTAGTCTTTGAAAACTAGCTGGAGCATTGACCATTCCGAATGGCATTACTTTAAACTTATATAATCCATCAGGAGTAACAAAAGTTGATACCTCCTGAGCCCTATCTGTCAATGGGATTTGGAAATAAGCTGTTAGTAAGTCAATCTTAGTTACATAGTTTGCAGTGCTTACTCTATCGATTAGATCATCTATCCGTGGTATGGGATACGAATCTGTTTTTGTCACTTGGTTTAATTTCCTATAGTCTACACAAAAGCGTAGTGAACCATCAGATTTGGGAACCAACACACATGGGGATGACCAATCACTGTTACTGTGAGTAATTATATCATTGCTCAGCATATAATCAATTTCTTTACGGATGTGTTCAAGTTGTATGGGATTAACCCTATACGGATGTTGTTTGACAGGTTTAACATTATCATCTTTTAAAACTACATCATGGGTAACCAAAGTTGTTTTGTTAGGAATATCACTAAACAAATTTACATGATCATAGATTAAACCCTTGATAGAAGTCTGTTCACCTGAGTCTAGATGTGCCAGTTTATCATTGAGGTTTTTAAGTGCTTCAGTGTTCTGAAGTTTACTTTCTATGATTGTCTTTTTAAATTTAGGCGGGGGTGTTTCAACAGTTTTGATAGCACTCACTGGCCTAATGTCAGTTTGTTCTTCCCTAACAACATAAGGTTTTAGCATGTTTATATGGCACAGTCTCTGTGTTTTCCTTCTATCAGGGGTTTTTACAAGGTATGTTACATCACTGATTTTATCTAAAACCTGATATGGTCCTGTATATTTTGCACTCAGTGGTTGTCCAGACAATTGGGTCAACATGAGGACTTTATCACCAGGATGGAAACATCGGGATCTGGCCTTGACATCATAGTACCCTTTCATTCTTTTCTGAGCCTGCAAAAGATTATCTTTAACATGATTAAAAGCATGATAGATTCTATTGCTAAATTGTTCCACATAAGCTACGAGTCCAGTCTCTTCATCAGAATTTAACAAGGTTTCCTGCAACAGTTTTAGAGGTCCTCGAACTGAATGTCCAAACACTAACTCGAACGGACTGAATCCAAGAGATTCCTGCACAGTTTCTCTAGTCGCGAAAAGAGCGAATGGAATACCGCGATCCCAGTCTTCAGTGTTCTCAAAACAGTATGTGCGGAGCATGGTTTTCAGAGTCTGATGATATCTTTCTAGGGCACCTTGGCTTTGCGGATGGTACGCAGTTGAAGTTGCATGTTGGATGCCTAGTTTCTTTAAGACCTGGTTAAACAGCTTTGATGTAAAGTTAGATCCTTGGTCTGACTGTATAGTCTTTGGAAGACCGTATCTTGAACAAAATGCAATCAATGCGTCAGATATCTTATCTGCGTTAATGGTGCGTAGCGGAATAGCTTCAGGGTATCTCGTGGCAGTGCACATTATAGTGAATAAGTACTGGTGTCCTGTCTTTGTTTTAGGCAAAGGACCTACACAGTCTATTAGCAAGTGGCTAAATGGTTCTGCAAAGGCGGGTATTGGCTTTAGAGGTGCTACCGGTATAGTCTGGTTAGGCTTACCAACTATCTGGCATGTATTGCATGACTTGCAGTATTTTGTGACGTCACGATGTAGTCCAGGCCAATAGAAGTACGGAAGAATTCGACGGTAAGTCTTGTTCACTCCTAGATGACCAGCATATGGCGTGTCATGAGCCATGTGTAAGATGTCATTACGATATATGGCTGGTACCACAATCTGACTTCCTTCTCTGCAATTGTCATTATCACATTTCACATCTCTCCATTTTTGCATTAATATTCCCTCCTTCAGAAAAAATCCATTTCCTTTAGTTTCTGCCTCCTGTTCAGTTATCACCTTTTTCTTCAGGTGTTTAATTCCTGAATCTCTATTCTGTTCTAATAGGAGTAATTGTCGAGGTGACAAATTACTTTCAGTAGTCTTGACTGAGGGACCACTCAAGATGTCAGCCAGGAAAGTTGCCTGTAGGTCAATTTCTGGTTCCATTTCTGACTTTGACATGGTTTCGACAGACTTTTGTTGTTGGGCCATACCTCTAGTGACGATGCATATAGGTTTTATAAAGCTCTCACTTTTATTAAGGTATTGTTTTTTCTTGGATATGGAATGCACCACATCTCCAGCAATATCATTTCCCAGTATTAAAGAAACGCCTTTAAACGGAAGTGATTTGTATACACCCACAACTACATTTCCAGTGAAGTACGCACTCTTCAGCTGTATTTGATGCAAAGGAACTTGTACATTTTTCCTTGATACACCTTGAATAGTAAGATCCTGTCCTGTATATGTCGATTGTGACGTAGGAACAGTATTCTCTAAAAGTAGTGAAACCTCAGCCCCTGTATCACGGAGTATTCTGATGTTCTTTTCACTAGTGACACCATTTATTATGGATGACACGGTACCTTCTTCAATGAATGGTAAACAATTGCTTGGTATCTCAGTATCGATGAGATCTGTATCCAAGTTATTTTTGTAAGAGGTATGTTTAGTACTCATGGTGGTTCTATCTGATATAGACTCCTTGGAGCTCAGATTAGCATTGGAATTATTGAAAACCATTGTCTCTATTTCAGGAACTATTTCTGGTTTCAAGTTTCCTAGATACGTGTGTTTTGTCAGGTTATCTGCATTAGCACTAGGTATCTCTGTTTGAGTTCTAATATCCTTCTTTACATTTTCATGAGTTCTTTGTTTTGGCATTGCTACATACGATAAGACAACATTCTTTTTATTCGGGTTCCCATTCAATATCCAGCACTTTTCCTTAGTATGTCCAATTCGTTTACAATGGCTACAGGTTGGCTTGGAATTTGTTGGACCTTCATTGCTCTGCTGATGTCTCTTTGATTGATAGGATTCATTTGGATTTATGGTTTTCTTTTCTACCTTCATATCTCGATTCTGGAATTTTGATTTATCAACTGTTGTAAATTTATTGCTGGAATGGATAATAACGTATTCGTCTGCCATTACTGCTGCTGTTTCTACTTGTTCTACACCTTTGTCTGCTAAATGTATTCTTACGTCACCTCTGATGTTATTGTTAAAATCTTCCATTAGCATAAGATTAGCTAATTTATCAAAGTCTTTGTTTACACCTTTGGATCGAATCCATCTTTCAAAATATTTCTTTTTCTGTCTTAGAAAATCAACATGGGATTGTTCCTGTTCTTTCTTAGACTCGCGAAAAACTTTTCTATATTTTTCAGGTGTTAATGCATAACTTAGCAGTACTCTATTCTTGATCAGTTCATAATCATACAATTCCTCTTCAGTAAGACTCAATACAACATCAAGTGCCTTTCCTTTGATCAGAGCTGAGCGTAGAAGTATAGCTTTCTTGCCCTCGGGAAATTGATAGTCTCTAGCGTTTCTCTCGAAAATCATGAAGAACTCTTCCACCGAATTATCTTCAAAAACTGGAATATGTTTCTTAAACTTATACAGTTCTGCATCTGCTTCAGAGCTTGCATTCGAATGATTTGACGTACGAGACCTTGCTAGCTCAATTCTTTCTTGGCTTGCTATTTTCTCTCTTGCTATTTCTCTTTCCATCTCAATTCTCTTGTTTTCTCTTTCCATCTCTAATTCCATCTTTCTTAACTCAAGTTTAAATTTCAATTCTTCACTTAAGTCACCAGTTGTATGCTTTACTCTTTGTTTTATAGGAAAAGGTAATTCATCATCTGATTCATCATTAATGTTATCATTAGCAGTAGTTTCTTCAATAATTAGTGTACCTTGTTTTCTTAAACACTCAGTTACCTCTTGAAGTAATTTAGTTTTTGATGGCCTAGTTTCTGTGATGGAAATGCCCAATGATTTAGCCAATTCTTTTAATTGTATCATTGACATTTTATTAAGCTGTTCTGAGGTTAGATCAAATATCTCTGGATCCAATGTAAGATTATTTGTGGCTTCCATTTTATATATTAAAAGTTACTATAAATCTTGTTAATAATACAATAAAGAGTCCAACTTACTTTCTGTCCTTTGAATAATTCACTACACCACACAGTTCAGATTTGTCACAACAAGGTCATAAAAATAATACTTTCTTAGAGTTACTTTGTTTGATAAGGTAATACACAAGATAATTTTCCAGGCTGAATAGTTAAGTTTTCCGATTCTCAATAGCAATGTTCAATTCAATCACAATCTTTAGTATATTGTATATTGTTCATATTTTCCAACACAATCCATCCAAGTTACGAGTATGTATTACGGCAGTTGTAAATAGTTTGTGTAAATAGTATTACGATTCTTGAAGTTGAAGTAAATCCTCTAAACGTTTGTTAGTAAATCACTGACGAGCAAAACCCATTTTATTACAAGGCAATTTATTCACCATAATAAATTATGGATGAGACCTTCTATTTATATCACACAAGTATAATTATGATTTATAATGTTATTACGGCTAGAGCCCCCATTCAATTTATGAAAATAATAGTTATAGTATTGTTATTATTAGTGTGAGTATCCTTGTATTAGTGAAGATCTTATTATATCATTCTGAAGTTTATTTGTAGTTGTCTAGAGTATTCCGTGGTTCTTAGTATCCCCTGGCAATTCACATAGCGTAGTTTTAGAGTTTTCAGTTGATTTTACTTCATGTATAATTATTTGTGTGGCTCATATTATACAGCAAGAATCTCGATGTTGAGTGGTAGTGTAGATTATTAATATAGTTGAATAAATATTACACATACACACATGTAGATAACTTTGATATATTGACATTAACCAAGTTGTGTAGAAAGCAACGATAAATTTGGTTTAATTTACAACATCAATCCAGTAGGAATCCAAATAATATTATATACACAATCAAGAAATACACATATTCCAATTAGTAATGAATATCCTCAATGAACATATAGCATTGTAGTTAATAGTAGAATAATAAATTTTCCAACAAACAAATCAAATAGAAATGATACTTAGAGCGGAGAATATTTGATGTTGCTAGATCGAATGCAAGCCAAGAACTGACTAAAAGTGTCGAATTGCGTAGAAATATATTACGGGTCAATCGTTGGAAAAACCAGACAGCCTAGTGACACGAATATTTTAATCAAGCCCGCATGTTGACTGCGTGATCAGAATGTTTTTTATTAAGAACAAGCAATAATGCTCTAACAAAATAAGGAGAGACCGGACGGCCTTGACACGCTGTAGGTGCATGCACAGTTCATGTTTTTATCGAGGTTAATAAAAACAATAATGCTCTAATTAGGTTAGGAAAAACCCGGGGGAAACTTTGAGCTGAGAAATATTTATATCGTTTAAACGCAATTCGCTTAAATGATTTAGTTGGTTTATTAACATTACAATGTAGGGAATTTACGTTTCGTAACAATGTCACAAAAGAACCTTGAAAAGCCAAAGTTAAGCTCATCACAGTTTGATTCTGAAAAGGCCTAGGTCTATGTCCCATAGGCCTATGCTATTGTTTGACTTGTTCTGGGGTTTTATCGTTAAAATATTGTATGTAGAAGTAGTTAAGCGGGATTATAACATATTAGTAGGCCTAGACCTAGCTATAGGCTATATATTATAGGCCCTAATAGGCTAAAGTAGCTAGGCCTATATAGGCTATATAAATTATAAATATAGGCTTATGGCTTATAGGCTTATAGGATAGGCCTATAATAGCTATTATTTAATATAATATAGCATATCGAATCGGCCTATCATATATAGTTTACTATAATAGGCCTAATTATTAGCCTGCATATAGGCCTAGGCCTATTGCTATTAGCCTATTATAGTAGCCTAAAGGTTATAAGCTTAAACAGTTTAAACTATTAAACAATTGAAACTATTTACTATTTACTATAGAAAAGTGTTGAAGTGTTGATTAACCGATTGCATGAAATAATTAAGCGAATATGAAGGGGAAGGTAGGCTATGCTATAGGCCTATATTTGATATTTGCAAACAGGTGCGTGTTTTCTTCATGAATTTTTAGTTATAGGCCTGTTATTGAATAATATTTCATGCATAGGACTAATGAAATGACAATATGAATAAGCCTATATAGGCCTACTTTATATCTATAGGCCTATCATATTCAATATGGACATGGAAAACATAGGCCTTAGGCGGCTTAGGGCACACATTTCATTTCTTCGTTGAAATTTGTTAGATTTTTTTCTTTGCTTTGACCATTGGTGTGATTTGCTCGATGATTCTTTCCCCTACTGCCTTACAATGTCCTTCACGTTTTCTCTTACATTGAGGTCGTGATTTATTTCTCGAACGCTTTTTTTGAGCTTTTGAGCGAAGGTCTTTAAAATGATTTTCCGGGATCGCTCCACAAAATGAGACTTGGCCGAATAAAGAAAGAAAAATAAATATATCGATGCAATGGTTGTCCATATGTCTATGGTGGCCTTCGTCCTTCCCACGGGGAAGGGGGGGGGGAAGAGTAATCCCTGACTTAATTATTTTTCAAATATGAGAAATCCCCCCCTCCCCCCGAAACATTTTCGGGGAACAATTTCTGTGGTCATGTGAGTTTACCGATTTGAAAGGGGAGGAGGGTGTCACTAAAAGCTTGTAGATGCCTTGGTTGGGCACGAGCTCTATATATAGGCCTATTACATATTGAGTCCCTCTGGAAATCTTTTATCAATCAACTAATGCTTTTTGGTTCTCTGTGCTAGGGCGTAGAATAACATAGATAGTCTTAGATCTATACACGAGTAGATTCTGAATACTTTTAAAAATAAATATGTTACACATATGAACTTGTTTTCAGAGCGATTTTTTAAAAATACATTTTACAAAGTCTTAGGGCGCGCGGAGATCTAGCAACAGAGCATTGCTTTCAACATCACAGTCCGGGTTCGAATAATCACCAGACATGCGGCTGTGTCCACCAAGCTTCTGGTGGGTGCTACTTGGCACCAGTTTGTAACTAGGCCTTTGATAGCTTTTCGTGTCTGTCGGTATATTTCCTTTGAATGCTGCGTCCAGTGAAACGTTTGTAACTTAATACGCTACGTGCCCTTCACAGAGACCAAAGGTTTGCACTGTTTACATCGTTGTACAGCGCGTTCGGCTAATGTACCGAAGGTCCTGGGTTCGAATCCTGGTGAAGACTAGGATTTGTTCCCGGGACTGGAGAGTGTCCCTGAGTTTTACCCAGCTCTGATGGGAAGGCTAGGATTTGTTCCCGGGACTGGTGGGTGTCCCTAAGTCTACCCAGCTCTGATGGGTACCTGACTGTGACATGAGTTGGGGTAAAGTAATGGAGGTGTGGCAAAGTGCTAGCCACACAATCCCCTTAGTATGCAGTGGCCACAGATGCTGGTGAACGCTGCTTCACCAGCCCTATAGTCAGTTTGGGCCGACAGGTTCTCTACTTCCTACTTAATTTACCGCTTGCAGGGTCGTTACGTGTATGCTAAATGGTGTGCTTAAAAAGAAAAAACAACTCGAAAAACCTTGAATTAGAGAAGACGAAGAAGAAAAAAAAGAAGCGCCTCACTTGATCTGACAAGATAAACGTCTCTACACGGTGTTTATAAATCTTCCTGTTTGTTTTTTCTAGAAGCTAATTTTCAAACAAACAAAATAAAACAAGGTAACAAGCGTCTTGACACATCGCGTTGAAGGATTAGTGTTGTCATAGGCGTAGCCACGAAGTGGGGGAGAGGAACCACAGAGACCATAGGTATACCTATTCTGTGAAAGGGACGTTTTGAGGCATAATAATAGTTAGTTATAGACATATAGTATATAGTCAACAGATTTTTAAAACAAAATTTAGCAGTCACATTAATACAGCTTTACAAATTATTTTAAGTTTTCTGAGTTTGTATTTCAATGTTAATTTATGTCCATTTATGCTGTTTTAAAAATATTTTATCTTTGGCTTTTAATTTGCATGTTTTTTTTAAACATGCTGCTCATTGTATTGACTAGCCGTCTGCTGTGTCAGTGGTGTGCTAGTTTTCCTTGAATTCTCGGAAATAGATATTTTGCCTAATAAACACTTTTTTTTTTCTCGCCAGAAAATGATAATTCAAAATTGTGAGATATTTAAACAATATAATGTTTTAACTTTTACTAGACCATTGAGAATTAGATAAAGTATTCGTCTTTCAATAGTATGGGGGGGGGGGGGGACATTGTGCACAGGTTATTGCTTGTCCCCCTTTAGATTTCGGACAGCCCAGTATTACAGCAGAATGCCAGTTATAAAATGTTAATAATCACCGGACTGATAAAACAATATACTCAATTTTCTACGCCTATGGGTTATGTTAAACTGGAAGATGTCCGGTATTTTCTGAAACGGTATGCGGCAAACATACCCTCCACTCATACCCTCCTCTCATACCCTCCTCTCATACTCTCCTCTCATACCCTCCTCTCATACCCTCCTCTCATACTCTCCTCTCATACCATCCTCTCATACCCTCCTCTCATACCCTCCTCTCATACCCTCCTCTCATACCCTCCACTCATGCCCTCCACTCATACCCTCCTCTCATACCCTCCTCTCATACCCTCCTCTCATACCCTCCTCTCATACCATCCTCTCATACCCTCCTCTCATACGTAACCATCCTCTCATACCATCCTCTCATACCATCTTCTCATACCCTCCTCTCATACCATCCTCTCATACCCTCCTCTCATACCATCCTCTCATACTCTCCTCTCATACCCTCCTCTCATACCCTCCTCTCATACCCTCCTCTCATACCCTCCTCTCATACCCTCCTCTCATACCCTCCACTCATACCCTCCTCTCATACCCTCCTCTCATACCGTGCACTACTCCCTCACCATCCCACCACCTCGGCATTTTAAAGACTGCCTCGTGGTGAATGTGTACACACAAAATAAATACGTAATAAAAACAACAACAACAACGAACGATTGATTTGCTTTGTTTTTATAATACACAGTCCGTACATTACTCGTTTGACAGTTAAACATAAATTGTTGTCTGGCCTATATGGCAGGAAGTTAAAGCACAGGAAGTTTAAAACCAGGTGTTGTTTTTTTTAAATTTATTTAAATAAAATTTTTTTTTTTAAATCATGTACGTCAATAGAACTCATAAAGCTGCGTTCACTAATTTCAGTGGCCACTGTAAGAGTGGCGATAGTGTGGTCAGAGCAATGCCCAGACACATTCCCACTTTTACACAACCAATGACAGGTGGACAGACACCAGAGCTGTGCATGCTTAGATAGAGAAGATATTCACACTCGTCTGAAAACAATCCTGGAGCTTTTTTTAAAAATCAGGATTGAGACCCCTTGCAATTAGGGTTGCCATCCGTCCCGATATATCGGGACTGTCACTGTTATTGACCTTCTTGTCCCGACATCCTGACAAGACCCAATTTTGTCCCGATTTTGCAAAATACTGTTACGAGCTTGGCTCAAAAACTGAAGTAACGCCATCTGTTAGCGCAACATGTAAATGCAGTCTCAGTTTTATTTATGTCAACAAGTTTATGTTGACAAGGTAGTCTCTCAGATTGCAGGTTGCGTATCATGTATCGACGATGCAATTACCTTCTAGATCTAGCGTCATCATTCGAGAAAATACCAGACTGACTTGCATGGAGTTTTATAAATATGTAAAAGGGAAAAAAAGACTTGCTGAAAAAGGTGAAATCTTCCGAAAAATATGGTGTACCTACTTCTTCTGCCGCAACAAGTTCCACGTAATTGTGGTCTAAATAAAAACTAATTATATTAAATAAATTTTTACTTCACTTCTAAACTCCTATCTCAGAGTGTCCCGACGAGGTCCGAGCTAGATATGGCAACCCTACTTGCAATTCCATGCATTTTGGCTAGCTTACCGTAACTACTTAATTCAAAAGTATGGACCACTCCCCATTTTTTTCAATAAGGAAATGGAACTTTTAAAAACAAAAGGTCTATAGACAAGACAGTATCAGTAAAGGTTCTTCTTGGTGCTTGTCTTTGCAGATCTTATATATCTCTACAAAAGATAGGACTAGCCTTCTGGCTCTTTAGTCCAGGGCGTAACGTGAAAAGGCATTGATCAATGGGGGGGGGGGGGGGGCACACCAAGAGCCTGTCCTAGTCTAGCCACCCTCTATCGGCGTGCCGCGTAACAAAGAGTACGGTCTACACAGTCATATGCACTACTCTGCTTCACCGGTGGATTTCCCCCCGGATCAAAAACGTGGTGGCTCGCTCGTATTCATGCACTGTCGCCCGGTAGCGCACATTCCAGACTATAAGCCTGGACATCCAGTCACTGTGCTTGGCGAGACGTGCTGTTGTGCACATTTCTTCCTCCCCGTCCAGTCTTGGTGGCTCTTTCGTCCGTGCAATATAATCTCGGTCTCGCAGCAAAGGCTGTCCTCCATGCGTTAGCCAGTTGGTGTACTATTAAAGGGAGCATATCGGTGGTTTACAATCTTCGCCAGAATTTGAAGCCCATGGGTACAGAAGTGTGTCTTGGCAGAAACAGCAGACAAACATTTATTAGGAGGAAGACGTTCCGTCGTGGCTGCGCGGTATTTTATACGTTTGAGTCTTGGGATAAACACTTGAACACTACTACGAAATGCAGTGAGTTGTAAATGAGACGAAAGTGTAGATTCTAACTGCCATAAGCCGTTGCGTGTATTGCAGACGATGAGATGTATTTATGTGATTAGCGCGTGCCGAATGGTAACCAATCAGCGGTCTTCTTTCTTTTTTTTTCCCTGCTTGTTATGCTTAATAGGTCGTAGGGCTGAAAATATGTCCGCCTCACTAGGCTAAATCTTGCTCTGAGCATGTAGACTAATTACATTTTTTAATTAATCGTATTGAAATTTCGTGACTGGGTTGCAAATAGAATCTATTGCATAATATTAGTATCTGAATAACCACATGGACAGCCTACATTGCCCACACTCCTTAAGATATTGCAACCACAAGAAAGAAAAGTGAGTAAACCCAGATATTCACCCTATGCACGTATAAAGGACATTGATTATCTTTTCACCGAAATCAAGACCTGCTAAAATTTAAGTTTTTACTACCGCATTGGGATTTCCCCATTGCAGGCCTTGAGTCTCTATAGCTCTGTCAGCATTTTAATGAATTACTTTTCAAACAATATACTGTTTTAAAATTAATCTAATTAGTGTTTAACTGTTTGTGTAGTAAAAATGTGAGTGGTGAAGATTACCTATGAGTTGGGGTCGCTAATGTTCAGATGGATCTACGTCAGGCTGTGGTCCCCAGGCATGGAGAGAAGAAGCAAATAAAAAGCAGCATGCACTTGATACAGTTCTAAGTGAGCCGAGTTGTTGAAGTAGACCAGAGCCCCCCACCCCCTCCCTGGGCTGTAGCGTCACAGATGATGAAGACTTAAGCCTAACAGAGAGTCGCGTGCTGGATATGGTTATTGTTAATTACGAGCTGTGCTATTTTTGGGTTTTCTTGTGCTGGATTTAGCGCATAATTTTTTTTTTTTTAAATATTATTAAGTGTGTCGCGCAAAGGTCAACTAATTTAGACACTTCTTCTTTAGAAACATACCAGTATTGGAAAAAAAATGTAGATATGATTGTAAGATTAGGAGCATACCAGGAAGTAATGTTGCTTGCAATAGATGATGGAATTGTTCATTTTGTTTCGTTAGTTGGGGAAAAGTTAAGTGAGGAGGGATGGACTATCTTAAAAGTGTAAACACGACGATGTTGCGTTGAATGTCTAAGCACGCTCCAATCCACGTCGTTGTTCATTGTCAGCCATTCGAAGAACTTAACCGTTCGCCATTGCTTGTTTAGGGGACTTGTTTTCTATATTGCTTGTGAAAACTTGCTTTTGTTTTGATGGGCACTTGATCTTTATCCATTGTGGATACAGAAAAGTAGTCCCGTGAGATCAATTTAATTATAGTTATAGTGCAAGCGAGGGGTTCACAAGTTTTCGTGGCAACGTTCATTCACACCAAGGGACTGTGTGGCCCCAACTAATGCCAGGTACCCATCAGAGACCTCTTTAGAATCAGGGACAGATCTGGGAGCGTATCCTAGCCTTCAACGGGATTCGGACCCGAGGCCTTCGGTGTCAAAACTTCTTATACTTAAATTACCATAACATTTAAGTGACTACTTTACCCCTATAGTCATGGGCTCGCTTAATTAGGAAGGTCCCAGATCTTAATAATTACATAGAAAAACAATGTCATTAAAACATTTACACATACGTAAATGAAACAACAAACACATGATGTTTGATTAAGAGAACTATAAACTATTCTAATTTTATTAATAGTGATTTTAAGGATAGAGATAATATAACAGTAAATAATATCAAACTGATATATAGTAAACACAAAGGAAAACATTCTATCTATACAAAATGGTTATTACAAGCATATGAAACATAATATGTAAAAAAAATGTTATCAAAACACAACCGTTACATTATCATAGCCTACGCCACACGTCTCCACTGGCTTGGTCCTCAACGGCATCACACTGCCTCTCCTCTGACGCACCACCGGACGCACTACTGACGTACTGATACACCAAACTGCCATCAGCAACCAGTCTACACCGCGGCCGTCTACACGTTACTACTAAGCCACTGTCACGTCAACCACCGCCAGCCACCGGCCTTTTGCCACCAGTAGTCAGCCACTTTGCCACCAGCTAACCACCACTCTCGGCCATGTTGCTACGGTCGCCACCGCTACCAAACTATGGGTCCCCAGCCTCAGCACGGGCCTGGGTACGGGCCTGGGTACGGGCCGTCACCTACATAATATTCAATAAAAAAAAACTTAATGTTGTCCTAAACTATATCTATATATTATATATTGTCTATTGGAAGGTATCGATGCAAAACTCAACTCACCCGTGTCAGAAAACACTCATATGTCTGTGGACAGTTGACTTGGCTTGGGTGTGATCCAAACATCAGACCACAAGTCCAAGTCCTGTACCCAAACCCTCAGTGTCTCTGCGTTAAATAGTTTTGCATCGAACCCACCAGGTCCCACACCTGTCAGTGTCTAACTAGATTTATTATCGTGCTGGATTCTGTCTCTCTTTGTCCATGCAGAGTCCCCCTCACTGTCGCACCAGTATCAAGTATCACTAGCTCCAGTCTCGGTGTTTACAGTCCATACTAGCCTACACCTACACACTAAACTTGTCTCTAAACCTATAGATCGTCCTTGCCAAACATTCCTAAGTCGATCTATGTTTCTGTTATGTTGTTGTGATGCCGTGATACCAAGCCTCGAATAAAACAACTCCTTGACATTCGGTACGCTAGCCGAATGCGCTGACACCAGGCCACTGTGTAGTATATCCATTTTGGATACATTTTTATGAAATACTTCTTGATTTTAATATCTATTTTTTGCTTTTTAGAGAAATAGGCTGTTTTCTTGCCCGCGGTCACCTGTTGCATAGATGTAGCAATCCTTTAAAAGGAAGAGAGTATGGAACTTTACATTTGCTCTAGAACCTGGCTAACGTTTTGCGAATTTTCTAATTTGAAAATTTGTCTTCTTCTAATGCAGGGGTCGGCAACCTAAGGCACGCGTGCCAGACTTGGCACGCAGAACGATTTTCAGTGACACGCGAGACATTCAAGAATTTTTTTGTAATGTAATTGAAAACAACGTATGTCAGCATAATTAGTGGCTACTGTGTGGCAAACTATATGAGAATCACACTTGACGTCGACTGTTTTAGTTCAGAAATGTTTGTATGCAAAGGTCTCATCATTAGACTTGCTATCTGTGATTGAATCTATTGTTAAGATTTTATAGTTTTTCAAGTCTCTTCTACAAGAAAGTGATACGGAGTATAGGTGAAGTCAGTGCCGTTGCTAGGGATTTGGGGGCCCGGGGGGTTTGGACTCTTTAGGGGCCTCTGCATTTTGACATTTGACATTATGACTTGAGAAAAAAAAAACAATTCGGACACTCCTTTGGGGCCCCTCCTCAAGTAGGGGGGGACTTTCGAATTTGGACCCCCTCCCCTAGCTACGCCACTGGGTAAAGTCTTGGATAGATTAATTTCTTGTCTGGATGAAAAATAATAATTCTGCTATTGAATGAGGAATGATATGACGACACGTTTCAGTGAATTGAACTTGCATTTACGAAGACGGGGTTGAAAAGCACTTGAAGTGTTGGACCACTGGAATGGATTTGCATTGAAACTGGACATATCTTGCCGTGAAATTAATTTCAAAACATTTAACCCTTTCCCTAATTTAGGGCAAATTAAGATAGATGAGCGTTTTCAGAAGTACACTAGTTATATTAAAACAATTAAGTAGTTTGGCATCACTAGCATCAAATTTGGAGAATTTAATTGAAGGGAGATAACTAACCCGTTTTCTTTGCATTAATATTTCTAATATGTTTTTTTTTGTTTCCTTTTAAAAAAAAGCTTACAATTTATCACTTTAAAATGACCAAACTATAAAAATTTGTTGAAAATTATATAATATTATATGACTTAAGAATTTATATGTACATTTTTAAAACATTACATTAACTACCTGGTTGATATGATTACCACTTATCTCTTCCGCATAACATTAGTGCTCGCCTTATACCATGATGTGGAATATAAATAATATAACGAGTTATGCTGAGGCCTGAAGATTTTATTTCTATTACCACAATAATATCTTGACAACTAAATTGAAATGTTAATAACTATTAATGTGCTGGTTGAGTAATGGAATTGTGTATTAGCTATGAATGGATTTTTTTTTAAAGATGATAACAAAGACTATAATAAGATAGACCGCTTGCTCTATTTTTAGAGCTTATATGTACTTTTTTTTCCGTGTGCAACCAATAAGGCTGTCTTAAATTACTTTTACGCACCTCCTTGTTTCTTAAATGTTTCCGCTGTATAGAACTTTTGTTTTTAATTTTTCATTGAGAAAATCAAAGCGATTCAATAAAACGGAAGTGCAAAGTATTATACAAATCGGGAATTCCGAAAAGCAGTCTTTCGAGTCATCATATAGCAGAAATACTAAAGCAAGTGGTCCATGTGTATTATAGTCTATGATGATAACAAAAACGTTCATTTGTTATTAAATATAAAACGTTTTAATGATTTTCTCTATAACGCTCCTTTTCTTTTGATCGTGGTCTTGCCACGGCACTAAAAAATATGTCTTATAAAAATAATATAGTTGAGCAGTTTGACTTTCACGCTGTTGGCACGCTGAATGATTTAGAAATCCTAGTTTGGCACACAATAAGCAAAAGGTTGCCGACCCCTGCTCTAATGGACCATAAATCCCTCTCGACATTAAGATATGCGCTATTTGCGCTATATAAGACATTTCTGTTACTAAACTTGTATATTTTTTTTCCAAGACGTTTATATTAGTAGGTTGGTTCTACTCGATTATTCCGTTATTAAGTTGCTGTTTTTTTTTTTTTTTTTGTTTTTTTTTTTTTTTTTTTTTTTTTTTTTTTTGGAGGGGGGGGGGCAATGCTTGTCTTTGAATTTAATATGCAAATGTTTGGTGTGCATTTTAACCTTTTTACCCGATAGGCTTATACACCAAAGACACGCGGAATGAGTGTTTAAAATGTACGACATGGGTGATGTACCCTTCAATACATGTCATATTATACGCCCAGATAGAGATATGCATGCACGTAGAACTCAACCGATGTTTAGTGTAGTTTTGTTTTAGGGAGAAGGGGGGAGGGGCACTGGAACTACTTTGCAAATTATGAAAGAGCTGGTTCGGCCAATGCATTATTTATTCAGCACACGCTGATAAAAAGGGGCGGATATGCAAGTTGGGGAAGGGGTGGGGGGGGGGGGGCGAGGGCTGTACACGCCAGACTAGATGTGGACACGGTATTATGGGCGCTTTATGTATTTATAGCTAGCACTGCCAACAGATAACATCTCTTACCCGAACCAAATGTTGACTGGTGACATTTGATGTCAACACGAGTCTAATAATGTGTTCAGCAACAGTCGTAAAATATGTTTGTTTTGGAAATGATTTTTTTCCCCCCTTAACATTACTTTCCCTATAGAAGAGGGGTCGGGAACCTTTTTGTCTGAGAGAGCCATGGATACCACATATTTTGAAAAGTAATTCTGTGAGAGTCATACATTATGTTTAAAACTAAAAATTCAAGTAATTGTGTGCATTTTGTGTAATTTCAACACTAAAAGTACAATGATTATGTATCTGAATTTTTTTTTAAATAACATTGTTATGCTGTTGCTAATCAATAATGAGTATTTCTTACCATTAATGCGACTTCTGGTGCTGCAATGCAATTAACCCTTACAGCCCCGGGCGCGTATATAGCGGAACTGAAGGCAGCATAGATAGAAGTAGGTCGGTACGGGAAGGGTTAATATGTAGATCAAAGGAGTCTAAAGAAACATTTTTTTTTAAATAATGGAACATTTGTCTGCGAGCCAGATGCAGCCATCAATAGAGCCACATCTGGCTCGCGAGCCATAGGTTCCCGACCCCTACTATAGAAGAACGAATTTATATATTCTCTTCTCTTTCCTTCCCAACGGCATTCAGTATCTTTATCTATGGTGTTACAGCCAGTGAATTCTCTGCCACGCTCTGCCACACCCTTCCTTCCACTCAGGCCTACGGTATTTTGTCTCCCTTCCAGGCCTGGGTCCCAGACTGAGAAGCTTCTCAATATAATCTACCAATCTCTTCCTGGGTCTGCCCTTTGATCGCTTTCCTCCATTATAATGATTGCATATTAAATTGTATATTCTTTACATGTGATATGTCCTACGTGGCCTGCTTTAAACAAAATTCCCGTGAGCGGCATTCAGATCGAAATAGTTTTGAAAACCAATAGTTTAACACTTAGAAATATAAGCATTAAACCTCGGAAGTATGACGCAGTGATCTTCTACATTCTACATTCATGAGGGCTTCCTTAATTTTTAAAAAGTACCCGTCGGACCAGTTTCTGTGGCTAGGGGATTGTTTGACCAGCACAATGCTTAGCCGCCTTTACTTTACCCCCAACTAAGGTCCAGGTACCCATCAGAGCTGGATCGACTCAGGGACACCCCCCATACCCGGGTACAAATCCCAGCCTTCACCTGGATTCGAACCCAGGACAGTAGGCATACGCCAGCCGAACGCGCTGCTGCTCGGCCACCGTGACCAACGTGCCTCTTCCCTCTATGTATAGGCCGAGATAGAAAACAAGAAAACGACTATGACACTGCAATAATTTTTTAAAAAGCAAATACGGAAGTTAAATATTGCTTCTTCGTCGTGTGGTTACATTTCCCATTACATACACTCTATTTATAAACGGTTCTTAACCCTTCCCGTACCGACCTACTTCTATCTATGCTGCCTTCAGTTCCGCTATATACGCGCCCGGGACTGTAAGGGTTAATACCTTTCCTGTTAAACCAAAGAATGCATAAAAAAGCGTTAAAAATACATTGTTTTTGAAACTAAGATAAAATAACTTCAGCATTAGTTTCTTAAGCGAACTTTGTTCTATGCCAAGGGTCGGCAACCGTTTGATAATGGTGTGCCAAAAGTAGAATTTCTTATTCATTCAGTGTGCCGACAGCCTATAAGTCCTCCTGCTCTTTTCTTGTAGAATAGTCTTGAATTGCCTTTTCCGAGGGTCTTCCGCATGCCATTGAAAATCGCTCCGCGTGTCTTATGAGTATGGCACGCGTGTCGTTTGTAATCCACACCCGTTCTGTGCTTTCAGTTTTGGTAGTTGATCTGTCTGTTTCTTGTTTCCAGGTGCGTTCTACAATTGCATTTCCCTTGTCATTATGTGTCGTTATTTCAACCTATTCACATTTCGCTTAAATATAATGGGCAACTACAAATTACAAGCGTCTCTTTATAAAATACGGCTGTAATTAGACAACTTTTCAATGTTGTCTGTGTGGTCTTTCTATACCACGGGTCGGCAACCTTTTCATAATAGCGTGCCCAATTAGGATTTCCAATTCATCCAGCGTGCCAGCAGTTTAAAAGTCATGCTGCTCTAGCAGTCAATTTATCATAGGGGTTAGGGGTCTTTCGCGTGCAAATAAAGATCGCTCTGCGTGTCAAGTCTGGCACGCGTGCCATAGGTTACCGACCCCTGTTCTATGCTATTGAGAGAAGTGGAGCTGTGGCAATTATGTGGTAATTGAAAGGTGGTAAGTAAAACAATAAAAAGAAAGAAAAATGCTTGAAACCGCAGGATATAATAGACATATTGGCACTTGGCAAGACACACCCTGATAAAAACAACAACAACCTAACTCCTTTTGTTCTAGATCAGCGGTTCCCAACGTGGGGGTAGAACGACCATTTCACAGGGGTTGCCAAAGGCCATTGAAAAAATTAATTAATGTACTTTCTCTATGAATTCATCAGCAAATATTAGCAGCGTAGACGTTGCAACACGAATGTTAATTCTGTAAAGGCGAACACTTTAAACAGTCGTCTGTTTTCGCGAGTGTGCAACGGGTAGGATGCACAAAAAGAATTCGACAATTCCCTACTATTACACACTGAAAGGAGATGGTTGTCAAGAGGAAAAGTTTTAAAACAAGTTTTTAGCTTCGTGGTGAATATTTTAAAATGAGAAAGCAAGATGACATAATAATAATAATAATATTGTTTTTGACATTAAACTATGACTATGCTTTAATTATATTCAATTTTGAGCAAATCAGATCATTCACATGACAATTCATAACAGTAGCAAATTGTTAGCTACGAAGATGAATGTATGGTTGGGGATCACCACAACATGGATAGTTGTATTAAAGGATAGTGGCATTAAGAAGTTTGGGAACCACTGTTCTAGATGAAGACATTACATTGCGATCCGTTCTTTCACCAAATTTTTTTTTTTCAGACACAATGTATTATAGGCTCTTGTTTTCTTAGTCCAAAGTATAAGTAGCGAATCCCAATTTTCTTTATAGGATTATATTATTACTATTAAGGTATCCCGGTAGAAGGATCATATTGTGAGTCATGTGTGTTTATTGTTAGTGTGTTGTAGGTATAATCTGAAAAAAAAGACGTCATCCTTAATGAGATTGCGTACTTATGTTTACTTGTCGTAATCTTCTTATCAAGACTGGGTAAATGAAGAAAAAAACAACAACGAAAAAGCCAAGCATATCCACACAAACAATGTTTGCATCTGCGCTAAAAAAAAAGGGTATCATAATGAAGACTTTAAATATAATTATCGCTTTGATGTGGCATGACACTGGAAGGCCATTCACATTATTTTGGGTTTTGAATTCCGACGGCACACTGGATTCTACCCAGCCGGCGTGACTTGGGAAAATAGCGCCTTTGACGGAGGATTAAATTTGCGTCTTTTTAAAATGTCTTTTTTTTTTTGTATTAGTAGAGTAATGTATGTAGCAGTTCAGAAAGTGTCCATTTGCCGCCTGTCCAAACTTTGACTCCCGAGTCGGTCGCATCCTCTCACTTTCTGACTTGCGTGGCCTCTGAGCATTGTCATGACCACAATATCCCCGTGCATGTCTATACACATCCACACTTGAACGGGTGAACGCTTTGCCATATACCCTTAACTTTTCCTTGCAACCAATGGCAAGCCTCCCCCTCCGCCAATATAGCTTTGTACGTTTGTAGACTCGGTGCAACCGTTCATCCTTTTGAAGTTGGGTGGCGGAGGTAAGTCTCTGGTTTTTACAATGATTTCCAACACCAGTATCATCTCTATCTCTCTCTCCTTCCATCACTTTGTTTGCGATTAAAAAACAAAATTAAAATTAGAACAGTAAGATGAAAGCATTTTCTTAATACGAACTGTAAACATCATTTTCACCAAGATAATATCTCCCGAGGGTATTATTACAAAAAACACACACAAAAAATAAACACACCTTTGTCACTTCAGAAAGTAAACAGACGGTGATTGTCGCAAAAAGGATTACTCAAATTCATCTCTCCTTAACTCCACATTCCGTCAAATGTTGTTCTTTTTTTTTTTTAAAGAAGAGGCACCTTCCACACAAGCACGCCCTATTCTCCTGGAAGGAGGGCCTCCGGTTCAACACTGTTTTTTTCAAGTCAACGTTGTGGAAGCATAGATTGTTGACCGAACTTGTAACAGGTGTTCTAAAAAAACCCTCCTACCTTTTCCTCCACATTGTGTCTCGTGACTCGTTGGGGGACTTGTGTAGAGCTTAGACGCCACAACGTTATGTCAGAGTGTTTGTCTTTTTGTGGGGACAATGGCGTAGGCGAGTTAAGTTTGTGAATTATGACTTGTTTCAGATGCCGTTTGCAAAATAAAAACAAAAATTGCAACGCCCAAATAAAGAACAACATGGAAACACTCTATATTAAAGCATGTTCTGTGTATGTGTGTGTGATTTTAAGGTAAACAGGACGAAAGTGTAATAATGCAAT
Organism: Anisus vortex; assembly: GCA_949126835.1. Lineage (NCBI taxonomy): Eukaryota > Metazoa > Mollusca > Gastropoda > Planorbidae > Anisus > Anisus vortex. Next base: position 8,211,609 of record OX421496.1, on the reverse strand, counting down.
GTCCCAACATTTTGTTGTCAAGCCAAGTCGGTGATTCCCTAGTTCAAAATAAACGAACGTTTCTCTCTCTGTGCACCGATGTGCGTTGCTTGTTTTAGGGGCGGTCAAATATTGAATGAAACAATTAGTTGTTATTGTTTAAATGAGCGAAAAAGCACCGCCGCGAAATATAATAAAAGCTAACAAAACGAAGTAATAGGGACAACAACAAACAATAATATTTTTTTAAATATTATAAACAGTGTGGACATGGCCCGTCGGTCTATTGTTCGTTGTGTTGATGTGGGGACAGTGGCCTTGTGGTAGCGCGATCGGCTGTTGTTTCAAAGGTGCTGGGATCGAATCCTGGTGAAGGCCCTGGCCTGGAGGGTGTCCGTAAGCCCACCCACCTCCTGTGTGACCTGGTAGGGAATAAGTAAGGCAAGGCAGCTGGGCATTGTGAATTTAGATCTGAGCAAAAAGGTAGTTCTGGGTCATTCTGGGTAGACTCGGTTAACTCAGGCCTTTGAGGTATTGTTTCCACCACCTATACACTTCTCAAGGGATTTATACAAACTAAATACTAAAATGTATATATTTCATCAATAGGCCTATATATATAATTACCATGAGTTTGTTTATATATATATGTTTTTATATATATAATGAATAAACGTATTACTAATTATGTCAAGAAGCGCCATTTACAAAATAATCGGAATGATGCCCCTTTGAAAAGGCTTTCAAATGATGTGTTCTTTGAGACTGGGTTTTCCCGTAGCCTACTATCTAGAATTCTAGATCAAGGGTGTGCAACAGGCGGCCCGCGGGCCACAAAACGGCCCGCCAAGCCTTTTAGTTTGGCCCCCGAAGAACTTCCCACGGCATTTTTTAAATACATCTGCAAATACATTTTCACACTTCGTGGCCCGTTTTATTGTATACAATTTCATATGCGGCCCAAAGCAGAAAAATGTTGAACACTCCTAAATTTAGATCTATTTTTTAAAATTCTGATTTTTTTTTTTTTTTTTTTTTTTTTTTTTTTTTTTTTTTTTGTTAGTTTAATATTTTTAGTAAGAAGTCAAGTCAACAGAACCGTCCGCTACGTTTTTTTTTCTTTCTTTGAGATTGTTTTTATTATTTTAACAAAAGTATTGTAGTCATTCGTTTCTCCATCATTTTGACTTCTCCATCATTTTGACGGGCATAACTACTATTATATATATAAAAAGTTCAGTATTAAATCGAAGATAAACAACCAACTCCTACCCAACCATCTCGTTCCGTTATTCTTTACGCCCCACCGCCTCTGGCATTCCACCAAGATTTGAAATGCCACCTAATGGTATTCTGTTTATTTGTGTCTATATCTATATATAGACTCGTAGTTTGACCTACATATAGCAACCATCTATGGGTATCGGCGGAACAAGGAAATATAATAAAAAATGAGGGTGTGTGTGTGTGTTGGGCAAATGTGTGAGTGGCGCCACCATGATAGTGTTTTCCCCCTTTTTATTTGGCTATACACAAATTAAAAACAAAAAAATGAAAGGCATGGTCGAGATTTATGATCAGGGAGTATGAGGTAGAGAAGCAGAGGCCTCCCACAGTCTTTGATTACTGGTTTTGAAAAGCAGAAGATAAATACATAGGCGCTATTTTACTTTGATCCATTCGTTGTGTGTGAACCCTTTTTTGTTGTTTTTCAAGAGGTGACACGAAACCCGTAGAAATGCTAAGAATGTTTTGAGGCAACTGCTTTATGCCCCAACATCTGCTGTTATATCAAAGTATTGGATGTGCCATTAGTATCAGTAGGCCCTGTACCCGCTGTGCATGTATCGTGTCTGTGGCGGTTTCTTTTTGTGTCTTTTTTTCAGTGCCGGGGATGCTAGCCGTACGGCCACTTTTCTTTCGAGCTTGGTGCCGATAGGTTACCCCTCGAAGGTGTAATCCAGGTAGAATTAATTGCATCAGTGTAAAGGGTGTCCTAGAATGTCCTAGATGGTTTGTTGTGGATCCCCAACCTCTTCAGTAATTGTTATTCAATGTGTGGGTTACACCCACCCCCCATTCTGAAATGTTTATATTATATTGTTGAATACACATTTCTTGCTCCCATGTGTCCCAGTGAAACCGTTTATGCACCAGTGTAAGCTACACATTTTTTCTTTATTTTATTTCTTGGATGACTAGCAACAATTTTTTTTAATGCAGTGACACCAATCTTTCTTGTCATATTTTTTTTTAAAGACAATCGAGACTAAATAAAAAAAAATGATAATGATTGCTTATACAGGTGACACTCTTTCCCCCGTCTCTCTCCCCACATTTTGTTATGGCCAGCACAATATTCTTTGTTTGGGTGTTTAAAGATGGCTTTACGACATGTCCACATTTCTAACGAGACGAGAGGCAAGTACAGTGATGTATCGGCCCTCAGGTACTTTTTGCCCTCGCCGCGTGCTTCGCGTGGCGGCGGGTTTCGTCGCGTAGCATAGATTTTTTGTTTTTGTTTCTGCGTCCCATTCTCTGTCTCTCTCTCTGTCGGCTTCTGTTTAAAATTTTGGACTCGCGGGCTAGACAGGATCATTGTGCTGTCTTGAAACTTAATGGATTGCTAGGTATGTACTATAGATCTTTGTCTTGTTATATTAAAACAACGTTGTATTTGCCGTAGTAAATTCTTTCTTCTCTTTTGTGATATTTAATACGTTAGCTGATTCTATCAAGGTCTCTTGTTTGCTTTGTGTACCTATGCTACGTAGACTAATGTGAATGTATGAACTGTCACTGACAGCTTGAGATAGTTTTGACACACCTGTCACTGTCTTATATCACGGGGCGTCCCATTTATAGACTGGGGGATTAGGATGCAAGAGAAAAAAAAATACACACACTACAACTGTTTTCTTGGAAGTGTCAACATTCAGGAATGTAGGCCCGAGTGTATTTCTCCTATAAGTGCACAACCATACATCTGCGTCTATTCGGATGTTTAGAGCAGATGTTTTTAACTTTAAAAAATTAGGATTGGTGATGGTTTGACGATTACGGAATGTTGGTATTCACGTACTGTGCATTCCAAGCACATTTTTTTTAATGTGTAGGCCTAGATCTAATTCATATACCGGATCACTTCATTTGCATATTTAACAGGTGGGCTCTATGCAGCCCAGAATATCAAGATTTAGGGATCCCCGAAAAATCTGGGGCCATATAATATTTATGGAGGTTTCAGTTTTCGCAAATCGATTTCTAAACTTATCACACATGTGTTATAGACATTTGTATTTTGTTCTGTGTCGTATTCGATCCCCATATTGTGATTTCTGTTAAGACCACAAAACTTAAACATTCTATTGTAAGCTACATGGCTATATTAGCTATATATTATATATATATAACGATGAATTAATGAATGTCAACAATCTGACATTGCCGACAAATCACTCGGATATCTCACTGAGGAACACACGTGGCCTTCGTAGCCCTCGGATGTCGGTCTCCATGCTTGAAGTCACGGTGTATCGCCTTTCGTGTGCCATCCACCCCCCACACAATCAGTGATTGTGAGATGAAAATGACTGTAGATCTGATTGGACATGCATGACCCATGCCGTTCTGTCATATGATACCATGCTGGTTATATGACGAATTGGCGTTTCATTTTACATGTAGACAATATCATTCACCGAATATATAAATTTAGTAAAGCTTCCGTTATCCAGCACTGTCAGTGAAGCAGAACTCGAGCCGTTTCGCCGTGTCGTATACTGCGAGCTTCCTGCCATGCGCCTATTACCTCTCGCCGGGTACCCCGTCCGAATCAAGGACGTCCCGAACTGTGCATTACATAGGAATGTACACCATGGTTCCTGAATATCTAGTTATCGACCACGGTAACCGTAAACCTTTCCCCTGTTAACTGTAACAATCCCTTTGGCTTTTGAACACTTCCCAGACCCCTAGCCCCCCCCCCCCCCCCCAACACCCAACAAAAGTGTTTGCAATATTAATGAATGATTTCATCGACGCATGGATATTCCCGAATGCATACTTTACGCAGATCTCACCAATAGCAATAAATGCAATTATTCTTAAGGTTTTCTATTACACGGGAACGTATGTGTGCGTAGCGTGTCATTGTTTTAGCCAACCCTGGTGCCGTCCTGTCACGAAAAACCTGGGGGGGGGGGGGGGGGGGTCGATACGCCGTGTCCCCAGTTGTTTCACGAAGCGAGTGGTTGTAACCTGTGACGATCGGTTAGTGATCGGCTTGATGACACTCACCACACTTTAGTCAATAGCCTTATCTGTACAGCACCTGTGATTGATGGCTTCAGGTTCTCCTGAATCATGCACTTATTTCATTAAACTGTCCATCTAGCTAGACCTAGACCAAGAGTCGGCAACCCACGGTAGGCCTACGCCTGACAATTTGGCACGCTAAGCAATTTTAAATGGCACCTAAGGCAATTCAGGTGTCTTATACATACACGTAATTAGAGTGGTAGAGCAGGATGACTTTAAGACAGCTGGCACACTGAATAAATTAGAAATCCTAATTTGGCACATTTTGATCAAAAGGTGGCCTACCCCTGATCTAGACCATTCTAGAGCTTTTCTCCCCCTTTAAAAAAAAGGAAAATCCATTGCCTAATTGTATCGTGACACGGGGCATTTAACTCTTTAACTAACGGACGTTAATGCCATTGGATCGTAGGGCAGGGCTATTTAATCTTTCCACCAGCTGACATGACCGATGGATAGCTTATTTCGGACAAAAAAAAATGTATTGCCCTTCGCAATGTGCACATTCCCTACAATTACATCTACACACAGCACACGCGCAAACACACCAGCCAGCAGACGTGAACTACTTAACTACCGGAGATAAAAGTCAAGGACTCTTGAAAGAAGAAAAAAAAAACTAGTCGACAAGGCGCTATACTTCAAAACAAAACAAAAAACAACAAAAAAACTTGAGCACTCTGGGCGTTATTTAGTTTGATAATGTGTAAGCTGTATGTAAGTCTCACCAGTCCTGTGTAAGCTGTATGTAAGTCTCACCCGTCCCCAGTGTTCCTGGTTAAACCAATGCGTGTATACATTCGGAGGGTTTCTGGAGGGGGGGGGGGGAAATTGGGTGGTACCATACCTTTATGATGCAAGATAAAGCATAGAGATAAGATCACTATTGTTTTTTTTTCGGGATTGTGAAGCCGTTTAGTTTTGTTCTGCACTTCGTTTTGATTGGAATGTTAATAGTGACTGATACCACCCACTTAACTTAAACAACACAACACACACACACACACATGCACACACAAAGCTATTGTCTTAACACAAACTCGTTATTGTGTATTGGGCGCGGTGGGTGAGTGGCAACGCGTTCAGCTGGCATGTCGAAGGTCCTGTGTTCGAATCCTGGTGAAGGCTAGGATTTTTTTACCCCGGGACTTAAGTGTGTCCCTGAGTACCAAGCTATGATGGGTACCTGACATTAGTTGGGGGTAAAATAAAGGCGGCTGGGCATTGTGTAGGCCACACAATCCCCTAGTATTCCACGGCTACATAAACTGGTGAACTGCTTCACAGGCCCTATGGATCAATTTGGTTACTATTGTATTTCAGAATGTTGTAAATCAAGAAGTCATTGACTGTACTGTATCCTTCTTCCTTTTCCTTGGTCGTTGTAACGGCTAATATGTGTACCGATAGGTTAACATTTTTTTTAGCCTGTTCACTTGCGTATCTAAAGTTCTATAGACTAGATTCCATTTGCCGTTGTTGTTTGTTTTTAAATATCAGACGAGAATGTTAACCCATTCGAATTCGAGTAATATTCACCAAGTTAAAAGGTCTTAAAGTGGTGGTCTTGGCGACAGAGCGTAGGGTCATGGATTTCAAGAGTCTGGCGTTTAAATCTCGCCTTTTAAAGGCCGGAGTATGTTAGTGGGGAAAGTAAACTAAAGGCCGTTGAAGTGGGTTGGTGACAGTATCTTCACCCACATACCACACACATGCTGATAAAATGAAGTATTTATTGGAAGTATTCCTTCCGGGTCTGTTTAGAAATAAAGATATGTTTCCCGTGAGAAGAATTAGGGCATTTTATGATTTATTAGTTTAAATGAAAATATTGGTAGTATGTCCATTACTGAATTCTCTTCTGCTGTGTGTATATATGTATACGTCTGATTTCTGCTTCACTGATGGTGCTGGATAAGGGACTGCTTTACTATATATGCGGCGAATATTATATATATATAGTCTATATATAGTTTGACGCGACGTCCCTTTCCACACCATATTTTTATGCGGGGGGGGAAATACCCCTCCAGTGACGTCATATTCTATATTCGAGAGGGTTTCCCCCCAGGAAATAAATACTATACCTGGTAACTGGTAAGTCCTTCTTTAAATATTCTCTTTCCCTATTTAATATTCTCTGAACTGAAATGGGGTAAGTGTTCTTGCAAAGCCACTCATTGAATGCTTGGCTGTGTTCATCAGTGGCCTGTTTCTATTTCATCACTACTCCATGTGTTGTTTTCACATTGTAGATATCAAACAATATTCTAGTATAATAGACCATTCACACGAGTCTTGTGTGATTTCTGGACAGTCTTTTTTCAGCCTAGGCACAGAAGCCACTGGCGTTTCACTGCCGTGCGTTCCAAAGGTAGTAATTTTGTTTACCGTATACATCACACAGCTTTCTTATGCCGAACTTTTTTTTTTGGCGGGGGGGGGGGGGGGTACACTTTTGTTTAGCAGGCGGATTAAACACTGGTCCCAGGGGGCCACATAGCGTGGAGGAATGCGTCACTGTCAAATAGTGGCCCTTATCTCGCACGGATTGTCAAAAACCTGTTCCCCCCCCCCCCCACCCCCTCTCCATCACTCCATGATCCTAACCCATTCCTCTTTTCTATTGCCACCTTCAGCTCTTGCAGTTTCTTTTGTATGTATGACATGGGCAGTAGTGCGTGACCTACTACGATACTAGTTCATATACAAAGCCTCACTGCTACACCGAAAGTCTTCCTTCTGTAGGGTATCCACTTAGCAGTGCTTTCAATTACTTGTTTGAAGTACAATAATAGATGTTTTTTTACTTGTGCTAACTGTATTATACTCTAATACGGTTCAGTCCTATATAACAAGTCTAACATTCATATTATCACGATTACAGTGTCTTACTGTATACTTACTGTCTTACTTATAGGTTGGGTCAGTTAATGCTACATTTATTTGATTTTTTAATATTTGTTTTATATCATCAGTTAACTTTGTCTCCTAGCCTAGAATAATATATCCGTGTTCTTAGTTGTATGTTAAAAGCGATCTGAGCTTACATTATCTCTGTTGGCAGCGCTATACAAATATTATATTATTATATTATTATTATATTTTATTATATGTGGGGAACCGGCTAGCGCGTTCGGCTGGCGTACCAAAGGTCCTGGGTTCGAATCCTGGTGCAGGCTAGGATTTTTTTCTCGGGTCTAGGGGAGTGTCCCTTAAGTCCACCCAGCTCTGGTGGGTACCTGACGTTAGTTGGGGGTCAAATAAAGTGCTGGTGACCACGCAATCCACTAGTTTGGAGACAATGCCGTGGCCACAGAAACTGGTGAACACACTTCATCGGCACTATGGATCAATTTGGTCCGATGTGATTTCTTTTTTTTTTACTTACAGTGTTATATATATAGACTATCTATATATAAAAGTTGAATTCATTACTTACAGTTTTATATATATATAGACTATATCTATATATAAAAGTTGAATTCATTACTTACAGTGTTATATATATATAGACTCTATCTATATATAAAAGTTGAATTCATTACTTACAGTGTTATATATATATAGACTCTATCTATATATAAAAGTTGAATTCATTACTTACAGTGTTATATATATATAGACTCTATCTATATATAAAAGTTGAATTCATTACTTACAGTGTTATATATATATAGACTCTATCTATATATAAAAGTTGAATTCATTACTTACAGTGTTATATATATATAGAATCTATCTATATATAAAAGTTGAATTCATTACTTACAGTGTTATATATATAGACTCTATCTATATATAAAAGTTGAATTCATTACTTACAGTGTTATATATATAGACTCTATCTATATATAAAAGTTGAATTCATTACTTACAGTGTTATATATATATAGACTCTATCTATAATATAAAAGTTGAATTCAAATTAGATCTAATCAAAAAGGGATTTAAATAAAATAAAGCCTACGGATGTGACGTTTTCGTTCAGCACTTTGGCCTCTTATTAAAAGTGGGTCGCCGCAGCAGTGCATGAACTGTGAAACAACCAAAGTCATTAATTTATAGACATAAGGACTGGTAGTGTTTTAATGGTGTGTATGTTTGTGTATAGTGCATTCTTTCGTTTCATACGGCCATTTTAAACTTTAGGTTAGAAAACCTAGTACGTTTTACCCCTCACATTAAAAAAAAACAACAACTAACAACTTAATGTGCGCATCGGTTTTAAAATATAGGAGGCCGTGGTACCGGTATATTGAAATAGTGTTTTGATTACATCATTACTACTTTATGAAATAGCCTCATGCTTCATTTCAACCAATATGTGATATATGGAACTGCTGTGGCTTATTGGTGCCTCGTTGGACTGCCGCCATTCAATAAGTAGGTCGCCGGTTCTAATTTTGATTAAAATTTTAAAAACTTGAATTAGTCCCCCCTTCCTCCACACACACACACACGTGGGTTTGTAAGTTGCCCATCGTGAGCTTTGGATGGGTACCTGAGTATTGGCCCACGCCCTCTCTCTTTCATCGCTATTGTATGCACGTGCAAAGTGGGCCGACAACCTAGCTCTTTCTGCATTGGCTATCTCTTCTAGCTTGTATCATGGCCTGAAGGCTTCATTCTGTGGATTGTTTAGCATTTCACTCTCTTTAAAACTGTAGGCCGATGTATTTATTTAATTTAAAAAGCACTACCACCCTTCCCCTCCCCCACAAACTTTACCCATCCAGATGCCAGAAGTAGTTGAATGTGTAATATATCATTCTCCTCGGCCTTGATTTCACCGAGGACGTTTTTTATATTTTTTTAATACCAGTAAGCGATTATAGAGTCTACGTCTATTACAGTTTTCAGGGCAAAGTACTTGGAGTTGGGGGGGGGGGGGTGATTTGAAGAGGCGTTAAGAGGGTGTGTGAAAGAGAAAGAAAGATAGTGGGGCAGTTTATAAGAGTGAAAATAGAAAGAGATAATGAAAGTGAAAGAGAAGGATATAAAGAAAGAAAGAATTAAAGAAAGTGAAATAGAAAGAGATAATGAAAGTGAAATAGAAAGAATTTAAGAAAGGGAAAGAGAAAGAGAGAAAAAGAGAAAGAAAGAACTGTAGAAATAGAAAGAAAGAGAAACAATAAAGCTATAAAGACATTTTAAAAGAGACTGAAGAATGAGGGCTAGAGTTGTAAACAAACAAGAAAAGAATTCAAAAGAAAGAGAGAAAAAAAGAAGAAAAAGAGAGATTAGAATAGGGAAGGACATAATAAAGTCTTAGAAAGTGGGATAGAAAGAGAGGGATATATATATATATTTATATATATATATATATATATATATATATATATATATATATATATATATATATATATATATATATATATATATATATATATATATATATATATATATATATATATAAAGAGAAAAGTACAAGATTTAAAGTTGAAAAGGAAAGAAATAAGGACACGAAGTGGTAGAGAAAAAAAAAGAGACGAAGAAAGATGAAGTTGACCGCGAATAGTGTTAAATTGACTCATGATTGAAATTTCTCTTCCCGAATTTAAAACAGATGCTTAAAACTTATTTTAATTCGTTCTTTTTAGTACAATGTTGGTGTTAGATTAAAAAGAGTCTTTACCCGTTCAGTTAAATTTTTCCATACACTACTCACTGACGTTTTCAGATCACACAAATACATGGAATTCTTTCTCGGTAGCTTTCTGTGCTTTCATCATTTCGTCACTCAGACTCGTCGATCTTATAGATCTTATAGTATAGAGTTGTGTGGTAGTTAAATATATAGGCCTACCGATAGTTAAAACATACGGGTAGGTTACGGGTTCAGTAATTTGAAGCTTTAAAACTATGGTAGAAAATTATTTCAAGAAATAGGTTTGAATAGTGTTAAAATAACAGCAACAACTACATACTGTTTATGGCTAGACCGCACAGCTAATACTTCTGGCGAGTATACGGTTAGACTACGTCCTTTTCAAATGATGACAGTTATAGATAGTTTGTCATTGCAGGCAGACACATTAACAAGTGTTCAGTTAGTACTAATGTTGACTAGATCTACGCCTTTTATTGTGGAGGGTTCTACCCATACCCTACTTCTGGTGGTCATCGGACATCATTCGGGCAAAGCCAGGTCGACCGGGCACCGTCGTGGCCACGCAACCACCTTGCATGTTGTGACCAAGGAAACTCGCTGGTTTTAATAAAAATCTTCATCCACTAACTAGTTTACTAGTCTTTTAACACCGTTCGACTTATGAAAATCGTTTATTTTTGCTTGAACCCTTATCTCCGCGAGATATGCTCCGTCGAACATAGCGAGCCTTGCGTCGTGTTAATCAAACATCTCCGGAATCCTGGGTTATATTTACTTAAATAAAACGTCATACACTTGCACACACACACAAAGCGCTTCTCTTTTCAGTGAGCTGCTCTGTAAAATCAAAGACTATAATAAGATGGACCGCTTGCTTTGATATTTCTGCTATTTGATAACTTGAAGCACTTAGTTTCGGAATTTCCGATCGCACTTTGTCCTCTAGATTTCCGGTTTAGTAATTCGCTATTATTTTCTCAATGGAAAATTAAGATTAAAATCGAAAGTTGTATACAGCGGAAACCTTTAATGCAATCTTAGGAGCGTAGTAGTCATTCAAGACAGCCTTACTGGTTGCGCACGGAAAAAAGGAACATATTATTAGAAGCTCTAAAAATAGAGCAAGCGGTCCATCTGATTATAGTCTTTGGTAAAATGCACCAAGGTAGAAGCAAAAAGAAAATACGTTTCTTTTTGTTTGGGGGCTGTCAAACTTGGTTTCGTTTTCTCTCTTTCCTTTTTTATCCCCTCGTGTCATCTCTCCCAACCAAACAATTATATTATAGTTACTCTTAGAACCTTAAAAGAAGCTGGTTATGCAAATTTCGAGTATGGAGCTATTTCTTGAGTGACTATTGTGACCTCGGCTCATTCTTGGCATGCAATTGTTAGGTGTTCGTGCCAAGTTCAAATGTATGCAGGTATTTTGCATGCGTTAGGGCGCAGGGGTCGGCAACCTTTTGATAATAGAGTGCCAAGGTAGGATTTTCTAAATTTTTTTATTACTCACTGTTTTGTAGAAGTGACTTGAATTATTGCTTTTTGGGGCGTTCCTCGTGCCATTGAAAATCGCTCTGCGTGCCAAGGCTAGCACGCATTCCGTAAGTTGCCGACCCTTGCATTAGGGCACCCGTTACATGGGGAAATGGAGTTTATGCAATTAAGTGCTATCAATCCAAATAAAATATAAACCCACACATTCTTCCCGAAAAATTGAACCGTTGTTCTCTATACACTGGGTAACTCACTGTACTTAATTAATCATGACGAACTTGGCACATTGGCTCTAGCGGCATTTCTCAAGGTCCCGGGTTCAAATACTGGTGAAGGTTATGATTTTTTTTTTCCCCGGGGTATGGAGGGCGCCTGAAAATCACAGTCAATAAAACAGACCTTATTGGCGCATTCATTGTTGCTTCAAACTGACTTGGGCTTAACACTGACTCCGCCCCCCCCTCCCTCAATCTGCAGGCTAGTTTTGAGACATACACATTATATAAAGCAATTGTTTGTGCGTGTGTATGTGTTTTTGCGTTCAGAAAGAAGAAAACGAAGGGATGAGGGGTTGCATTCTGGTCTTATGGCAGGGGTCGGGAACCTTTTTGTCTGAGAGAGCCATGGACACCACGAATTTTAAAAAGTAATTCTATGTTTAAAACTAAAAATTCAAGTAAATGTGTGCATTTTGTGTAAGTTTATCTCCTTTACCAATTCTGATGCTTAGTTGCAGTAGACTTTAGCTCATTTGTAGAATGAAATATTGATATGCAATTAATATGTTTTTTCAAAGGAGTCTAAAGAAACATTTTTTTTTTATAATCGAACATTTGTCTGCGAGCCAGATGCAGCCATCAATAGAGCCACATCTGGCTCGCGAGCCATAGGTTCTCGACCCCTGTCTTATGGCATGAAGCGGAAAAAACAAGGTAATGGAGTTCTTCATGATCTTCACCACGACCTACAGCAAGGTGTTGTTTCTTCGTGTGTGGGTTTTTGTGGGTAAGATGATCGCCCATTAAGAAAAATCGACCTTGTTTTGTTTTTTAAACCCTTCTGTAATCCGCTTGGTTGTTGTTCTTGGGGCATAATAATGTGTATGTGAAAGTGTGTATGTATTACCTGCCAGACTTACGTGGTCAGTCAATGTTTACTTAGACTTTAGGAATAATAATAAGAAAAAAAAACGCTTTAAAAAACAAAGACTGTATTCTTATTTAAATGTATTGAGGTATGACTGCCATGATGGATCAGCCTACCACTTCTCCTTATCCAGCCCTCTCCTGCAAACCAAATAAATCAATGCCAGGCTTTGTACTAATTAAAGAGAACGAGCCGGAGTTTTTTTGTAAAGAAATCACAAATTGCTTTAATAACAACAATCTGTTTAAGGAATTAGTATGTGTAATAAGAAACAACAACCCTGGAGCTAATCGTTTAAATTGTCTTTTTATATAGAAACTTCACTTGTTTTGTTCGTTGGTGATGTTCTCCGCTACTAAATCTGTAAGTCAAATTTCGACCCACTTTCTATGCAAGCCATTGTTTTAAAATTTGGACACACAGCGGTTTGGTGGTTGACAATGCCATATTTTCTTTTGGTTCTAAAATTTGGAAATACAACGGTTTGGTGACTGACAATACCAAAAGCGTTTTTTTATTTGTTCGTAAAAGATATTTCTTTTTAAATTTGTTTTTAATTAGTCGTATGAAAATAAAAAGGTAGTTATGATAACATGAAATCTAATACCAAAATGTTGGACTACCAACTATGCAATGTTGATGGTTGGCTAGAGCAAGAATAATAATTATTGGTCGATTCATGCCACAAATACTAGAGTGTATTGATTACCAATAGTTTTTTTGGGCCCTGATATGTAAAATCAACAGCAGATCAATTTGTTTCCAGAAGCTAGCTGTGTAGAAATTATATCGAAGAAAGGATCGAAGTGAAGCGATACCATTTGCCGTGCTTAAGAATACAGTAAAAAAAAAAAACAACAACACGTAATGTTAAGAATAATGTTATCCAAGAAAAGGAAAAGGTGCCAACTAAAACATATATGCATAGTTTAAATTTCAAACATTGCGTATACAAATTGCATATTAAAATATATATATAAACACACATATCTTTTAAGAAAAGAATGCTTTAATGATCCTTCAATTCAATTGGTATCCATTGGAGCCATTACATTTCTAGACTTGAAGTGGAAAGTTTAGGCTTCGAACTTCAGGGCTATAATCTGTAGATTCCCCTACAGAACCTGGCAATAAAATTGTATTTATCTAAACAACAGTTAAGCAGCTGCAATGTTTATCCGAATCACAATACAACTTGTAATAAGCTGCAGTAATGGACGCATTCCTAGAATTTCATGTGTTGCCTTGTTTTATTTCCAGAAGTATTTTTATACACCCCCCCCCCCCCCTTTCCATTCCCTGTCCCCCAGACATCAGCTTTGTTTGTTTGTGTTGCAAATCCCCTTAAGGTTAAGATATTTGATCGTTTTGTTTTCTTCTCATCCCTCATTCTAATATGGGACTTGTTTGTTTTTGTTTTAAAACTGTCCTTGCTTTTCCATCTTGTTTGGACCGTAATGGACGCTTGTGTGTGTGTGTGTGTGTGGATTTTAGTTTCAAAACTTCCGTAATATCAAGTTACATGGTAGTGCGGCTCTTCTATCTCCTCTAAACCGCCCAGATCCAATAGGATTTGTGATTTTCGCTTCAATACGAACGAGTGATAGGCTATATTTTATATAAAGTCACACACGCCATTTGAGATGTACCCTGCTTGTGCTCTATGAATTGTGGACTTTCACGGGGTTGTTTTCATCTTAATGTCATTTGACAGAGAGACGCTCTTTTGTTATGGAATGGAATTTGGGCGTGGCGCATATTTTGTGTACAGAACAAGGACTACTTAAGACAGGACGTGCAAGCTTGAATTTCTGACTTCACTAGCGAAGACCAGTTTTTTTTTTAACAGTAGCGATACACTCCCTTGTCGCGCTGATATATGAAGAAAACTATTGTTAAGTAGTCCTTGGTACAGAATTTAAACCTTGTATCACTAGAGCATATATTCTATATATATTTGAAACAAGCAGTGATATATTCTAGAGTATTTGTATCATATGATCTTATATTATGGAAATTCATAGCACTCGAGTGTATATTCTTTGATAAGTGTATTACATAAGTGTATATTCGGGTATATTTGTATTCGTAAGCGTATATTCTTTTATAATTTTATGGCATAAGCTTATATTAAGGGATTTTTGTTTTGCATAAGTGTATAGGTTTATCACAGGATATTTGTATTACATAAGCGTACATTCTTTGATTATTGTATGAATTGTATAACATAAGTGTATATTCTGGGATATTTGGATCACACGCGCTAATGTTTCAGGATATTTGTATTAACAAACGTATATTGTGTGATATTTGTATCACATGAGCGTATATTCTGGAATTTTTTTTTATCATACAAACGTTTATAATCTAGGGATCACGTTTCCGCACACTCCAACGATTTAACAAAAAAAAAAATCACAGTGCCATACTCTCTTATCTGAGAAATCTATCGAACGTCTGTCTGGTGCCTCTGTGTGTGAAGTGTAAATGTGGCGTAGTGTGTGTGTGTGAATGTATCGTAGTGTGCGTGTGGTTGAGCACTTAGCTGTTACTAGGGCCGTTTTTGTTTTAACCAAAAACGATTAGCCTGAATTAAAAAAAAAAAAAAGGAAATGTTGTATTTGTATGCCTTTAGGTTTTTGTTGTTTAATTATGCGAAAATAATTTCACCTGATGTTATCGTACGCCTTGACAGAAGATTTCGCTGGAGGGGGCAGATTTACTTGAAAGCTATCGGCTTTTAATTTAAACTCAGAAAAAAGACATTAGTGTATGTGTTTGTTCATGGGACATGGTGGCCGAGTTCGACTGGCGTATCCTGGGTTCGAATCCTGGTGAAGATTGGGATTTATTCCCGGGTCAGGAGGGTGTTCCTGACGTTTACCCAGCTCTGATGGGTAACTGACCTTAGTTGGGGTATAGTAAAGGCGGCTTTGCATTGTGCTGGCCCCACAATCACCTAGTATGCCGTGGCCACAGAAACTGGTGAACGCTGCTTCACAGACCCTATGAACAATTTGGTACGAAGGGTACTTTACTATGTGTATGTTTCGGTCATATACTAACAAAAAGTTGGACCTGGTACTCGTCGGTGAACCCTGTTCTACCCAGCAATCCAGCCAAAAGGTTGGGTGCAAACCTTCATCGTACGGCTGGGTGGGACAGCCAACGAGGGTCAAGGCGAAGTCACACAGTCCCTGCCAGAGGGGAGCCAACTCCCAACGAAGTTGGAGGTACGTTGACTGTTCCGACTGGGAAAAGTGTGGAAGCATCAGAAAACGGACGGACATACACGCAACGATAAAGCTTTCCGATGATATGAAGGACATTGCACTAACTTACACGCATCTCTGCTTTTTTACCCTATTTCGAATGGGTGTTGAGGGCAAATAGGTGCTACAAAACGCTTATCTGTATTCGTTTGACTTTGTTGAACCTTGTCTTGAGGATCGGACAAGTCTACTTGTAGTGATTATTCATTCGAGTTCTGTAAGCCGTCCACATTCTCTTCACCTTTAAAACATTTAGGTAACAGGCCTCCATGTGTTGCTCTAGGTCTTGTCGTTTCAGTACAAGAAAAGCGAAGAAGTAATTACATGTAACTGCCAAATCTTGTCGACGCCCAATCACTGCATTAGCAAATATTGATCCGGGCAACCGTGTGCTTTCTCATCCAATAGAACTTCACCTTGTTAGTTTTAAAACGTAATTTACTGATTGCTTATACCTATACTCTAAAAATGCGCAAATCGTGACCGTTTTTTTTCTTACTGGATTGAAATGATTTTTTTTTTTAAACCAATTATTGAAATCAGATAGTTGTACTCATTTTCTGTATGATTAGTTGTAGCTGACAATGATAGAATAATACTGTTGATAGAACAATAAAATGATAGAACAATGGCTGATAATGTATTAACATATACAGATTTTTTTTTATTTTTGCGTTGTTATTTTGTATTGTAGGGCTTCGCCTATATTATCGCATCCTACTTCTCGTTTGTGTGTGTGATACACGCGCCATTGATTGTTGTTATTAGCTTGTTTGAAAGTTGTTCCGCGTCTATCAATTATGCATTATTAAAAGCAATCTTAGGCAATTAGCAAACCGTACGCCATGTTGTTGTTGTTGTTTACGCCGGAAGAGTAAATGTCGTATGATCTTGCTTTTGTTGTATAGGTAATAAACCGCCGGTCCATCGGACGTTATACGGGAGACATTGGAAAGCAGTACAGAAGACCTCACGTTTTTGTTAATTGATTGAAAAGACAGCGTAGATAGAGAGAGAGAGAGAGAGAGAGAGAGAGAGAGAGAGAGAGAGCATACAATACATATTTTAATAGGCCCATAAGTGACTCGCGATGAACATTTCGTGATGATTTGATGATCTAATTTCATGTTACAGATGACAAGGCCACGTCTTTCAGCGAGTGCTGGAAATTTAGATAAGCTTAATGCAGCGGTTCCCATACTTTTCCCCATGGGTGGGCACCCTTTTTGAAGTAACTTTTTTTTTGTTCCAACGGAGCTCTTTATTAAGTTAAAGCACTAGTTGTCGCATTAATTTTAACACATTGAATAAAAACAAAAAGAGCAATATATGAATGAGTATAAGGAAAAAAATAATGAAAGCTTTAGCAATAAGTCGTTACACCTCTGCTTCACAGGACAGGTTGCCGTAATGCAAGCCATATAAACCACTGGCCAAGTGCATGAAAGGGTTCAATTGCTGCCAACTGGGATACTTTCAACGTCCGTTAGATAAAAAAGGCAACAATATAATATATCGTATCAATAAACAGCTAAAGTAAGATGCCTTAAGATTTACTCAGAAACGCAATGTCTTCGTTTTGTTTTTGTTTACATAATGTTTACATTTTAAAGGTGCATTGCAGCCCCGCGGGCTAGAATATGTATAGTATTTATTACATCATCTTTGTGTGAAATTATTGAGTTGTTTTTTTTTAAAATATGTATTCAGATGTGTGTTTTACCGTTTGACCGTTGTTAAACACGGCACTGTTTAGAAAACAAAACGCGTTAATTTGTAAACCTTTTAGTTGCATATTCGAACATTACGTTGTCATTGGCCTTTTCGAGATTAAACCATATTGTTTCGGTTATTCAGACTTAACGTGTCTCATTTCTGCATTTTGCTAATCGTGTAAGATAAATAATATAAACTTATATATATATTCTGAGACAACTGAAAAGTTGCACTCAGTCTTTTAACAATATAGTGGTATTGGTTAATTAGAGCCCAGGCATGGTCGCATGGTACCATGATGCAGTTAAATCTTTGGACTTTGGGGGGAAGGGCGGGGGGGGGGGGGGGGCAAGCCATATCTGTTTTAGACTTTGACAGAGAAGCTGGACTGGCGGTCTGAACATACAAAAAGATAAATTCTGAACGTAGAAGAAGTCGATTGGAAAATTTACTTCATTATTTGATGTACGCAAGCGCACTGAGCCTGCTAGCCGTGATAATAGCAGGGTGAGATGCGTTATATAAATGACCGTCATTATTATTTGATGCTTGTCGTCAGCTTTATGCTTTGGCCCACATTTCACATCGTCACTGCTAAGGATACAATCTCCGAAACCTTACTTGGCACACTTTGCCGGTTGTCTATCTATTTAAACACATTTTCTCAAACGGTAACTATTCGGTATAATAGGGAAGTATTTAAAAAAAACCAGTTATGTTATGTTGACATCGCTTTTTTTTAGTTTTTTCGTTTTTATTTCTTTTTTATATTTCGGTGGTCCCAGAACGGCCCATCATGTTTCAATGCAGTGATTCTCAAACATTATTTTGTCATGACCAGGTTATTTTTCTACTTCTACTTCGTGACCCAAAGCGAAATCATCACCTGTTCTAGTCTAGTGGGACACGGTGGCCAGACAGCTCGTTTGGCTGGCGTACCAAAAGGTCCTCGGTTCGAGTCCTAGTGACGGCTACGCTAGTATTTTTTCTCGGGTTTTGGGGCGTGTCTCTGACTCTACCCAGCGCTGATGGGTACCTGACTTAAGTTAGAGTAAAATAAAGAGGGCTCGGCATTGCGCTGACCACACAACCACTAGTATGCCGTGGCTACAGAAACTGGTGAATGCTGCTTCAACGGCCGTATGGATGAAATTTGTCCGACGGGATACTCTACTACTAGTCTATTCGTACAATTTTCATGGCAAGTATTTCCACAACTTTAGTTCAAGACTAGTGACGCCGGTACTCGATGGTTGTTGCTAAAACTGGGTTCAAAGTTCAAAGGTAACAAAATGTCCTACCGTGGTGAAATAAACGTACATGTACTGTTATAGGTCCATCGCTAAAGCATCTCTTTAATGTGACCGATTTTGAACTATTCCTCCTTCCGTTTGCTACCCGCGGTAATATTAATTTCGTGACCCGGTTGTCCCGGCGTTAGGGAAACGCTGATGTAATGTTTATCGTCGAGGAAAAGTTTAAGGGAAAGAAAGTACAAACATGTGTCTATTTTACGGGATCCCATTTTACACGGAGTCCATTTTTACTCTGAAGGATTTATGGAGTTTTAGCGGAAGTGCAATGACACTTTTTGTGTTTAGTGCTGCCACGCAGATTTGGTTTGGATAACAACAGCAGCAGCAACGATAACTCCAGGGTATCAAAGAGATTTTAAAGTCTAGTGTTAACACAAATACACACTTAGTGTTGAGTTTGGATCAGTTTTTTTTTTGTGTCTGGTTATATTGCATGTGATTTAATGTGTCGCATAGTTGATTAATTCCTAGCTTGTAGACGCCACATTGCTGTAAGCATGTAGGTTTATACATTCACTTTTCCCCAACTTTCTTGCTATTTTTTTCCCGCCTAAAACACTAGTGAAATGAGGCGGTTTTATCTAACCACACTAAGTGACTTGTAATTTTACATTGATGGTAGCTATAGGAAATTGGTTGTATCAATATGAAATTAGTTGTATCTATATGAAATTGGTTGCATGTATGTGATAGTCCGTTGCCTTTCAGGACTTAGCGTTACTGGCACCACTTGAAATTTAATGCTTGTATAATTGCCGTTTTTTTTTTTTTTAATTTTTTTTTAATTTTTTTTTTTTTTTTGAATAGTACAACACCGACATGTGTCCGGAAAACCC
This sequence comes from Anisus vortex, assembly GCA_949126835.1. Taxonomy (NCBI): domain Eukaryota; kingdom Metazoa; phylum Mollusca; class Gastropoda; family Planorbidae; genus Anisus; species Anisus vortex. The sequence goes on along the minus strand of OX421496.1, from coordinate 8,191,916 downwards.
GAATGGTTTATTTATAGAGTTCTTAATATGTAGTTTACATTTTTTCTATACCTGCTCTATAAAATTTAATAAAATGGAACTTTAAAAAGAAATAAGCATTATACAATATTATAATTTCGTGATTAATATATTATCAAAACCTGTTTAACCCAGACTACAACCAAAAAAAAAAAAAAAAAGTCCAATGAACCTTATAGAAGGAAGAAGTAAAAAACGTCATGTGTACTTCAGATCTATAGAGATTGGTGAAGAGGAGGGACGAAGAGCACAAACGAGTTGAGAAGAAAAAAATGGGGCGGTGGCGGTGGTGAGAGTTTAGAATATGTTGTTGATAACGTAGCAATCGTTACATTGTTTTCATTTCCTGGCTTTCGATCGAAAGCTTCAACTTTTTTGGCAATGATGTTCGATGAGTTTGGTTGATATGGGAAGCATTAATTTAATGTTGTCCTCGTTTTCCGAATATTGACCAAGTATGGAGGAGTAGAGAGTAAACAGAAAGCTAGACGGAACTTGGAAGATTTGTAGATTAAAGGATGTTTGTATGAAAGATTCGGGGGGGGGGGGGACTGTTTGCTTATACAAAAGTGTGGAGAAAAGTGGCAAAGATCTGTACCTTGAGAAAAGATACAACTCTGATAGTTTCCTTGGCTTACGTCGCCTGTTCAAACACCTGCATTGCCTACGCCAACCAGTTCAATCAAAATGGAGGAACACGAACTGTACACGCAGGTTATTTCCTTCGTGTGTGCATTGGCATGACGACCCCGTCCCCCCTGGTCATGTTTGTTCTGATGTAGTGGCGCTGAGCCGCCCCCCCCCTCCTCCCGTAAAAAAAAACCTTCACGATTACTGTGAGTCGGTTGAGGGGGGGGGCAACGATGCACCCCCATCCTGATACAAATGCAGAATGGGGCTAGGAGCATGTCAAACAAAACGTCTGTTGACATTGTCGTTTGCACCGCGGAATCCCTCAGAGTCCCCAAAATGTCGGGAATGGCTCGCCCAACAGACGAAGGTGTGTTTTTCTGTTTAGTCCAGTTCAAGATATGTTGACCTTAAGCAACCAAACCCACAACCTGCTCGCCATTCCGATATACTAGCTGGTGTTTCGATACATTTATAACGACGCTATTTGTTTAATGGGAGACGGTGTCCGGGCAACAGCGCGTATAGCGTACCGAAGGTCTCGGGTTCAAATCTAGGATTTTTTTCCCCTGGACTCAAGGGTATCCCTGAGTCTACCCAGTTCTGATGGGCACCTGGCATTAGTTTGGGTAAAGGCGGCTGGGCATTGTGCTAGTTTGCCTTGGCTACAGAAACTGGTGAACGCTAGCTTCACCGGCCCTATGGATAAATTTGGACCGACGGGTACTTTACTTACTCGTCTTTGTTAAAGTTTAAACTAGACTAACACTATAATTTAACAAAAACAAAAATGATCTCAATGAAGAAGGTCAATGACTCACGAAAGGTTAATGTAGCTTTAATACACAGAACGCAGTTTTAAAGCATGTAAATTGTAAATGAAGTTGTAGCATAGCTACACTAAGCTAGCTTTGAAACGTACGAGCTGTTAACACATTTGTCATCGGCATTTAACACATTTGTCATCGGCATCGTGATGGGCTTATATATAATTTAAATATTTAGATGTGCGAGGGCCTGGGCCAGGTGTCGGCAACCTACGACACGCGTGCCAATTTGGCACGCAGAACGATTTTCAATGGCACACGGAAGACTTCTAAAAAAAAAATCTCTATCTTCTTACTAGAAGTATCTTCTATTAGAAATAGAGTGCTAAAGCAGGGTGACTTTAGGCTGTCGGCACGCTGAATGAATTATAAATCCCACTTTGGCACACTATTATGAAGTTGCCGACCCCTGCCCTTGGCTATTCCGGTGGTATTTCCGCCCCTGACCCACCTTACTGTCACGAGTATAGGGAAATGGAAAGGAAATGCAAAATTAAAACAATACAAAATAACTATTAAATAATATCATATTGACAGTATAGGTAATAATAAGAAATATTAACGGAAGTGGAAATACAATACCATGTTTGAAGAGCTAAATTATTATTTTTTTTAAATAAGGGGACTTTTCCCTAAAAACCGTTTTATATCAAGGGCTTGGATTTCGCTGAGGGCTTTAACAACTCAATACAACCTAGCCGGGGACAAACTATGTAAAATGTCGTGAACAAGTCAATAAAACCGAGGCTCAGAATCGGTACCCTGCAATAAAACAATGTTGACTTCTCTCTCTGAGCCCGAAAACGAGGGCGAGAACGCGTACGAAGGGTTATTTCCCCTTTTGAATATTTGTTTACTTTCTATGAGTAAGTCCACAAAAAAGAACTTTTTGCGTCACAATCGAGCATCTTTTGATAAGCGCCTCTTATTTTCGATCAAATATATTTAAGTACTTTGAATCTTTTTTTTTTAAAAGTATCCCGTCGGACCAAAGTGATCCATAGGGCCGTGGAAGCAGCGTTCACCAGTTTCTGTGGCCACGGTATACTAGGTGATTGTGTGTCCCGCACGATGCCCAGCCGCCTTTACTTTACCCCCAAACTAGTCGGTCAGCCTTCACCAGGATTTGAACCCAAGGACCTTCGGTACGCCAGCCGAACGCTCTGCCAGCCGAACGCTCTGCCAGCCGAACGCTCTGCGAACGTGCCCCCGGTTTGGTCTAAAAGTACATACATATAAATAAACACATGACATAATAGATTTGAAAAACCGTGTGGACAATTAATGTTGTACCTTTGTGGATTACTCTTAAACATTTTATGCAACTCGGCCTGGGCGGAAAGTGTGTGGGTGTGTGTGTGTGGGGGGTCCAAGATTCGGACGCCCGAGGCCTCAGCCCAGTGAACGTATAAGTAAATCCAGCTACGGCTTGTATTAATGTATTTCTCTCTCCCTCTCTCTATCTCTCTCACTCTCTGTTTCTCTCTCAACATTTGTTTGAAATCGAGAATGTGTAATCCGTAACTGGATATGTAAGTCAAACCGTGTCATTTACCGGTAGTGTCTAAGCTACTTATAATAGGCAGACATCCTTCCCTCCTTCTTTTCCGGTCCTTGTGTTTCTCAATTTGTGTGTATCAAGGCATGTAATAAGGTGAAATGTGAACAGCTCAGAGAGCGACATACAACATCTGTTATCTTGACTTTATAATCTTGACATTATTCATTCTGAAACTCTCCACTTCTCTAGGTTTTGTCTACTTTACTGCTCTCTCTCGCTCTCTACTCTGTCTATTCTCTCTCTCTCTCTTCTCTGTATTCTCTCTCTCTACTCTACTCTATTATCTCTCTCTACTCTACTTTATTCTCTCTCTACTCTATTCCTTCTCTTCTCTACTCTAGTCTCTCTCTCTCTACTATTTTCTCTCTCTCTCTAATCAACTCTAATTTATTATTTCTCTCTACTCTATTCCTTTTCTTCTCTACTCTAGTCTCTCTCTCTCTACTCTACTATATTCTCTCTCGATTCTATTCTCTTTACTCTATTCTCCCTCTACTCTAATTCTCTCTCTACTCCAATTCTCTCTCTCTCTCTCTCTCTCTCTCTCTCTCTCTCTCTCTCTCTCCGATAGGTCCGCCTATTTAAGTCAATGTTTCACTGCTCTCTGTTAAAGTCTTTCTCCTTACACATCTATGGTTTAATGAGTTACTTCACTCGCATGTATTATGTATTGTTTGTCTCTCTCTCTCTTTATTTCTCTGTCTCTATCTTGAGATCTGCCTCTCTATCGCAACATGTGTCTCTCGCTTTCTCTCTACATCTAGATGTTTGCTTTTCTCCGTTTCTCTTAGTTGTCTCCCTCTCTTAATCACTTTACCCCGTGTGTCTAATTATTAAAATATTACTTGTAGCCGCTAGTTTCGTTAACCGAACGCTCTTTATCACTTACTGAACTTTAACGAAGGGAGTAGACTACATCATCGGTAGGCAACCTTTTGTGTGCCAATGTAGGATATCTAATTCAATCAGAGTGCCTACAGCCTAAAAGTCAACCTGCGCCACCAAAACATTTCTCGTAGAAGAGTCTTTAATTGCCTTTTTTTTTTGGGAGGGGGGGGGGTCTGTTCCGCGTGCCATTGAAGATAGCTCTGCGTGCCAAGTCTGTAAAGCGTTCGGTAGGTTGACGACCCCTGGGATACATCATTAGAGTGATGTGAACATGTTTACAGTCTTATATTTTTGATCGACCTCATTATAGCTTTAGACTTCGTTTTGATCGGGGGGGGGGGGGGGGGGAATCCCAAGAGCGATAACTGGCGATCAGTCAATAGATCTGGGATCATTAAATGACATCAGTTGTTGTTCGTCTGTCCCTGCACGCTCGGCAACGTTTTATTTTTAACGATGGCTTATCATCTCCGGTATCTGCCTCCCACGGTAATGGCGACATAGCACTTAACAGTGGGAGTCAGGGCCACATATTATGTGTAACATATATCTTGTAAACCAGGCGTATTCAGCATTTTGTTTTCTTCATTGGGTCGTATAAAGAAATTTGGTTCAATTCGAGGGGTGAAATATTCTGATCCCCATAGTTTGACGTTCTCGGTGAATGGTATGCCAAAACATCAACAATAGCGAACCCCGCAATGAAATCGAGCTGTAAACATATCATAGAGTCATAGACATTGATCATGCTCAAACTCGCTTTCCCACGCTCGGCAAACAGATTACTCGTTTGATTTCTGTGAGTGTATGACGGAAACAATAAACAAACAATGACAGCAAGGAAAAAAACAAACATTGACACAAAACAAACATTGACACCAATCAAACTACAAACAAACTATACTTGTTATACTATTATTATGTTTGCAGCTATATATAATTGAAGTTTATGTGTGTTTCCTTCACAGATATGACGAAGGCTATTACAAGTTGAGTAGCAGAGGTGTCACAGACAATCAACAGCACTCATAGGGAGAACTATATAGAGGTCGTTACGTGAATCTCTGGTGGAAATATTTCTGTTTGAGGATTATTACGTACGAGTCACTGGGCGGAGGACATCAGATGAAGGACAGCGTTGGGTTTTCACTTTCAGCCATGTGATCAGATTGCTATTGTATTGTTTGGGTTTTTAAAAAAACAACTTAAGTCATTGCTTAATTGTATTTGTTGCGCTCACGGCGATTGTGTGTATGTGCGCGTGTGCCTCTTCTAACTGCGAGTAGACAACTTCAGGAGTTGGGTCAAACCGGAAGTGCCTTAACGAGCCAGCAGACATCCGCCAAGAAATGCTACGAGGTGCCACGCTTCAAAACGCCAGGACGGCAGATGGTAAGTCTGAATTTTTGAGAGTCTTAACCTGGCTCTAGACTTTAGACGTTAGATGTTTACAATATACCTCTCCCGGCCATACCTACCTGCTCCAGCGCCTCCCCCCCTCACTCTTTCTTTTTACATACTTTTTAAGGTTTGGAGACTTGTTTAGTGACTCCATTTTATTTGTTTATTCTCCGATAGGGAGGTGAAGCTAAATATTTAGCTTCTGAAGTTTAGAGTTTAGTTTTTTTGTTTTTTGTTTTGTTTTGCTTGCAGTATTTTAAAAATATAATACTGGACCCCACACGAGGGTCTGTGGTTGTGCGAACTGCTCCGGATATCTAGAACTCTTCACTGTCCCTGATCCCAGAAAGAGAAATTGGGAGCTTATCTTTTGGTTTCCGAACTGTTAATGTCGTAATTTATTATTAATCTCGTTTGTTGATGTTGTGGTGTTTCGTGTTTTTTAATCCATTGAATGTTAAATTAAATTCTGTTACAATCTGATCTACTCTTCATTTATTCTTCTTGTATCGACCAAGCTAACATTCCATCCCCGGTTAAAACAACTTCAACAGCAGCAGCAGCAACATTGAATAAAATCTCCGTTCGATGTAGACGTGAGGAAAGTGTTACATAAAGGGATTAACACATTTTCCGAGAAACGGAAGTTCAAATCATCGATAAGCCATAACCAAGAGATAAGGCCCCCGCCTTTAAAAGATAATCCATGGCCTTAATCCACCTCTAAGACTTGAATCTTTGTAATTACATTTCGGTTGTTGTTGCTTTTTATACACGTGTAAGGTATACTTATAACTGTATTTTTTAAAAATAATTAGTTGTTATTGACGCATGATTGTTGTTGTTTTTTGTTGTTGTTTTTTGGTAGACGCGGAGTGATCTTCGTTGAGTGGGTTTTGTAAGTTATGTGGTTGGACCATACTGATCTATAATCAAACGGTTAATATTTCGTTGGCAGACCTTTGGGAAAACTCTGTTTTGCCAACCGTATCCTCTCAGATTTATAATCGCCACTGTTTGATGCTGTTTTTTTTTTTGTTTTCATCAGCGCACAGAATACGTTTTGGATTTCTCAGTGTTGGGGTGTAGGTTTAAGGACTGGTACAATCGACAACAAGGGACCAACGTGTGCCCATTACGTGCCTACTGGTCAATTAGGCAACTCTGCATCACTTGTCATATGCTTTATATAGTAGTATATGACAATCTAATAGGCCCCCTATTGATGAAGAGTCGGTAGAAAAACTGTCAGTAGGCGTAGACTGTTGGTTGTGGTAAAGTGGTCAACGAACTGTCGCGGTATACGAAGTGTCGTTAGGTGAACTGTCGCGGTGGACGAACTGTCGCAGTAGACGAATTGCCCGGTAGACGAACTGTCTCGGTAGACGAATCGTATGGTATACCAAAGGTCGCGTTAGACGAAGTGTCGGTAGACGAACTGTCGCATTAGACTCATTAGAAAAAGTGTCGTTAGTCGAGTTGTCGCGGTAGACGAAGGGGTGTCGTAGACGAAAAGTCTGTATAATAGTTATCGTGACACCCTAATCACACTTACTTCAGTTTGAGAAAGCCATTGATAATGGCTAAATTATAATCGAAAAAAAAAAAGTCCAAGCGTTTCAGCGTGATTATCTCTCTACTGTCTAGCTGTTGTCGTTAGCTAAAGCTTATCTATAGAACCTTCTTATCTCCAGATAAAGCCATAGAGTTAGTCTTAAAAGCTTATAGAACCTTCTTATCTCCAGATAAAGCCATAGAGTTAGTCTTAAAAGCTTTACTTAATTAGTTTATTAGCAGTTTTGGTTGCGTTGTTTGACTTCTCGTGGCGGTGTCGCTTCTATTCCGAGCCGTAGCGCCGTGATGTTTACTTACCAGACGACAAATGGGGTGATGGGCCTTTGTATAAACAGGGGATTGCGTCATCGGTTCATGTGAACTAAAGAAATAAGTGACAGGTCGCTTCACACCTTGACTAGGCTAATTATTGAAATACTGCTTTGATACTGTTTCGGGGGCATGGTGACCGTGCCGGCAGCGTGTTTGGCTGGCGTACCCAAGGTCCTGGGTTCGAATCCTGGTGCTGGCTAGGATTTTATTCCCGGTTTTGGATGGTGTTCCTAAGGTCTACCCAGCTCTGATGGGTACCTGACCTTAGTTGGGGTAAAGTGAAGGCGCCTGTGCATGGTGCTGGCCACTTAATCACCTAGTAAGCTATGCCGTGGCCACAGAAACTGGTGAACGCTGCTTCACTGGCCCAAGGGATCAATTCGGTCCGATGGAATTGCTTTGTTTTGATACTGTTTGTGTCTATTTCTCTTCCTCGTCCTGGGCTAAGGCTTGACACGTTCGGCCCACACGACGGTGGTCAATGTGGTGGGCTCTTGGTGGGTTCAAAATGACAGGCCTGGTTAAAAAACGAACATGTATACATGCGTCTATCAATAAACCGAGAACCAGTGGAGTTTTAGCTTTAAAATAGAACAGATCCAGACTATGCTTCGTTCTTATTTAAGAAAATAAATAAATAATTACCGCCTTTGTAAGTGGTGAACCAAACAATATAGTGTACACCGGCAGACGGCTATATTCAGGAAGATAACTTGCCGTGAAAATACGTAGAAATCGATTAGATGATGGCACGGTGTAGCAAAAGCTACAGCTGCCGATGGCACAGTGTAAGAAAAGCTACAGTAGCTAATGGCACGGTGTAAGAAAAGCTACAGTTGCTAATGGCACAGTGTAAGAAAAGCTACAGTTGCTAATGGCACGGTGTAAGAAAAGCTACAGTTGCTAATGGCACAGTGTAAGAAAAGCTACAGTTGCTAATGGCACGGTGTAAGAAAAGCTACAGTTGCTAATGGCACGGTGTAAGAAAAATATAAAATGTTTAAAATATAAACCCGTTAAATGGACAAACAATTAATGCAGGAAAAGTTTATTAACAGCTGTAAATTATTTAAATCCTCTAATAATTAAATATTGTAATGAATGACATAATTTTAGATTTACAAAACATAACTTGTTTGGCATCTCTATTGAATCAAATGTGAACAAGAAGTTTAATTGAAGGGAGGTAATTAACCCCTTTTCTTTGCGCTAATATTTTTAATATGTTTCTTTTTTTTTCTTTTATAAAAAATAAATGGCTTACAATATAAAACTTTGAAATGATTAAACTGTAAAAAGTATTTGAAAATTATCTCAATATTATAAGACTAAAGGATTTATATGTATATTTTAAAACATTACATTAACTACCCAATTGGTATAATTACTACGTATCAATTTCGCTTAACGTGTCATCTTTCTCTACGCCTGTATCCGTTTGTAACTACAAAAAAAATGAAAGGCATCTTAGTTAAACTGAGATCAATTATAATTAATATTAGCAGGTGTTAGATCTTCATTTTGATTAACACAGTAATATGAAGAAGAGGACAATAATTGCTGATGGCACATTGTAAGATGCCCGCGCACCAGTCGGCGTATCGCCATCATCACAGCGCCGAGACAGCGCTTCTGCGGATCACCACTGACCTCCTGCACGCCTCAGACAGAGGTCTCGTCTCTGCCGTTGTGCAGCTTGATTTGTCCGCTGCCCTTGATACGATTGACCATCACCGACCCATAGATCGCCTCAGCTCTACGTTTGGCATTCAAGACATCGCCCTCTCCTGGTTCACGATCTGTCTTCAGAATCGCTCTTAGACCTTCATGACTGAGTCCTTATCCTCCCGGCCTGTTCATGTCTGCTATGGTGTGCCACAGGGTCTGTCCTCCGCCCAGTTCCTTTCACCCTTTACACCCAATCCCTTTCCTTTGTCATCGAACGCCACAACCTAAAATATCATGCTTTCGCCGATGACACCCAGCTCTATAACAGTGCTGAACCTGAGGACTTCGATCGGCTCCTTGCTGCCATCTCCATCTGTTTCATTGACATCAAGAACTGGATGACGGAGAACAAGTTAAAGTTGAACAGTGAGAAGAATGAAGCTTTTATCGTCGGTACGAGACAGAGGATCGTGTCCCTCACTGCGTTCGATCATCAGCTGGCCGCCGCAACTGTACCTTTCTCCCCGACTGTCAAGAGCCTTTGTGTCTATCTGGACTCCACGCTGTCCATGCAGCCCCACATCTCCTTCCTCGCCAATATCTGCTACTTCTACATGCGTCGCATTGCCGCCATCCGTCGCTATCTCACCAAGGAAGCTTGTGTTAAGCTTGTCATCTCTCTCCTCTTTTCCCGCTTGGATAATTGCGATTCGCTCTTGGCTGGCCTCTCGGCCTCCTCCCTCCAGGACCTCCAACGTGTCCAGAACTGTGCTGCCCGACTGGTCCTTAAGAAAAAGAAGTCGACATATCAATTATCCCTCATCTGCTCCGATCTCTGCACTGTCTACCCATTAACCACCGGATCTCCTACATGCTGGCTTCTCTCTGCAATAAGTGCCTGATTGACTCTGCCCCGGACTACCTTCGCTCCTGTCTCGAGCTCTACACACAATCCCGTCCACTCCGCTGACCAACGTGCATTCTCACACGTGGGCCCGTCTGCCTGGAATCCCCTCCCTTTACACTCTACAGCTTTGTCAAAGCCCTAGCTTCGACACCTTCAGGAATCGGCTGAAGACGCACCTATTCCGGTTGCAGTACTCACCTGTACATCTATAGAGCGTTTGCAATAGGCGGAGCCTAAGTTTTTTAGTGACGTCATTTGTAAATAGAAGCCACTTGAGGAACAAATATGGCATATGGTAAAGTTGTTATTATCATGCCAAATTCACATATGAATATTGGCTATCCTACTAAAAAATAAGGCGGTAAATAGTAGTACTGCAGATTAATTGATTAATGTGATTAGGCTAGGGCCGGCTAGACCTATTTACACTTTCAATTTCACTTTATAGGCCTACACTTTTAATGTTTCGTATGCTAGGCTAATGGGCTAATGGCTAAGTAGGGCAGCTACGATGTCAAGTGATAGTGTTGGTGAATAGGCTATCTAGTCAAGTCACTAATAGGCTCACATCGTCTATGATCTATGTCTATGATAATAATAAACTAGCCTATTTTTGTTTAACAGACATAATACAGCTTAAATCTTAATAAGACTTAAAATAAAGGGAGTAACAAGAAAACCATAAAAACGAATTTTTTATTATACTCCCTTTATTTGCAAACTAAGTTTACCATCATGTAATTAAATAATTGATTGACTACTACAAATGAAACGTACAAAAAAAATATCTGTGTCGCAAATCTCAAAAATATCTCCTTACTCCATATGAATTGTTCTAAAAATAATCTTAGCGCATAATTTTTTTTTCTAGCTTTGCGCCGAAAAACTATAAAAAGTTGCACAGGCATTTTTAAAGTGAAACCAAACATTTTCTTATACTTTCCTTTTAAGAAATGAATATTGTCATAAGTGTAGTATTATTAAGTTGTTTTAACTGAAAATTTGATAGTATGTATTGTTAGTCAAGGCAAGTCTGCTGTCCAAATTTCAGCTCGATCGGACCACGGGAAGTGGTAGAAAAATCGAAGCCCATTTTTGCACCATTGCAGACAGACAGAAAATGCAACTTAAAATAAAGGGAGTAATAAAGGGAGTAAAAAGCTCGAGCCTATATGAAACGTTATTAATACAGCGGCCATTGTTACTTGTACACCACTACACAAAGTAAACAAAAATCACGTGCTTTTTGTCACGTGATTGCAAACGCCCTATAGATTTTCGTCTTTTATTCGTTGTCTGTATTCTTTCTGTAACTGTTGAAAGCGCATAGAACTGTTCCAAACTGGATATGCGCTATAGGCCTACAAGTATTATTATTATTATTAATAATAATTACCTTATGTGAAAGTTTAGTAATAAAATATTGTACTAGATATAAATGCAAATAAAAGGATGATAGGCCCAATCATAAACACGTTTATTTTGTATTTAATATAAAACGCTTTAACGATTTTCTTTTTAAAAAATCTCCTTTGTTTTCGGCCTTGGTCTTGCTAAGGAGTTAAATTAATTGTCCATACAAATATTTTTTTTATAGTATAATAGAGCAGGTTGACTTTTAGGCTGTGGGCTCGCTGAAGGATTTAGTAATCATAGTTTCGCACACGTTTAGCAAAAGATTGCCGACCCCTGGCTTATGAAAAGCTAAAGTTGCTGATGGCGCATTGTAAGAGAAGCTACAGTTGCTGATGACACGGTGTAACAAAAGCTACAGTTGCTTATGGCGTTGTAGCCACGACCGACAACTTGAACAAACTGATAAAACGTGAAGAGGGACTGCAGTTTGCTCGTGTTCCGCGTGGTGGTGGAGGTTGGGGGGGGGGGGGGGGGTCGGCGGCTGCAGTTCATACACCGTCGGGCTCCTCTCTGTCTTGTCCTTTCTGGTCGCCGCCATGTTTGCAGCACCTGTTGATTTGTTGATTTGCCAGTGTGCCCTTGCCGTTTGCCAGATAAACTTGTGTTGGCCAGTCGCTGTTCTGCTTTCCGTTTTCCTTTTTTTTTATAATAAAAAAAAATCAGACCCATGTGCATCTGTTGCCAGATAGGACTTGAAAATGAAAAAAAAACGTTTCTTTTTTTTTCGTTATTGTGTCATTTTGATTTATTAGAATATTTTGTAATTTTTTTTTTTTTATTGTGTTTATGTGTAACTGATTAAATCAAATTGCTTAGATCAAATAGAGAACAGCTGAACAAATGCTCTTGTTTCACAAAATCAAAATAAACAACCACTTGTGGATTATTAGTTGGAAGACTTTGGAGTATCGGGGAAAAACTGTAACTAAAAATAGTACATCCCCAACACGGACACCGAAATATATTGCCTTTTATTTATTTTATTTTTTTGGGGGGTTTTGGCTCAAATTTTTAAAGGGAAAGAAAAAAAAAGAGACGCTGGATATGATCGAAATTTTAGACGAAGCCCCGCCCTTGAAATATGCCTTACGTTCTAAAGGCCACAAATTTCTTGGGCAAACAAAACAACAACGAAGAAACCAAAAAGAAGAAAAGAGGATCGGTCAACGAACTTAGAGAGAATTTACGAACCATGGATTCTTACGTTTTTTTTAAAAGGTAAAATGCAGGTTCTAAATTATATATATATCTATATATAGAACAGTGGTTCCCAAACACATTTTTTCCTTCCGTACCCCTTAGAATACACTTTTTATTTACGAGTAGGCCTACCCCTGCTTTTCCGTACAGAATCACAAGACCCTAAATATGTAATAGCGCCCAAATACATTTATGATTTAGTCTTTTTATTGTAGGTTCACTGAAATAAATGACGTTGTAATAGAACTATTGCGGTAGACCCCCCCCCCCCTACCTCCAAAAAAAAAAAAGACATTTCAAGTTTCTTCTACAATAAATGTAGTGCTACAGCAGGGTGACTTGTATGGCTGTTGGCACGCTCAATGAATTAGAAATCCTTCTTTTATACCAGAACAACTGTTGTTCAATGAAGTTTAGCAATTGTCTTCGCTTTCCACCATCACCGGTGTATTCTTAGCAGCATATTCAACTGCGTACCACCGGGGGAGGGGGGGGGTATTCGCCACAGATGTTGGGAACCTTTCTATAGACTGAGCACAATCTGTATAAAATTGAATTTGGAAATGTTGTTTACATAAGTGGTAAAAAATAATGTAATTCGTGTACTCGATGTCTTATGCAGCGTAGAGTCTTTCTTGGTCTAACCCACACAGTTTAATTTTCCATCTTATAATTTTTCTTCGATCCGCAGTTCACGGTGCCGTGTCTGCACGTTCCGTTCATCTGTCCCATTATTATTCCGAAAATAGACTTGTCTTATTCCAGGGGTCGGCAACAGCCTACAAATCATCCTGCTGTAGCACTACATTTATTGTAGAAGAAACTTAAAATGCCTTTTTAGGGAAATTTCTCTGCGTGCCAAGTCTGGCACGCGTGCCGTAGGTTGCCGACGCATGTCTTACTTATTCCATCTCGTTACTTACAAAGTTTGAGGTGAAAGTCACCGCCACTCGCCACCAATCCGATCAAGAAGTCAATTGAGCCAGGTCCACTTCACTTTCAAGGTCGGCAGGGGCGGTCTCGGATTGTTTTTTTTTATTTTCTAGAGGAGGAAGAAAAAAGCAAATATCCAGGTCAAGGGTGAGTGGGGGGGGGGGGAACCTAAATTGCTCGTATTGCTTAAGCCATGCCCAGGATCTTTTTGTAAAAAAAAAAAAAAAAGTATACTGTTCTTGACTTGTTGAATGGGTTGTGAAAAAGGTTTACAATTTAGAGTTAAGGTTAAGATTCATATTTCATCCAAGTCCCTTTACTCATTTTTCTCCAGTCTTAGTTTAATGCGCTACTTTTCGTGTGCTATAGTCTTACTCTTATTTCCTCTCCTGGGGCGTGTATGTGCGCGAGGGCCCCGTCCTTTATAACCTATAACTTCCCGCCCTCGTGTTACGCCTCCATGTGTTCCCGTCACGCAGTTGACCTACTCCACCACCCGTCACCCTATCAGCGGCCTAAACAAAAACAAAACAAATAAAATAACGGAAGGCGTAAATATGACATCATTGGTGGCGACAGTGTCAGCCATAGCGCACGTTTTGTCATCGTTATTGATTGGCCAGACTTTTTCCTTTATGTCTGGAAAAGGTACGGAGGAGTTGAATTATGCCGGATTGCGGGTGATGCTGCGGAGGCTGGCAATTTCCCCCATTCCATCCCGGAAAGGAAATGGGAGAACGCTTTCTGACTGATTGTCTTACAGACCGACCAACTGTTCGCCGGCCAGATGTTAAAATATATACATTTATAGAGCGATATTTTGTAAGGTATTTTTGCGGAGCTCCCGTTGACCAGATAGAAATATTTTTATTTTTTTATCGCAGTCCACAATAACAAAATAGAAATAATAAATAAATTTATTTATAGTGTCCACGGTCGTGAGTTGACCCTTAAACTATCTATAAATCACACACACACACACACACACCTCGTAAACGATCAAACGTAAAGTGTAATAGCACAGATATAAGTTGACTTCAGACAGTTCTATAAATAGCACAGATATAAGTTGACTTCAGACAGTTCTATAAATAGCACAGATATAAGTTGACTTCAGACAGTTGTATAAATAACTCAGAAATAAGTTGACTTCAGGCAGTTGACTGAGTTGTATAAATAACTCAGAAATAAGTTGACTTCAGGCAGTTGTATAAATAACTCAGAAATAAGTTGACTTCAGGCAGTTCTATAAATAACACAGATATAAGTTGACTTCAGACAGTTCTATAAATAACTCAGAAATAAGTTGACTTCAGGCAGTTGTATAAATAACTCAGTAACACGAGAGCTTCGTAGAATACTACTTTGTGTTTCAACTAACTGTTTTATGAAATACGAGAATACGTGTATTATATCTTCCTCTTTAGATCTGTACGCTTTTTATTTGAGGCTATTAGCATGAAACTCGCTAGGATGTAAGTGAAGTATCCCGTCGGACCAAATTGATAGAGGCGGCCGGTGAACAGCGTTTACCAGTTTCCGTGGCTATACTAGGGGATTGTGTGGCCAACCACTTTAAAGATACTACAGGTGTAGAAGGTCCCACCCATGTGACGTCAATCAGGGAGGGGTTTAGGAAACAAAATGCGGTTGGGTTGGTCACACAATCCTCTGTACGCAGCGATCCATTGATACTGTAGCCATTCCCGCATAAGCCTATATTTCCCCAAACTCTTGGGAACGTGCCCCATGAGATCTACCCATAAAACATATTATAAGGACAAAAACACTTTCTTATTCCTTATCCCTCTTGTGAGAACAGTTGCATATAAGTACTCTTTCTTCCCGAGTGGCATTCGGGCATGGAATGGGTTGCCTGAACAAACAAGGAAAACCAGCAACTTAACATAATTTAAAACATTTATAAAAATTCAAGACTAGACTCTGACCACGGATGAGCGTAGGACGCAATAATCTTCTTTATAGAAGGAGCGTCTGTAATGTATAAGATAAGATACCCCCACTCCACCCTTAAACTAGAATTTCGCAATCAAGTTAATGAGGTGTGCATTGTTATAACCACACAATCCCCTTTCAAAACAAGGCTTTGAAATTGGAATAAAAGAAAATCAATGTCCATTTTGACATTAATATGATTCATAAAAAAAAATTCCATCGTTAAGTTCCGCATACTTTCTCCTGGTTGAACTATTTTACAGGAATTCCGCTGCCCTTGCCATACAAACCAAACAATGGACCTTAGTCGCTAGATCTATATCCCTCCCTTCGCCCCTGTTTGCATCATCATGGGCTTCTCCGTACTTTCCTCATCAATTTCTCGGTGTGTTTAGGATTTCGTTAAATGGCCAAATAAGTGTCAAATGAGAGTTGTGTGTGTGTGTGTTTCTTTCGTTTTTCTGTCTGCCTTATGGCCCAAGTTACGCCAAAGTTCATGGTCTCAATTACGCCCAGAGCTTTTGCGATTAGATCGGGGGCAGGGTTGAAACGAGAGGATGGAGGGAGGGAGGCTGTTCCCTCGGCAAACAAAAGGTTCGTGATTTCTAAGTCATCTCTTGGGCTCTAGAAATAACTCTCGACTGGAGGGAGGGGAGGAAGGGAGGGAGAGATGAGATATCAGATTTCTGAATATCTAACCATGATTACGGAAATGAGGATAGGAAGAAAAAAGTGTGTTTGTTGTGTGACTTTAGGGGGAGGAGAGGGGATGGGGAGGAGAGTACTTTATATCGACTTCTCTTGCTTGTCTCTTCCTTGAAGTCTGCTGCTGGTTTTGATGCCCCCCCCCCCTTTCGTGGTTATGTAGGAGTTGAAAAGTATCTGTTTGATGCGTCAGATTATTACGTAGATAATTGGAGGAATATCGGGGATCTGTGTTTTTTTTTTTTTAAAGTCTACTTAGACAAGGCATTAAATTTCTTGTAGAAGATAGTCGGGAATCCGAGCTGCTATTCCTATGTTTTCCTCCACACAGATCTGTGTTGTTGTTTTTTTAAAGTCTACTTAGACAAGGCATTAAATTTCTTGTAGAAGATAATCGGGAATCCGAGCTGCTATTCCTATGTTTTCCTCCACACAGATCTGTGTTGTTGTTTTTTTTAAGTCTACTTAGACAAGGCATTAAATTTCTTGTAGAAGATATTCGGGAATCCGAGCTGCTATTCCTATGTTTTCCTCCACACAGATCTGTGTTTTTTTGTTTTTTTTTAAGTCTACTTAGACAAGGCATTAAATTTCTTGTAGAAGATAATCGGGAATCCGAGCTGCTATTCCTATGTTTTCCTCCACACAGATCTGTGTTTTTTTTTTTTTTTTTAAAGTCTACTTAGACAAGGCATTAAATTTCTTGTAGAAGATAATCGGGAATCCGAGCTGCTATTCCTATGTTTTCCTCCACACAGATCTGTGTTGTTGTTTTTTTAAAGTCTACTTAGACAAGGCATTAAATTTCTTGTACAAGAGACGTGAATTTCAAGTTTGGGGGGGGGGGGGGGGAGTATCTTCCGCGTGCCATTTTTAAACCAAAAAAAAAAGTTGTAACCCCCTGCCTTAAAACAGCGGAAGTTTGCGAGTCTATTAAACTGTTTAGGAAGTTAATTGGGTTTGTTTTCTATTTAAACTACTCTTGTGTCAGTAAATAGTGGACGACAACATGAAACTTTAAAAAAAATAATAATAAGGATTCATTTCCTTAATGACAAAAATCTCTCAGGTTTATATTTGACTTCTTATTATTGACAGTCTTTCGTTGTTGCTTTTTTTTTTCTTCTGGAAGAGAATTAATTAGAGAGAGAGAGAAAAGAGAGAAAGCTATACGGAAATTAATGCCTTTTCTACAAGAAATATAGGCCTATGTAGGCCTATATATAGAGTATAGAAAGAGATATAGATATAGAGAGAGAGATAGAGAAAGAAAAAAAAGAGAGAGTTTGAGAAATAGCCAGGAAAATAGTAAGAAAGAAAGATAAAGAATGAGAGAAAGTGCGAGAAAAAAGGGCGTGGAAGAAAGCTAGTTAGAAAAAAAGTAAGTAAGAGAGGGAAAGTTCGAGAAAAAGAGTGAGAGTCTACAATTTTGTTCCTTTACATTCATGCACCATCGAACTATAACCATAGACTATAATATACATGGACCGCTTGCCTTAGTATGTCTGCTATATGATGACTCGAAACACTGATTTTCGGTAATTTCCGATTCGTTGTTTCCTCTGCATTTCCGTTTTATTGAATCGCTTCGATTTTCTCAAAGAAAAATAGAGCAAGCGGTCCATCTTATCATAATATTTCACGATGGCATTGTGCAGCAGCACATCGGCACACCCAAAACATTATTATGTTTTTTTTTGTTTCTTTTCACAAAATTTTTTAAAACAGTTACGCCACTGAAAACAACTAAACAATGTGTCATGACTGCCGTTATTTGTTCGTGTTCGAAAGATCAAACAACAGCCACCACCAAGACCGTATTAAAGATTATAGGGGCCCCCTCCTGGCCTCGCCCCTGTCTTCCACATAGGCATACCTCAGAAAAAATGTCGTTAAGCTAATTTATGTTAAATTCTGTAAAATCATAAATAAATTGTATTTTGCGTTTAGCTTGGTTGGACCGGAGCGCTTAAAATTGTAGGAAAATACATGAATTTTATTTTTACATTTTCAACAAAAGAATTGGGATGTCACTAACTAAAAAAATATTTTTGGGATGTGTGGGGGCCCCTGTCCCAATGGAACATTTGGAACACACCTAAATACGCCACTGACCACCACCAACCAACTTGAGTTGCCAGGTGACTTCTGCCGAAACAGCTTTGCCCTACGATCAACTTTCATCACTCTGCACCCCCCCTCCCTTTCCATTCCTCCTCCATATGCTCACGTGCTGTCATTCCGCCCCCACCCCCCCTATCTCTCTCTCTTATTTTCGCATATATCTATATTTGCATGCATGCTTTCTATTTACTGCCATTCTAAAAATAACCCTTCCCCCCTCACAGCTGTCTCAATTAGCCCAGATCCAGTAGACGTCTGACGGACTCGTGTTCTTAAGCAACAAACCAGACGATATTGCTTTAAATAATATACCATATATATATATATAACCCTCTTGCATCGCCTTTTCTTCTCTCCCCCCTCCCCCACGTTTTCTATGTATATTTACATTCATACTCGTTATAATTTTATTGTTGTGTTATCATTAACAAAACGTTTTAGGTCAGTGCACTTGTGCTGACCACATGGACACTTAAAATCTTTGGACTTTATTGTGTTTTTTTTTATAGCTGGGAGGGGTCACGACCCCCTAAAAGTTCGCATACATCATTTGGGGACTTGGGACTTTTAGTTAATTTTTGCTTTATTTTGCTTCATTTTTTTTGTTTTGTGTGTAAGACGTGTGTCTATATTATAGATGACTTATAAGTTATCGAAATCAAATAGACACAATCTTTTATCGACCTTTGTCTCACAAGTGCCATAGAAAGGTAGATAAAAGAAGGAGGAAAAGGAGACAACGGAAAAAAGGAGGGGGAGGGGGATTTCGGGTATCAGATTTGAAGTAATCTAAGAATGCTCATTATTCCAAAAAACTTAGTTAAACATAGATATGGTTGATTTAAAATAGACATATAGTATTTAGACCATAATATGAAATGTATTAGACAGAAGATGTTTCAAAGAAAAAGTTAACACTAAACCGGTGGTTGTTTTCTTTGGTACTTACTTCTGCTATTTATAATTCAATGGGAGATGACTCTAGATGAAGGAAGGATCACCTTGACATTCACAGCGTGACGTTGTGATTTTTTTTCTTCTTCTTTTTTTTGTATATGTTTCTTAATTTCCTGATGGTATCACTAACGGTCTATTCTGGCTCCCCCCAAACGCCCGCCTGTGGCGCCGACAACGCGATGCAGAAGGGGGGGGGAGGGGATTCGTTAGTGATACCCTTCTGTTGACGTCTGCTGTCCTTTCACTTCCGGCCCATGCTGGATAAGCCGCTCCAGGGTTCGAAAAGACCAGAGGTCAGCAGACCGTTTGGGGAAGAAAAGAAGGGGTGGTGACGGTGGTAATAATTCATTGAGGTCAGTGTGCGTGGGTGGAGATAGTTCACTGCTCGAGTGTGTGTGTGTACTTATAGTTAAATGCCCACACAGATTGCTGTGTTAAAACTGTAAATGCTTTAACCTTTAGGACAAAACTCCTTCAACCTGGAAACTGATTCCCCCACACACACACCCACACACTCTTTCAGTGAAGCCTATTGTCAAGCCGCGCTCTGGAAATTCTTAGCCGATTTCCAGCGTTCCCCATTCTTATTTGATTCTTAATGTATTATTTTGTTTTAACTTTTTTTTGGTTTTAAAAGGATAAACCACAATGTATGTGTATTAGTATACCTTTCAGAACATGTCGGTTCATGGGCAAGTGAAGCAGGGTACACAAATGTACTAGAAAGAGAGGGATTGTGTGTCTAGAACAATGCCCTACTGCCTTTAAATTTTCACCCAACAAAATGGCAGGTACCCAACAGAGCTGAATAGACTCAGGAACACCCTTCTGGATCTGGTTGAAAAATTCCATGGGCGTTTACCTGGTCTCAAACCTGGGTCTTTCGCTCTGGCAATCCGAGCAGACTGCCACGAGACTTCAAGACCCCAATTATATATATACCCTTAATCGAAATCAGTAATATAATGCAAACAAAAAATATAATATTTGTACAATTTAGAAAATCTGTAGAATTTTTCTAAATTTGATGAGTGTGCCCTTAAAATGTTCCCCAAAAGCAGTCGGCACGCCTCCCAAAACAACCCCCAACAGCAGCAAGGGCACCGGCGAAACTGTTGCAGCTGAAACTCCTCAGCCGGACTACGACTTTGAGACAGACAGCGATGGCGCCCAGGAGAACAAGCGAAAGTCTTTTCAGTTCGTGAACAATTTTAAGAATGTCATCAGCAACATTCGAACAATAGGTATTCGGTCCAAAACAGTTTTCTTCTGTCTTTCGAGCCTAGTGGATCAGCTAGCAAAAGTTTAAAATTTTTCAAGCTTTATCACAGCATAACTGCTTTTAACTCTACTAATACGACTGCAGCTTTTAATTTTATAGCTTATGTTAATCATAATTGCTTCAATATTTTTCACACATTTCACTTTTACTTTACTTTAGTAAAACCATTAATAAAATAGTTTGATGATTTAAATCAAGAAACCAACTAGAAGATTTAAAAAGATTTCTTATTAATACATTTTTTTGCATTGACAACAAATTTTAATTAAGGTCACAGGATGCAATCAAATGCAACCATATCTTGCAACATTCTCACAGGATGAAAAACACTTTGTTGCAAAATGTTCACATAATGAAAACTTATCTGGTAACATTCTCACAAGATGAAAACAAAATGTAAAAGTAAATATTAAAAAACAACCATATTGACAGAATGGAACACATGATTAATTTGGTTTTAAACAAATATTTTCTTTTCTAAAGGCTGAAATGAGCCCTTTTTGGTTTTCTTGTGACATGTGATGCTAATGGAAGAACATAAAAACTATTGTTGATGGGAATATTATTTCTTCTCTCTTTTTCTTTACAGTTTTCTATTATAAAATATACTATAGTACTATAGACTTTAAACACAACACAAGACTGTCATATTCCCAAGGCGGATGGGGGGGGGAGGTATCATTCTATCCACCCTGTCAGATTTGAGTAACAGTAATTCCATTAGTTTCATTCAATAATTAAGAGGAATCATCCCAGGGGCCCTGAAGACTGTAAGCCCTGAGAGCTGGAACAGACATTGGCTGTCACCCAGGAGCTTCATTAAAGTTAATACTTTTAATCCAGTGAGAGCTGGCTCTCGCCCCCATAGGCTGATGAAGAGATAATCTTTCAAAATAATGTACTTGTGTGTTTTTACATATGTATATATATATGTATGAGATGTGTGTGTGCATGCTGGGTGTGTTTGTGCGTGTGTGCTGTAAATGCAGCAATGCAGGTTTCTACTTCACACTGGCCTTTACATCCCACGCACTTAAACACAGAGGTGCACTTCAATATACAGGAGCAAACACTGTTTGGTATAGAAATGCAGGCTAGAAGATTTATAATAGACATAAAGTATATAGAAAACAATCATTACAGTCAATACAAAAGCTTATTATAGAAATATAGAAAACAGTCATTGAAGTCATTTTGTCATTTAGAAAGTTTTTCACAGAAAATAGTCTATATAAAAAGCTACCTTATTTTTATTTACTTTAATTTAAATGTATCAAGTATAATTTCATGTCCCACTATGTACTAGTAGTCTCTTATTCTAATTTTTAACTTTAAAAAAAATAATAAATAGTAAATAGTCTCTTAACTTTGTAGATTGATTTTGTTTAATCAATAATTTTTGTGTGTTTTCACTTTTAGAAACCTTTTTTTTTTTTTGTAATCTGCACTATGCACTTACTCATTTCTCTTCTTATTTAGATTTTTTTTATCTGTTTTTTATTGAAACATGTAGAGTTCATTGCACTGTCACTGTTTTTTTTTTTTTATTCACCCCACATAATATGTTTATAAACTTGTTAGTGAAATAAAATAAAAACCCATACATTGAATAAAAAAAAGAGGCCGGCTGGTCATGTGGTTAGAACAGCAGACTGTCAACAAAACGGCCCGGGTTCTAGCCCTGACGCCATGCAGGAGTTTCGGGCCTAAGACGTAATAATCTTCTATCTAGAAGGAACGTCCGTAAACTTGTTAGTCAAGTATTACATAAAAAGAAACTTCAATGTGTTAGCAATAATTTTATAACAAACTCAGTTTGCATTCAAATGTTATATATGTCAGTGGCTGTGCAACCTTTTCTCCCCCATTAGTCTCCCCTATTTTAAACCCACCTCTACAAACTCTAGGGCATGGCTTTTAATGCATGAGTTTTGTTGGGATCCACTTTACTTTCTCCCCAGCAGCTGATTATTATTATTTCCCTCCCCACAAAATGTTCACTGGTTAGCAGTCCCACAGAATTTGCACCGTCAGGCTGTAAACCACTGGCTTGTGTCATGTTAAAAAGAATGTAGTCAATAAAGTTAAATGTCATGTCATAGAAGTTGAATTTCTGTGTAATGTGACATTGTAGAAGCCTACCTGTTTTGTTGGGTTTATTGTCAATTAAAAAACTGTTAGCTCCAATAATAGGGCGTACTGATATAATATAGATTATGTTGATTAAGACACTTTTGAAATGTAGTGTTCCAGAGGTAAGGAAACAGGTAGCCATTAATTAGCCTTGTGTGTGGCTGTAAAGGTGATTATGTAGCCAGCACAATGCCCATCCGCTGTTTATATCTTAGTCTTAGGCTACTAGTTACCTTATAGAACTGGGCTGACTCATAACATTCAAAATGATGTTTGCAAAAACATTTATTCACAAAGAATTTAAGTTTAATTCAACCCTTAATCATCAATTCATTTCAATTCAGTTGTTCCATTCTCTACCCATTAGGCCTATTATGAAATTAAATTATGAAACCTAAAATTAGTTATTGAATAGTAACAAAATACAACCAAATAACATAATGTACAATGTTAGTGACATGAATGGGCTCATAGACTGGAAGCCCATTGAGTTTGATGAATAAAAAAAACACTATTTGTTGTCTTTCAACAGAGGAGCTGTACACCTGCTTTCCAGAACCTGATCCTGATTACTTGAACGATGAAGACGAGGATGAGGAGAGCAAGGCGTTTCACCATCCGGACGCCGCCTCTGACTTCCCCCCTCCCCCGCCTCCCTGCACGGCGGAGGAGCTGAGTGCAGCAGTGGCCGAGGCCTACAACACCCAGGTCAACAACGGCATCTCCCCCACAGCCGATGGACTCCACCACGCGGACCCGCCCCTGGTCAAGCCCAAGCCGTTGGTCAATCCTTGTGTAGAATCCAGGGAGCGTCAAGCCCTACACAGGGAGCTGTTGATGAATTACAAGATGTGAGTTGGAAGATTGTTTCTTCTTTTATCATAATGATTCATTATACACTTTTGTTTTTTCTTCTTCTTCTTCACTCTCAAAAGTTATGATTTGGAGGATTCAGACAACAAGTCCAATGGAATAGCTGTGATGAACTGCGCTGTGTTAGTTGCTCCAGTTCACCATACAGTTTGTCATTGAGGGTAGCCTCCTAGGGCCATATGGCTGACCGGGTAGAATGGTACAGAGGGCAGGTCTGAAGGACATGTTCCGCATTTTCGGGAGCTGTTCCGCAGGGGCACATTTTGCTTGCTCCAATTCGTAGTTTTTGGAACATGTGTTGCTGAAGCCTGTTATGACCAGTCCTTAGTCTGAAGATGATGTGTTGAAATCAAACTTTTGTTTTCATTGCATTGTATGTGTTCTGTGCATCAAAGATATATATATATATATCGTGCACTCAGTATTATCTTACTCTAACCAAAAACTTTCACAATAATTGTGTTTTCCAAAAACCTTTTCTATATGAACACATTCTGTCCTATCACGTTTATCTACGTATTAATATCTTCTCTGCTTTTTCAACAATTTATCCATTTGTCTTTGTCTTAACTACAATCTTTCAGTCTTCTAAAAACTTCAGATGCATTTTTCTCAATAGGGGGCTCTACTATAGTCTGATGACATAGAACAAGCTATTACTGGGGGGATGATATATATAATTATTATAAACACAATGCCAATTATTTTATATTAACTGTGCTGTTCTTACTAAATTGGTTACTAAAATATATATCACTGATTGTATTGAATTTACAAGGTGTAGATGAATTAATGTTTAGTTTAGGTAGGCTGCAAATTTCGATTCTGCTAAGGGGTTGTAACATAGTATTTTAAAAAGGCACTTAAAATGTTATTACTGTTATAAATGTAATGCCTGGTGCAGGGTCATCAGTTGTAAAATTTGTGTTGAAATCATGCAAAGTCAAGGTCTAGGTGTGGAAGACATCCTCTAGTTCTATAGGGTGCGGTCACCTTTAAATTTGACCACTACATCAGTAAATTTGATCCCCTTGTGGTGCTACTTTAAGCTCCAGCTACTGAAATTGTGCAACTTCATTTCCTTTTATCAATGAAAGCTTTGTAAAGGGGAATTAAAATTACAATTACTATCACATGACCAACGAGTATCTGTTTTTTGTCTTTTCTTTCTTTTTGAATTACTTGATTAATTTTTTTATTTTGTTTAATGTTACTATGACTTTAGTTATTTCTTTAAAGCAGTTTGTTTGACCATGGCACTATAATGGACATTTTATTTTCTCTCTCTCTCTTTGGTTGAAACGCACAGTGGCAAAGATGTCTTGAAGAAACCTGAACTGGACAAAGTGCTGAGGGACAGAAGAGAAAACCAGAGAAAGAAGGAGTGGGAGGAGCAGAAGTCATCAAAAGGCAGAACAAGCCTCGAGATCAAGTTGGAAGAGAGAGCCAACAGAATGAAGGAGGTTAGTTGGTACCCCCGATGGCAGAACCAGACTGCTAACCCCAGCATGTTTACTATAAGGTTTACAGACACTATAAAAACTGTACTCTGTAAGGCAGTGGTGAAAAACTAAGAAAGAGGTTTAATCTACCGTATTCAAGGCATACAGTCGTGACCATCATAATGACCCTATCCGCTTGAATATTTTTGTTCTAATAGTTTAATGAACATAAAACATTTCACTGTAGACTAGTTCCTTTAATTCTCTGACCTGCCCACCATTCCACTTTTTTTGCAGAATAGTTCCTTAAAATGACAAAAAAAAAATTACCTGACCCCTTTAATTAAGTATTCCACATTCAACCAGTTTGCTTAGCAAAGACAACTCCACCCAAAATGCTGACTACAATTTTCATACAGAAAGTAGTCAAGGGAAGCTACTCTTTCAGTTTGTTTCAGTGTTTGTGTCTTTAGAATGTAAAAGTATACAGTTTCTGTACCTAGCTGTTACTAACTCACATTCTTCAAATACACTTAGACTTAGGTCGTCCTGCACCGTTTGCACTGATAGTTCTCCAGTGAGCTCTGTCCGTAGCTGCTGCTGTAATGGCATTGATATCTTCCCAGTTAATATCTACAGAGCCAAGAAATATAATGGACTAAAAATTATTTTATGGAAAGAATGTTCAGATGAATGTTATTGTATTATGCAAAAGCAAATATGTTGCTATATCAAAGACTATAATAATATTTCTGCTATTTGATAACTTGAAATACTCTGTTTTGGAATTTCCTAATGCACCCTGTCCTCTAGACTCCCGGTTCAGTAAATTGCTATGATTTTCTCAATGGAAAATTAAGATTAAAATCGAAACTTGTATACAACAGAAGGCCTTAGGGATGTTTAGGAGTCATTTAGTACACCAATAATGGCTGCGCACAGAAAAAACAACAACTTAACCCCTAAAAATAGAGCATCTTAATATAGTCTTTGGCAAGATGCTTATTGAATTTGTAATTGTGTGGGTCTGTTGTTGTTTTTTTCATTTGTAGGTAGGAAATGTATTTATTTATTACAGGATGTGTGGCTAACAAACAAAAATTGTTGTTCTTTCCAAATTAGATGTGAAAAACTCGTGAGACTTTAATTTAATTTAATTTAATGACTTTTGCTTTTCCATTTTGCCAGGAAGAAGAGAAGAAAATGAAAGTCATTGTGGAGGAATCCCAAACACCAGAACTAGTTCGAATCCAGAGAAAGATATTAAAGTCCAGCAGCACCGGGGAGCAGAGCTGAGTCCTGTCCTTCCTTCCGCTAGTTTTTATCAAACCCAGTCAACATTCAACACTGAACATGTATAGATATATAGATATATATAGTATATTATTATATCTTCTCAAATAACTATTGTTTAAGGACAATTAGAGGTTTAAATAATGCATAACCAAAGTAGACTTGAAATGTGTTTTTGTTTGTTTTTAAAAAAAAACTTCTGTTAAGTTTGACCAATATCAAATATGAAATTATATGAGTTTGTTATTTAGTTGAAATTGATCTGTTGGGACTGACCAATAGTTGTGTTGTTTTATATCTGTATCGGCAATGGCGTCACCATTGAACATAAATCTTTTTATCGTTCGCCGTTCTGGCTGCTAAAGGCTTGGCTGGCAACGTGATGATTGATTTTACATTTTAATTCTGCTAGTGGCCCCCTGTCATTAATTAGTTCTGTCCATGGTACTTTTAATACATTAATTTTATCCATAATGCTTTAATGAATTCATTCTGTTCATGTTACTTTAGTTCATTAATTATGTCCATGACACTTCAATTCATTGAGTCTATCCATGAGGCTGTTTTACCCATGACATAAACTACAACTCTCTCTATTGAGTAGGACAAAACCCAGTGTTCATATATCCAGTGACTAGTGTTACTGTAACGTTACTGTAATGGTACCTAGCCTCACAGAGGATAATATTGAATGCCAAAATATTTTTTTTACAGCGACATTCTTTTTCTTGTTCATATATAACTCTCTACTGCATTTATCTTCTTTGTGGAGACTTGGTGAAATAACAAATAGTTTTTTTAGTTCTTTCTTATCATGGCCGCTCAGCTAATTATGTCCATTCATTTGATACGTATAGTAAATAAATAGGTCACACATAATGGTATACGGATACTACCAATTGAATGAATAGCACCAATAGTTAGTGGGTTATTTATGATTGATAGACTGTTAAAAACGACTTTCTTGTTTAGTAAATATCCCTTGGAGACCAATTGAATTCACAGGGCCTTTAGGGCACCCATAAATTGGAGTTTCATTCATCTCTTATATTATATATATATTTTTTGTCATTGAAGCAGCACTCACAAAAATATGTATTAAAAAAATTATTAACAAATGAAATAGATTTTGTTTGAGAAGCATAAACATGTTCATGATTTAGTGAGGTCACATTTATTATTCACAAACCTTTGCTAATAATTACACTGCACCTGCTCCTTCCCTTAAGGTGTGAAGTCATATGTGAATGAGGCCTTTAGATGAAGCAGATTACATGTAGTAACTAGATATTTTGGTGAGTCGGACTGACCAGTAACTTAACATCATTTCAAACATTAATAAAGATGAAAGACTAGACTCAGACCAAGGATGAGCGTAGGACGCAATAATCTTCTTTATAGAAGGATCGTCTGTAATATATTATATAAGATAAGAGTTGAGCTGACCTGTCAGTTTGGTCATTACAGATTCTGATAACGAGTGTCATCTTACATATGTGTGTACATTTTTTATGGCAGCTTTTACAAAAGTCCAACAATAACATCATTAATCCAGACTACCTTGTAATAAATAATTTTTTTATGACATCATTTTATCATTCAGGCAAAAAAACTGAAAATATGGCAATCTCTTGTTTTTAATTTTCTTTTGTGTTTTAATATTATAAGCAAAGTGTTCAACTCAAGAATGCTAAATGTATCTTTACGTATATTGTATTTCTGTTTACAATTTACTTGTTCAGAAAAAAATTTCAAGTTGGCAACAAGTTTTCCTTGACCCATGTATTTTTTTTTATTTTTTCCCACCCAGATGAGCCTTGTTGCTATGGTTTTTATCTGACTGCCGAATTTGGTTTTATTATATTTGTTTTACCCTAACCTTACTTTTGTCACTTGTTCAGGGCACTTCTAGCATAATCTCAGAACTTGTCAACTTTGGGGGGGGGGGGGGGAGAGTTTATTTTGACTTTATTCATTGCTAATCATGTTATATCTTTATATTATACTGTAATTTTTTTCAACTTGCTAATTATTCTTTGGTTAAATAAATTAGCTTTTCCAATAACAAAAAAATTATTTTAAAGCCAAAATGTACATTTGTAAATATACAATGCGAATCTGTTTGAATATTGTACCAATCAATGTGCCACCAGAAACTGCTTTAAACTCATTTGCTACTACCGCGACTGAATGCGACATACCCCCCTCCGTACTAATGCGCCCAAACGCGGCCGCCACGTGTGTGACTAACATTGTCGTTTCTTGATTTTTTTTCAGCATGCGTTCTGGGGTTTTATTTTACTGCAAACACGGCTTTTAAAAAGTAGGAATGTAGTCTGTTTCGTTAATAAAAACCGGATGTTTTTATCTAGTTTCGTTTTTTTGCTATGCGTGTCAAAAAATCGGGTATTTTTCACTAGCCTTTCGTCTTGTAAAACTTTTTTTATAGCCTTCGTCTTTCATTTTTTACTTTATTAATCAATAGCTCTATACATCCGAATATAACATTTAACAACAGTTCTGATAATAAGGATGCTGCAGATATATGATATAGACTTAGATAAATTTCCATTTCAACTCGATTTTTGGGCTTTATTATACTTTATCGGACTTTGACGCTAGGCCTAGAGAAAATATTTAGCCAAATCATAGGGTCTCAACACTCAGCGAATGATTCTACCGATAATTCGGCATTTTTTATGTATAAAAGTATACATTTCCAGAAAGCTAAGATATTTATCTATTTTATGATGTAATTTTTATTCACTTTGGGGAATATTTAATTATTAAAAAAAAATATTTAAAAATAATTTACTAAATTTAATACGGAGTTCCTTCCCTTTGGCTAGTATTTTCCTGGGTGTCTTTGGAAAGTAGGTTAGTAGCAAATGAGTTAAGACAGTCTGTGGTGGAGAGGTTTTTAACGTGCCTCACCAGTGTTTCTTTTATCAACAATTACCTGATTATTTTGTGAATCCACTATAAATCCACTATTACGCTGAATTCGAAGTAAAAAACAATAAAGTTAATTACATAACTATGAATAAAATTTTTAGGACGAACACTTATTTCTCCTGCCATTGATTTCAAATATGATACAAAATTTAATGAAATGAAATTGTAGCTTTAAAATTGAAATGCTTTCATTAATTTTGTTTCTATCTAGACCAAAGATAATTCTGGTTAAAGGTTAAAGGCTCAGAGTTGATATAAACCAGGGGTTGGCAATCTGTTAATAATAGTGTGCCGAACGTCTAATTCCTAAAAGGCATCCTGCCTTAGCACTCAACTTCTTGTAGAATAGGCCGGAATAGCCTTTGTTGTGGGATTTCCGCGTGCCATTGATAGTTATCTGGCAATTATTTGTTATGTTGCCAACTCCCAATGTAGATTGAAATTTCAAATGTAAATTTTACGAGTTTATTTTTGTTCAATACAATCTGAGATAATGGTAAATGGATAAAAGTGACAGCAAAACCAAACTTGGCTTTATATGTTTTACTAAAGAAAGAAGAAACAGAAAAAAGCTTTCATTGTTTTACACTCCATTCATGTCTTGTGTATAGATAAACTGTGTATTTATATCTTACAACTGTATATGTCCCCCGCCAGCTCTCTGGTATTATCCACAAATGTATTATGTTATTATAAAATTGTAATAAAACAAAATTTATCCTGCTATTTCATATAGTTTTATTGTTACATTTTGTTATTTACATTTTTCTTAGTAAGTATGTTTGAAGTTGATCTATTGAATAGATATATTTTTTCAATGAAATATTTCCTGTGCTAGTTTTTGCCGGTCCAGCCCAAGTAACATCATTCTGCGCAGATCCCATTTGTGTTAGTTAGTTGAATACATTTACAGATAGATTTGAATAAAATTTTTTTAAGAAAATTAATCTTTAGTGGTAGTAACAAAGCATACATACACATTCAGTCGAGACCCCCCCCCCCCCCCCCCCAAATAACATCAGAATGCAAAATTTCCTAGATCCCTTTACCCCCCCCCCACCCCTCAGTGCGTATATTATATATGGACTGCCCAATGTGCAGGGATGAGATAAAAATGTTTCCCAACTGATAAGTTTTGTTTTTAATTATCACCACATTGCACTAAATCATCACTGAGTTAAATCATTCATTTCATTTGAGGCTGGCTGCTGGTCCTGCAGTTCACCATACTGTCAACAAAAACGGTGCAAGCTCTAGCCATGCCACCGCTCTAGCCATGCCACCTCCCAATCCCTGCTGCTCTGCATGAGCTTTGGGTCTATTGGATGTAATAATCTTCTAGAGCGCACTGAGCATGCTAAAATAGCATGGATAGAAGCGCTATGCTATATAAATCAACATTATTATTATTATTTGCCCTTCAAACCAATATATATTTTTTATTTTAAAAGCTATAAGAATAAGAGTGCAATGAAGATTCAATTAGTCAGTGGAAAAAAAAATTGTTTATTAGAAAATATATTCCAAGTGTAGACAAAACTACCTGTAAGTTAAAAAAAAACATTTAAATTTTTTTTTAATTAGTGTGACAGTCTACAGAGTTGTTGAATAAGTGAGGTAGAGAAATACAACTATAAGATTAGAGCTATACAAATAAATAACTAAAGAAAACTAAATCTTAGAAAATTGATAATGCTTTTCTTTATGGATTGTTCCTGCACTAAGTTTAAATAATTTCAAAAAACTACTACAATAATACTAGAATAATAAAGATCAAGAAAACGAATGGGGGAAAAAAATGTCTTAATAAATGTTTAAAATGTTTAAATAACTATAAAATAAAAGTTTAAATAAACATAAATTGTTTAAATGCATTTTTACAAGTTTTGAATATAAATGTAAAATACTCAGAATGCACTTAAACAACAAACTTTGGTCTAAGTCAGCAGTTCCCAACAAGCATCTTTTGTTTTCTTTAATACCTCCACTAGGGGTTAATTCCCCCCTTTATTTAAAGTTGATGCCCCCAGTGCCTGAATAACGACAGCTTGGGATCCACTGGTCTAAGGAGAAGAAAATAAAACTTAAAAAGCACACAATATTAAAAATAACAATAAATAATTGGCAATGCCTTTACAATTAGAATTGAGTCATTACTTCAATAAACACAACCTTTATAATTCACCAACAACAGTATTAGATAAATTTGATGAAACAGAGTTATGAGTCATATATTATGAAAAAATTTTGCTGAAATTTGATCATATTATTAAATCAAACAACAACAGAAAATGACACCTATTTTTTTCTAATTGTCATATGTTTAAAAACAATGCTGAAATAAAAACCAGACAGTTACAATAAAGCTTTAAGCGAAGCATGTCTATATTTATTATACATGTAGGGTTAATGTAGTTCAAAGAGTTCAAAGTACAAAAAAATATCCCGTCGGACCAAATTGATCCATAGGATTGGTGAAGCAGAGTTCAAAGTATATAGCATAGAAAACTCCAGAATGCAGAAAAAAAAACACCAATACACACACAGAAAAACATTGAAAGAAAACTGGCCAGCTGGTCCTGCAGTAAGCATACTGGACCGTCAACATGGTGACCCATGGTTCTAGACCTGCCGCTGTATAATCCCTGCCGCCCTGCAGGAGTTTTGGACCAATGATGCAATAATATTCATAGTGCATGAAGAATCTTGTGCAACTCATTAGCCTGATAAAACATTAGTTTATTTGGGCAGCAGTGGAGATTCAATGATAATTTTAGGCTCTATCAGAGGTCTTACCCTAAAATTATTTTTTTATTCTTAAATTTTACAAGAAAGTTTAAATTTTACAAGAAAGTTCACTATTTTTTTGTAACTGGCATGTGTGAAAATTTCTTAACGTTTACTGGCAGTGCGTATATAAGTAGTCCATTAAAAAAATGTTTGTAAGATGATTATTAAGTACGTCTTTAAGAAAAAAAAAAATGATTGTGTTTTACTAATGACTTCTCAAATCAACTACCTGGTACATGGTCATTCACTTAAAGAAAAAAATGTAAACAAGTATTTTTCAAACCTGTTCTGAAACCATAGTTTTTTCAAACTTTTTTCCTAAATCGTATGTCCCTGTCTACAATATTCTCTGCTATTTGTATCCCCGTCTACATGTCTACATTATCTTCTGCTATACATATGGCCGATGGTGAAAGCAGGTATAGCCTTGGTCAGGGCACTCTTAAAAGATGCCCCCCCCCCTTTATTTTTGTGTAAAAGAAGAGCAATATAAAGAAGACTATGAACTTCATGAATGGAATCACACAAAAAAAAAAAAACCCAAAGAAGCAGTCTGCCCCGTTTCTTTCCTGTAGTACAGCAGCTAATGAAAAATGATTCAAGGTCATGTTGTAATGGCTTCAGATTATTAACATTAGATTGAAAATTGACTTGTGTGAAAATAGCATTTTGCTAGTTGCCTTGGTCATGACATGCAAAGGGATTGTGTAGCCAGCACATAGCCCAGCAACGTTTGAATTTAAAAAGGAAAAGCTAAAAAAAATGAAACTAGCTTTTTGTTTTGTCTATGTTCTAAGAAGGAAAACTATCATTACATCTAAAAAATGTAGCAGGCACATTGAAAGACAGAAACATATAAACAACAAGACTCCTCACTGGTGTGTAAGATGAGATCTATGGCTGTCTACCGGTTAATGCAATCTATACAAATACAATGAGTAACAAAATATGCATACATAAAAATCATATGTCATCTTTTTTCTTCTCTTTAAAGTGCAGATAAAAAATACAACTCAGGGAAAAATAAACATATAAATTAAAAGTATCACAAATTAATGGAATTTTCAAATTCATAATAACTAAAATCATGAAATAAAGATTATCCGTAGTGCTGACAAAATGATTCAAATATAAAACAATATTATTGTCTTAGCTATGGCAAAAATGTTGAAAGTCAAAAAATGTTTTTTTTTACCGGAAGTGAAATAAACGTGATAACTAAACAAATGGGAAACAAAAGAAAGTTATAATTTAGTTCTATTATTGCACACATTCTAAGCCAATATTTCCAGTTATTTTTGCTTCGTCGATATAGCTGTTCACATTCCGTATTAATCTGACAAGCAACTTGTTTTGACACAGCAGCCTTTTGACAATGATGATGATAAAGATGCCGAAGATTTCTCCAAGTTTTCATTTAAGGCCCAGGTGACTTTTTTATATTTTTACCTAATTCAGTGTTAAAATCTCACATTAAAATGACTAAATCATTAAAATCAATGACTATAAATGCAGTACATATATCATGTAAATAAAAAAAAAAAAAGAATAGAATATCAAATGCTGAAACTGTTCGGGTGATGTTGAAATGTGTCTGAACAAAATACATCATTGAACTTTGTGTAAAAAAAAATACATTTTTTTTAAATTTCACAACACAATTATATAAGAAAAAATACATTATCATGAACATCGAAAACCATATGACAATCATTTAACAAAACTCACATTAAATACTTACAGTGGGGATAGCTCAGTGCTATATATAGCCATAATATTACATTTGATACTACATGTACTACATAGAAAGTCCACACATTCGAATCTATCTAAATGCAGGAATAAATAGAAATAAATAATTCAATGATAAAATTGAGCAGTATGGTTGTAGATCTTACAGATTCGACAAGAAAAGTGCCAAAGATATGCATCCCGGTCAGTAAATAATAGTACACAAGAACAAGTTTTATACAAGTACACTGGGTAGATAAAGTTCATTATTTTAGTAAACAATTTTAAATTAGTAAGTAAAGTACCCGTCGGACCAAACTGATCATAGGGCCGGTGAAGCAGCTTTCACCAGTTTCTGTGGCCACGGCATAGGAGGGGATGTGTGGCTAGCACAATGCCCAGCCGCCTTTACTTTACCCCAACTAGTGTCAGGTACCCATCAGAGCTGGGTAGACTCAGGGGCACCTTCACGTCCAATGAAAAGTCCTAGCCTCCACCAGGATTCGAACCCAGAACCTTCGGATCGCCAGTCAAACACGCTGCCGCTCGGCCGCCGTGCCCCTACAATTTTAAATTACATGATTAAAAAGATTTAGAATAGTTGTGTAAGTTGATTAATACTTATTATGATTAATTATTATCAGCTTTATATTTTTTAGCCTAGAGATTATAGCCGTGTTCTTGGTGGTTTCTTGCTCAATGTTAAATGCGCTCTTAGCTTACATTATGTTTGTTGGCAGAACAAAAGAAATAATAATAATAATAATGAGCACTTTTATAGCGCAACTATCCATGCTATAATAGCATGCTCAGTGCGCTGTCATGACATAGATACAAGAGCACAAATTAGACAATGATTACTTAAACATATAAGACTTTAAATAGAATTATTATTACTTTTGAAAAGCAAAAATTAATACTGACAGTTTTCAGCTGGCAATAAATTAACTCACCAGATGAAGAGTTAAAAATATTTGTCAGAATTGAACTAACCTTATTCATTTTTTTAAAATTATAGAGCATGCTACCAAAAGAATTTTTTTTTTCTGTTTCAGAGCAAGAAACCTCTATAATTATGTTCAGGCTGGTAAACATGTTTTATTGTGGGCTGTATAAAGACAATTTTATGCCATTCAGAAATCCTCCAATCACCTTTAAGCTTAAAAAATTCAATAAAGTTGGCTGCACATTATACATTTTTTTTATACAAAACTTTTGGCCCCCTGAAAGGGTATTTACAATATTTTTGAGAATTACTGGTAAATGATTTCCATAGTAACATGTTGTAATAGGACACACATTTAATAACTTTTTTTTATTAACTATACTTTCAATGGTCATTTAGGTGCAATGCAATGCATTTGACTCAAAAGAAACTTTCTCACAGACACTTCTCAATCAAAGACTATTTTTTATAAAAATAACATTAAGATTCATCAGGGGAAAGGGAGGGGAAGGAGGTAGGGGGAGAATAATCCTGTCACAGGCATAAGTACAATTAATCATGAGCATGGTATCCAGCATGTGTGCAGCTGTAGTATAAACTTCAGCAGTTCTAAACAACCTTAGTATTTTAAACATTGTTGTAAAACATTAGCAACAAATTGTGTTAAAGTGTTGTTAAAGAAAACAACAACTGGATGAAGTAAAAAAAATTACAACAAACAGCTGTGTACATAAGAACAGTTTTAGAATGCATGCAACATCTTGTAAATAAATACGTTTAAAAGAACAAACAACTTAACAACAAAGAAATTCATCAAAAGTTTGAAATTACAACCACGACGTGAACTGTACACATTAAACATTATTGCACAAACTGACTGACAACAACAGTGAAATAATTTAAAG
The DNA here is from genome assembly GCA_949126835.1 of Anisus vortex. NCBI lineage: Eukaryota > Metazoa > Mollusca > Gastropoda > Planorbidae > Anisus > Anisus vortex. The sequence continues at coordinate 8,156,488 of OX421496.1, read as the reverse complement.
CATGGCATGGTTGAGGGGGGGGGGGGGGAAGTAGTTTCAAAAACAAACAAAACAACAACATTATGTGTTGTTTTTATTTTAAATCAGGCGTCACAAAAGATGACGCTGTTGTCGTCTAGAATGCGGGCCGCAATCTCCCCGCATCTGTTTTTCTCTTCCCGTATGTTAAAAAGAAGCGGCCCCAGGCGCTGGCTCAGGGAATTGCGGAGGGTCACCGTGTCCGGATAATTTCTCATGAAGTTCTCCAGAAGCTGCAGCAGTTCTTTACGCTTCTGAAATAATAGCAAGACACAAAATTATGTTTACAAAACCTTTCAGTCACGTATAATGGAGATATAGGCTTGGTACATAGTAAGGAGAGATCCTTATGAACACAGTAAGTCTGAAGTGGAAGAAGGGGAGGTAAGTCACAAACTGGTAAAATGAAGAATCTTATGATTGGCATGAAATTAACCAGTGAAGATTGTCTCCTGATAACACAGCACATATTCTTCAAGCCTGTCCCCCTTTATGATGCAGCTCACCACAGGTTTTGGTCCCAGAAGATCTTTTCATCAACACAAAACTGTACAGAAGTCCTGGACAGACCTGGAAACCACTGTGCAGTTCAATTTATCTACAGGCCTTGTTGTATAAACCCATCCATTGACCAATGTTGAGTATGAAGTAGGAATTAAGAAGAATGAGATCAAATAGAGACGGTCAAGATCATAACATGTGGAAAAGTGTGAAGAATTGAAAGTTGTGATCACATGAACTATTAACCCTTACAGTCCCGGGCGCGTATATAGCGAACTGAAGGCAGCATAGATAGAAGTACTGGTAGGTCGGTATGGGAAGGGTTAAATCTAAAGGTTTTTCTACTTGATACAAGTAATGAAATCTGTGTCCATAATATGGGAGGGAGTAAAGTAAAATCACCAACTCAAAGAATTACCCACTGGAACTGGACAATCAAACACAACTTGAAAAAAAAAAAAGACTCTTAATTAGACCAGGAACATTAAGGCTTAGCTTACACATGGCCCTACCAGAGCAGGCAGAGCACAGGACTGCAACTCCAAGGGTGTCTAGTTCATTTCCGGGTTTAAAAAAAAAAATCCAGAAATTTTTCCCAACCGGAAAGCTGTCATTGAGTGTGCATGTCTAAGACATTAGAAGTGAATTGACATTGTGCTGATGACAAAATCCCTCCTAATGATGCGGCATATACAACTTGAAGGTTGGCAAATGAAGCTTTGAATGGTTTAACCAAAAAGTCCAACTGGTATTCGTTACAACTCTCAATGATCTAAAACACTAACCGGGTCATCTCTGCTAAGGTCCCGCAGAAACTCTTCAAATATGCCAACCAGGGCCTCTACATCATTGGTGTACAGCAGATCTGACGTGTCCAGGTTGTCATACAGGTTGGTCAACAGTAGAATGACAGAGTTGACTTTAGATTCAACTCCTGACTCTAGGACTCTTGTAGGGTCATCTAAACAAAATATGCAAACACAAAAATATATTATAATATCATATTAAGGAAAAAGAGTTAGAAAGTTAATTTTTTTTTTTAGCGAAATTATTATAGTAAAGCCAAGTACCCATCGAACCAAATTGATTATAGAGCCCTGAAGAAGCGTTCTCCAGTTTCTGTGGCCACGGCATACACGGTGATTGTGGGGCCAGCACAATGCACAGCCGCAATTACTTTACCCCAACTAAGGTCAGGTACCCATCAGAGCTGGGTAGACTTACGGACACCGTCCAGACCCGGGAAAAAATCCGAGACTCCACCTGGATTCGAACCCGGGACCTTCGGTATGCCGGTCAAACGCGCTACCGCTCGGCCACCATGCCCCCTGAAATTATTATAAGAGATTTAAAATTTTCTCCCTCAATTCACTTTCACTGTAAGACTGGAAGGGTGTAAAAAATAAAAGAGTACAGATAGATATGTAAGTAAGCTAATGTCCTCCATGGGCTAATGTCCTCCATAGGCTAATGTCCTCCATGGGCTAACATATGACCTTAGATCAATTATTAAAAAAATGCAAAGACTGGCACAAAGCTATCACTTCTCTGGTTTCACTGACCATGTTTGGAAAGGAAGATCAAAGACGATGCCAACAGGGCGTGACCCTGCGCCATCTTGAATGCATCAGTGACAGGGTTCTGCGTGCAGTCTTCATGCTGGAGGTGATAGGCGCAGACCAGCGCAAGCAGAACGTCCACGTCATTCAGGCGATTTTTCTCTGCCATCATCTCGGACATTCCCAGCAGCCATATGAAGAAATGAATGTCCATGGTAGCTGTGGAGGGAGAAAAAATGAGCATACTGGGTCTGAAAATGCAGCTCATTATTTTACAAAGCATCTCATAGTTGTAAGTCTCAAGTTGGAGCCATGGAGCACATAATGTTAGATGCTCCATCTTACCATAATAGGTTCAGGCATAAAAAGAAACAGAATATCTGTCCTAAAAATAAATAATGGAATTTCTGTATAGACACGATGTATAGGTCACACTTTTGATACTTAAAATTTTGATAAAAATTAGGCCTGTGACCTATACACTTGACATAGTTTTGAAAAAGCTCAAAAAAGTTGCAACTACCACCCGTATCTGTGTTTGTTATGATGTAGAATTACTAGGCTATTGCTTAGGCCTACATTTTAGATTAAGTAAACTTTTGTAGGTTTAAATATAATATCTTTATAAATGAAATTGAAATGGACAAATATTTTAGGATTTCAGACCCCCACACCCTTTTATTTTTTAACTTTTGGACCAATTTTGTATTGCTGAAGCGTAGCACAAGCCATAGTCGGCATTTTTCGTATTGATCGCAAATTACACTACGGAAAGAATTGTAAATGTCTAAAAGCTAGAACTATAATATAAGCATAAGCTTGTAGACTAGTAGCTTAAGATTCGTTTTATTTAGGACCTATGGCCTACACATATAGGCAGTGTTTAGCATTCTGAGAAAACCGCACCATGTCTAAGCGATGTCTCCACAACAAGGATCGTCCCAACAAATTTCCTGACATTTCAGAAAAATTCTGAAATAATGCGCGAAATATCAATAGTGTATTTAATTTTTCATTAGTTGCATGTAAGAGTTGAAAAAAAAAACACTGCTTAATGATTTTTTTTTCATGCAAATCATTACAAATAATGGTAATGAGGGCACTTGTAAAGTACGTCTATCCGGATAGACGCCGCGTCTAGTCTAAAGAGCCTGCTTCAAAAGATTTCTTTTTGTGTCGACCCACTCTAGGGATAAGAACTTCAGTAGGAATGAAAGAACAGATGCCTTACAAAAACTTTCCCACATGACAAATGGCTGTGTTGATTGGTCATTAAAAATATACAAAACTCTGCCTTTATTTGATTATGTTTGCAGTAGCCTATGCATGATTGAAACTATTTTTTAAGGAATTGTTTCCAAATTAGGGTGAATATTTAGTAACTTTTATGTTTAAAAAGGTATGATTTTTTTAAAGTTAAAAGGTAGTGTAACTCCCTAAAAGTAAGGTTGTGACCTATAGGCCTACGAGGGTCAGTGACGACATATAAGAAAAATAATCATGAACTGAGGATGCGACCTATCCAGCCTATACACATTAATGGTTAATGTAACAACATTTGAATTTAGTTGTCAAAATATAAATCTGTTAGATCTCAGCATATTGAGATTTGTCCATTATATTATTACTGGTGAATGTCCGTTTGCTGTCAAGCGTCATTATATTCAAATGGAATAATGACTTAGTAATAATAAAAACTGGGTAGTAAATGTGATGTTTAAGAATATTCATATAAATTCTTTAGTCATATAATATTTATATAATTTTTAACTATCTTTTATAGTTTTATCATTTAAAGTTATAAATTGTTAGCCAATTATTTGTTTTAAAGGAAACAAAAAAAAAATTAAAAAATATAAAATCTCAGAAAACTGCTTAATTATCTCCCTTCAATTAAATTCTTAAAATTTGATGCTAGTGATTTTAAACGCGTTAATTTTTTATTATTTTATATAACTAGTTTTGCTTTTAAATTATTAGTTCTTTATATAAATTCAGCATTATGCTCATTTTTCATTGTGCAATTAGATCTATAAAATTAATTTATGTTGTAAATAAACATTTTCTGCATTATGTAAGTCAATTTAATGAGGTTTTTTTTAAACATTAATAATTACAACAATTACAAAATATAATGCAATTATATAAGTTAATATAAGCCTGTTTTATTTATTGCAATAATAAAACAAACAAATTTGTTTAAAACAAACAAATTTGTCTTAGTAATAATTTTATTTATGCTTAATTAAGAGAGATGAGCATATAAACTCTTTTGAATGTAATTAGCATGTATCAAATAATGAGCGCCTTTTCCTTGAATTACTTACTTACGCCCGTCAACCCCTGTTGGAGCATGGGCCACCAACAACAGTTCTCCAGATTCTCCTATCCTGGGCCATCCTCTCTATTTGATTCCAACTGAAACCCATCTTGGTGATTTCGGCTTCCAGGTCAGGCCTCCATGTATTTCTTGGGCGGCCCCTCTTCCTTTTTCCTTGCGGATTCCATCACAATGCCTGCCTTGTAATGTTGTTTGTTGATTTTCGTTACTTGTGACCTATATAACCCCATCTTGTTTTCCTGATCTCCTCTTCAGTTCGGGCTTGGCCGGTCCTTTCTAAAAGGCTGACATTGCTGATGGTGTCAGGCCATTGTATATGCAGGATTCTTCTAAGGTAGCTGTTGGTAAATGCTTGGAGTTTCCTGCTGGTGGTCTTAGTCATCCGCCATGTCTCAGCTCCATATAGTAAGACTGACTTCACGTTGGAATTGAACAGTCGGATCTTAGTGTTCCTGGACAACTCTCTGGACTTCCATATGTTATTGAGCTGTATAAAGACTGCCCTTGCTTTTCCAATCCTTGCCTTGACAACTGCATCTGTTCCGCCCTGTTGGTCTACTATACTGCCTTGAATGCTCTTCACTAATTGTTCAATGTCAGGTACATATTTAGTCACGTTTGAATGATCAAGTTTAAGTGACCTCTTGGTATGCTTAAAACAGCTTTCATGTTCGATAAAATATGTTCACTAGTGTAAATTAAACTTAAAGTTGAAAGTAGAGCAAATGCCTTGCAGTTGACAACAGATGACTTTCCTAAGCAGCTATTCGTTTCAGATTTTCCCGCAAATTGTCACATTTCGATGCCCATTTTTATAATGTTTAAAATGAAAAAAACTTCCAATATCCCTCCCATTCAAGTGCTTTTTGAGAACCCGGCCTTGTAAATGCATGTTCAACTCCCTGAAATGTATCGCAATGTCATTCAGAAACATTGGTTTGAACAGTCAGTTCTCCTTATTCAATACCGGAATTAAAAAAAAATAAATAATTTACACCGTAATTGCCTCATAACCAGAAATGAATTTATCCAAGACTTTACCTATACTTATTAATACTAATACTATACGTATTACTTTCTTCTAGAAGAGACTTAAGAAAGAAACTAAAACTTGATTGTCTTAACAATATATTCAATCACAGATCGCAAGTCCAATGATGAGAACTTTGCATTCAAACATTCCTGAACTATAAAAGTAGACGCCCAGTGTGATTCCCATGTTGTTCCCCACCCAGCTCCAATTAGTTTTGCTGACGTGTGTTGTTTTGACTTGCATAAAAAAATCTTCTTGGAGGTATCTCGCGCGCCAAGTCTGGCATTCGTGCCTTAGGTAGATAACCCCTGGTCTATAACATATAAGATCAGAGAAACTCTAGGAATAGGTTCTCTCTATAAACAAATGTTCACAAGTTTCTGTGGCCACAGCATACAAAGAGATTGTTGGCCAGCAGAATGCCTAGCCGCCTTTTCTTTACCCCCCGCCCCTTCCCAGTGATGTCTGGTATCCTTCAAATTTGGGTAGCCGCCTTTTCTTTACCACACCCCCACCCGTGGCCTTAGTTATGGCAATGCAAAATAGACCACTTGTGAACACCACTTGGGTTGCCCCATAAACCATCATGCCCTGAAAGTAAACTTACTTATAAAGAAATATAATACTGGAAAACTATAACAGAGTCTATCACATGAAAATAAAGTAAAGAAAAAAAGCAAAGTTCATTTTGTCACATTCAAACACAGGGTTCTAAAAATAATTCTGATCTGCAAGTCACTTACATGCAAGTTTGTGTGGAGACGGCTGGCCTTTCATGAAAATGATGCCGAGAGTTTTAGCTATTTGAAGTACTCGTGTATCACCTGCAATTATAAAGTTAATACATTTTTTAGCTTTGGTTTTAGTGACAGAAATGTTGAATGAATCTATTTAATGTGTCCAGCTATGGTGTTTAATAACAATTGGCTGTTACTGACATGTGCCTTGTGGTGTGGAAGCACCACTAGAAGCAATTATTATATAATAAACAAAAATACAGCAAACTATTATGGTGCTATTAAATATTTACAATTATGATGGTGTTTAATATATACAATTATGATGGTGTTTAATATTTACAATTATGATGGTGTTTAATATTTACAATAATGATGGTGTTTAATATATACAATTACGATGGTTGTTTCATATTTACAATTATGGTGTTGCTGCATCTCCGCAACCAATTCTTGAGGAAGCTCAGAGTACAGAAACTCCTGAATAGCCTGGGAGTTAATTCGACAAATGGTCTCTACCAACTGAAGCAGGCAAGATCGTATAACCCACCTGGTTTCCTAGGAAACAGAAAAACAACAATGTCTTCAAATTTATTACATAAAAAAAAACTACCTTTATCATTGACAAATCTTAGAAAAAGTACTGTAAATACAAAGTCATAAAAAAAAACTTAAAAGATTTTATAAACACACAAAAAAAAAAACAAAGTATTTTACATTGACGAAAAAAAAAAAGATATCGGCTAATACAAAACAACTAAAATAGCAAAGGCAAAATAATTAATTTAGCTCAATACTTAGGACAAATCATATTCATACCATTTGGTAATATTTGGCTATTATTTCCACCATGTCGTAATTATCTTTCTGTATGGCCGCCACGCTTACGCAGTGTTTGGCATTATTCTGAGAATAGAGATAATTTAAAAAAACAAACAGCTGATAAGTTCTGAATTTCATTTCATTAGTTGGCACTTCGTGCATGGAATGGGTTCCCAGAACTAGCCAGGAAAAATACAACAACATTAACATCACTCAAACCATTATCAAAATACAAGACTAAACTCAAACCATGAATAAGTAGCATATATGATAATTTGTCCGTCTTGTGATCACAAACTAAAATTGAGGCTCTGATTTTGCAAAAGGTTTGAGAGATAAAAAAGTTATCCTTTTCATCTCACCAAAGTGTCAGTCAGTGCAGATATGATGTCAATGATGCTGTCGAGATCGTCTCGGAGATAGTGGCCCCGCTGCTGGGAGTCGTTCGTCACTGCCGCCAACTCTGAGATCAGCCTATTGATGGCCAAGGTGTCCTCACATTGATAATCTTTCCCTGTGCTTCGACACTAAATCAGATAAGGGTAGACTTTTATAAACGCTAAACCAACCAAACTTTGACTTGTAAAAATTAAAACAGTTCAACTTTTATTGGGCTAGAAAATTTTCTTCAAAAATGTATTCTTTAACAATTTACTAGAATTACATAATTTTTCAAATGCATTAGATACTAATGAAAATAAATTCAATAAAATTCATTCCAAAGCTTATTGTATATGTTCAAGTTGTATTTTTTATTGTATTAGTTTGGATAAAAATGTAATATGCCAAGACCAGGGATCAATAAATGTTTACACTGCTAACAATAGCTGTCCCAACAAATTAAGAAATACATCACTGTCTAAAATAAAGAAACCACTTATAGAGCTTTAAGTATATATTTAAAGTTAAAAGAAAGAGAGTTAGGGTGTAAATGTATCAATGAACGGCCTTATTGTTCATCCATTAATACCATTGGATAAGGAAGGGGTTAAACAAAAAATTTCCATACAGGGCTCTTATTCTAAAATCCTTTTAAAATTGCAAAACTTTATACAAAACTCATAACAAATTAATGTAATGTATATATATATATACCCGATAGGTAGTCTAATTAATGTGTGGATTTTTTTAAGAAGCCATAAAATAAAACTAAAAACATGATGGGACTGCTTAAATAGATCTACATAGTTATTAACTTTAAACAAAAAATGTTTATAAAAATATAGCAAAATTTAAGGACTTTCCCAAACCTTCGCCAGTTTTTTGAAAAATTACCCAAGCTTACAAAAATCAAGTCAATTTTCCCAACCATTATGAACTCTGTCCATAATTGAGCACAGACCAGCCCTAAATCCTAGGCAACTACCGGTAACCAGTGGGAAACAAACTTTCCCTTATAGGTTTCAACACCAGGCTAGGGGTTGTTTCAAATGATCTTTCTGTAACAAATTTATTTGTCCACCTGCCACTAAATAAAACCTCGACTGAAACTAGAGAAAGAATTATAGAGCTGGTTATCAAGTTAGCGTAGCTAGGGGAGGGGGAGGGGGGGTCCAAATTTGAAAGTCCCCCCGGGCCCCTACTTGAGGGGGGCCCCCAAAGGAGTGTCCGAATTGTTTTTCTCATGTCATAAAGTCAATGTCAAAATGCAGGGGCCCCTAAAGAGGCCAATCCCCCCGGGCCCCCAAATCCCTAGCAACGGCACTGGCTGGTTATCAAGTTAGCCTAGAGACAAAAGGGTGACCTACATATGTACTGTGCTATAAAAGATAAGTAGGTCAACATATATACATCCTGGTAAAAAAAAATCACTTTCAGTTTTCCAAGAAAATGTTGAGGGGAGGGGGGGGGGGAGGGGTGGAGGGGGCAACTCAAGAATGTTTCCCCAGGGCTTTGAATACATTTCCAAGAAAATGAGATGAAATGTTGATTTCACAATTTTCACAATGTTGTCTACTTCCCATTGGGAACAATTAGAGACATACTTAAACTTACCATTTGATTATTATTGAAAGTATTTGGTTTGAATCCGTGTAAAAATGGGAATTTTTATTTCAAAGGTATTGAGGGCACCCCCAGAATCTGCCCAATCTCAGATGGGTGTTTGGCCATTGTAAGAAAAGAATTACAGGACTGCTCGGCATTGTGCTCACCACATAATCCTCTTGTAAGCCATGACCACTAGACATAAGGACTTTCACCCAGATTACTGGCTAGAACAGCCTTCACCTGTTAGTAGATGAGGTAGTCTTGGACAGAAGTGGTGAAGGGACATAATAAGCCCTTTTCTTTGCATATTTGCCCCAATTTCTTATGAGTTTACAGACGTTCCTTCTAGATAGAAGATTATTACGTCCACTAGGCCCAAAACTCCTGCAGGGCGACAGGGATCCGTCGGTGGCAGGGATAGAACCCGCGACCTGTCCGTTGGTTTTTGGTTGACAGTCCGGTGAACTAACCGCTGGACGCTGGAATATTGGTCTAAGTCAGGAGCCAAGCCAGGATTTTGTTTCAAAGGGATGAGGCTGAACTTTTGACAGCACATTTTTCCCAAATTTTAGCACTGGTCTTAGTTAGGGATGTTAATATTCCTAATTCTTAGTAGTAATTCAGTAACAGTTTAGATACTTTATATGATAATTGCTGTTGAAATGACACATTCATCTACCACCTCACAGGAAAACCAAAAAAAAAGAATTCTTTGTACTTTATCAAGATAGATAATCACAGGACTTATAAACAAAATATCCTAATCCTAGGCATAGTTTGCAAGGCATTTAATGACTTAATTTGTGTGAATTCAACAGGATTCTTTATAAAATCTTTCCTTTGGAAACAATAAAATCATGGGTTGGTTGATGTAAACAAACCCGATAATTGCTTTCAAAGCTGATAATCTTATGTCCAATTATCGTGTAACATTCCTAGTGTTAATACTGGAACAATCTGGGCAGAGCCAAAAATGTATTAACAATAAAGACATGAATGTGTAATAGTATTTTTTTTAATATGCTAACCTCGTAAGCCAGGTTGAACCGCAGGCCAACCACTTCTAGGGATGGTCGGATGTGAGGGACTTTGGCCGCCAACATATTCATCACCGCCAGGATGGCCCAGTGACTCTCCTCGTGGCTGAGATTGGTCAACTTTCTAAACTATCATAATAACAAAGACAATACATAAATATACGACCATCCATACCTTAAAGAGCAAAGCATTTAAAGAAGTAATGCAGGCAAGCACAGAACACCCAACTCAACAGTTTTTACCCTTATTTATATTTATAGTCAGAAAATTTTATATGACATTGAAAATGGCAGATGCTTCTTATTTTAATGTTAACATATTTATATTTTTCTTTCTGTTCATTAAAAAAAATTGGTAAAGAAGAACAAAAGTATGAAATAAATATAATATACATCTGGTTAGTTTTATTCAAATAGAACCATTTGAAAGTGGACTACTGAGTTGTTCTATTGTACATTGGACTTTCTGTCTTACTAAAGTCTGTTCTTTAATTGTTCAGTAGCCTTTGTATGATTCCGTGCAATTTTTTGGTTGAAAAGGGCCTTAGACTGTGGGGGTCATAACATCTAGGGGGGTACTCACTTCTCCAATCATCTCCTCGCAGTCAGCGTGCGTAACCTGCACACAGTGGACCTGTGCCAGCTCCAGCAGTTCCTGCTGCTTGCGCAACGAGTCCTGACTGGATGCCCCGTCTGGGTTTTTTAACACTGAGGCGAAGATCCTTGAGGCTAGCTTGGAATCATGTCTTTCTTTGTTTTTAATGTGAACACTCTTTGGAGATGGAAGCACTAACGAATGCCTGTATGCAAAATCAAATCTCTTATTAAAAGCTTATGCAATAAAAAAATTTTTTATACACAATGGAAATTGAACAATTTCAATTCAAAGAGAAAAATCTCTTAAAAAAAGTATTCCTGCAAACTTTTATAAATGTAAAACTATGTTTAGACTTACTGAGCAAAAAAGGCTCCTTTAGGATCAAACTTAGGTTGAAAGTCATCACAGCAGCATTCTTCTAGAGGTCTTCGACCACACAGTTCCAGAATGTCAGAGTTCAAACTGACATACATGTCATCCATTTTCAGAATCTCTTCTGTGGGCGTCAGATCACAAGGTGCCGGAGGGAGGCCATCGTCTTCCAAGTTATCTTCCAAAGGGCTGAATATCTCAGGCGGAGGAGGTGGCAGTTCTTCCATAGGGCTGCTGTTGTCATTTTCTTCATAGTCTATGTTAGCTGGAGGATGCACTGGAGGATGACCTGGCTCTACGTCACCGTGATCGCTGGCTCTGTTAGCGCGTAATATTTCCTGCGACTGCCGAGACTTTGGGGAAGACAACCTCTGACCTTTACCCTTTGAATGTTGATCCCTTAATGTGGGCAGTTCTTGGCCATGGCCATTATCAGCATCTGTGTCTGGAGAATACCGGCCGTCGTCAATGTCCATGACACCTGAGCTGGAATCATGACTCACTGACATGATAGCACCAGCCAAAATCATATTGTGATGAAGAGTGTTGTTGTCGTCACTGCCATCTGATGTTCTGGAAGCATCTGTTATAGAGTCTGTGGTCGTCAGGTCACTGGCATTGCTGGAGAACGATGACACAAGTGACGGGGCTTGACCAATGCTGCTGGTTACGCTTTTACTCTTCTTGACCATGTCTTTTGGGGCAGCTTCATTGCTGCAGATGTCAGAATGGGCTGAACTTAGACGGGATTCACTCTTTTTAGCTTTTGAACTTCCTGATTTTTGTTTTTGTCTGCTCACCAGCGCACTGGGTGAATCTGTTTTCTTACCCCCGGGCGACTTGGGCGTTATACTTTGACCAATAATAGACAGCCCTTTGTCTGACTCTGAAACATCTGCCACTGCACTTTTATCTACAGGGGGCGCCGGGGCTGGGCGCCTGCGAGTGGAGGATTTCTTATCTTCTGATGTTGCATTTTTGATAACCTCACTCCGATGCTTCACAAGTCTCCTGCACAGGAAAATGGCAACAGAACTTAACATTATGATGGATTATGGCACTGTGTTAAATTGTTGTATTTTATACAACAAAAATCTAAATAGGTATTGCTGTAAAGGAAGAATGTAAATTTTAAAAAAAATGCTTTGAGAAGTATTACAGAATTCTTATCCTTAAGTCATATTGAAATTCACAAACTTTTCCCAAATTTTCCAAACTATGTAAATTAGTATGGGTGAAATATTAGGTGGTAGTGTATAAAAGTTGTCTGAATTTTGAAAAAAGATTGTGGATGTCATTGAAGTACTCCCATAAAATAATTTTAGAACAAAAAAAACATGATGGGACTTTAAGGATTACTTAGCTTATATACATAGTTATTTACTTTGTTTAAATTTTAAATATTTTTTAAGCTACTTTGTCCAATTTAGAGAAATTTACAAACTATCCTGATCCATGCTTAGTTTTCATAAGCTTTTCCAAACCATATGAACCTTGTATTGTATTTGAAAGAGATTTAGGCAAGTCAGCCTATCTGCTATATAGGAAGGCTACATATCTTTAGGGATCATACCAAAAAAGTTAATTCCCCTGCAGCAGCTGCAGGCCCTGGAGTGCTAGAACAGCAAGGGAACAGCAATTCCATTAACCCTTTAACTACTGCAGGTTTTTAATATAAATATTTGCTCACTTCGCATATTTTGTACCATTTCTTTATTTATTCATGACTTCAATGTGACTTCCTCGATATTTAAGTGTACAGAAATGATGGTGTCGATGTGACGTCCACGGTATTTAAGGGGTTAAATATTGAAACCTTATGCAAAGACTTTTAACACACAACAGAAACTGTCCTTACAGTATATCATATAATACTAAAATAGTCACTTTGTCTATCATATAATTGTATAGTGTTCAAAATGTATCTATACATTGTATATAGTAGTTAAGCTAGACTGTTTCATACAGAAAGAACATTTGCCTTACTTCATGGTCACTCTCTGCTCATGAGTGTACTGTCCCCCAGCGTTGGTCGCTTGTAAATGTATAGCCTCCATTGCCCCATCAATGAACTTGACCTGTTGGTCTGTTGTTGCCTATAACAGATACATAAATAGCTCTCTTTTAATTCTGTATTTTCCAATGGAAATGGTAAAGTGACTTATTTCATGCTGGATAGGATGGCATGGACAAAAATGCTATACAAATGACCATTTTCTTCATCACAATTTTGGTTCAGTGATAATTAAAGTAAAATTGTACTTAATATAATACTTTTGCAGTTGATTCTTGCCCTGCCTCAAAGATTTCTTAAGGAGGGGTTATAGCTTCTTGTCAACTGGGAATAAAGAGTATATTGAGGAGTCCTTTAAGAAGTATTCCTCTTTAGTTAGTGTTTTTGTGCCTGACAAACCCCAACATACCAAGGAGCATTCTAAATAAAAAAAACTTAAAAGATGTGCTATATAAATAGTCATTATTATAGTATTGTTATTTTATCATCATTCCCAGTCAGCTTTGTTACAAAGTCATTTTTAAATGCCTTTGAAATCTAACTATAGAAAACTCTTAGTTGAATGTCCTCAAAAGTCGAATGGAGCATGTTCTTAATTTATAATGGAGAATGAATTTTGGTTTCATACAAAAATGGTATATTTGTGAGTGGTGTGTGAGGGACGTTGGGTTGAGCATTGAGAATGTTTTGATCACATGTGAGGAGGGGAGGAGAAAGGCAGTAAAATGTGTGGATGAATCAGAGACTCTCTATACCTTGTGATTATTGTGTTTAAACCCTTCCCATGAACAAAACAAGAGAAGAAAGAGAAAGAAAACACATACAAAAATGTTAAAATATACCAACAACAAAAAAGAATAAAGAAACAACATTATAAAATATAACTTTTAACAAAAATTTAAAAATATATTGGAATTGGCTCTTGAAGACTCAAACCTGCACACAAAGGCAGCTTTTTTGCCTTGCCAGTAATGGAAAAAGGCTGCTAACCACTATACCATTTGTATTTTCATAAAACTTGTTACAGGAACTACAATTATATGGTTCACCAAACAGAACTGACCCCACTGAGGCCATATCGTGACCTACCATCTGGTAGTAACAATTATTATTAACTCTAGGGATAATCACTTTGATTTCCTAATTAGATCCAATAACATTTATAAAACCTCAAAGATGGGAGACAATAAGTTTCAACTTTGTATGTTTAGCTTTAAATTTCTTATAGTATATTTTCTTTTTATCAGTAACATGCTCGGCGTTGACCAGGTGAGAAAAAATCAGGACTGTATAAGGTGCAGATAAATATTTTATAAACTACAATTAAAAGAAAGCTATAACTATAAATCTAATATTTAAATTATTATTTTTTTACTGAAGACTTTTAGGAAAGTAATATAAAATAAATATTGTAATCAAGTAAAAAATAGGCAAGTATTTTTATTTAACAAAATCTAAATTGCCCGTAGATTTACAATGTCTTTTGTTTTTAAAAGTTTGAAAAAAAATTGTAGAAAAAAAAGGTAACATCTAACTGGAGATTAGAACCCGGGTTAACCACTGAGCTAGCGAAGACACATGTCCGATGTGAAAAATTATTTGACAGTATATAGGCCTACTTAGGCCTAAATAGGTCAGTGACACAAACTCACGTGTTTTCAAATTGACCATTGGGGATATGTGGGGACACAAACAAGATCTTTTTATATAGGCCTATATTCCTATATAGATAAACCAGATTTCAACATGCTACAAAAAATTATATAAATTTGTCTTTAAGTATAATTACTCAAGCTAGAAATTATCCCAACAAAAAGAAAAATGTCAGAAAAACATATTTTTAGCATACAATAGAGTACAGACTATTACAGACTTTGTTCAATACAAGCTTTCAATTCAAAGAGTACTTAACACCCAAGTTGGTCAAGTATTGGTAAACTAGAGTGTAGCCTACACTTATTATAATTATCCAAGAAACACTCAGATTGAAAGTAGGACAGGATATTTTTTGTCTTCTTGGCATCCATCATTATCATCTTTTTTCTTGTAAAAGCTATGTATATAGGCCTATATAATATAATATGTTAATATATATAATAATATATATATATATGCCTATATAATATAATATGTTAATATATATAATAATATATATATATATATATATATCCTATCATTTTATGTTAAAATTTAGGTCAATTTAACAAGTGACTCTTGAGTTAAGGGCCTAGCAGTTTTACTTAATAATTCTTTGACTGTGTTGCTTTTTAAACAATGTAATCTCTAAAAATAGAATAGGCCTATTCAGTTTGACCTGAGCCTAGCTAATCTAGCTGCTTTGGGGCTTAGTAGAGGACTATTATATTAATCTGACAATGATTTCAATCAACATTTCATTCAATAATCTAGTGATTATTATATGTAGTTTTCATAAATTAGATAAATGTGCCTTGACCTAATCTCTTTTGAACTTTTTTAAGACAGTTAGTAGTTACACACTACACTGACTAACTCATAACCATAACTCAGTCCAGTAACTACCTAATCAAGATAAAGACTTAGCGACTAAGCCTATACTATACTTAACAGTGATCTGAATAGTGAATAGTTCATATGGGCTAAGTCATACTCATAGTGATAAGTTAGGTCTAGGACTGAATATCTGGCTGGGATAAAAGTTAAGAAAGCTGAAATTCAACTGAGGTAGAATTAGAAAGTCTGACTAAAGTACTAAACTAAAGTGTAACTTTTCTTTTGGGCGAATCAAAAGAAAGACAAGACGAAAATCGCTATATATAGAAGAAGATGATCGTGTATATTTAAAAATGTGATATCAGTAATATCTCTCTTTCTTCTCACCTCAACTTTTTTAATGTAGTTAAATGGAACGTAGCCTACGTTCCCGAGTCCATTCTGAGCAAGAAACCATTGGTTTGATACAGACGTATCTATTAGTGTAAATTTATCACCGGCTTCAAATGATAAATATTTAGGTAGCTCGCTTTTGTATGCGTAAAGTGCACGGTACATTTTAGTTTGCTGTATAATTTACTGATGTGAAAAATACATTATATTAAAGAATTATATTGGAAGATTGGCCATTATTTTGTGGCCTTCACAGTTGTTGCAAGCAAAATATTAGGAACAGTAACTCTTAACGATTTATTCTTTCATTTCTGGTGCTCCAGTTGGATAGCAGTCAAAGAAGTTAAAAATAGTTCTTAGACATCGTTTATATTAAATTTGTCTTTTATTATAGTTTACGTAAGTTTTTATTTTGTTGTAAAATCCCAATTTTCACAACAACAAAAAAATCATTTTATAAATAGAGACCACTAGATCTAATGTCATCTATCCAAATAATCTACAAGTAGAAAATCCGAACATTTTAAAATAGAATTTGTTATGATGCAACTCGTAGTCAATATTTTTAATGAAAAAATGTAGGTTTATTTTTTTCTCATTGTTTATAATTATTACAATTAGTGTATTGTATTTAAATAATGTAATGCATTTGCACTTAACCAACATTATATTTAAAATGATATAAATTTAAAACAAAATTCATTTTCGGAATTCCCAATAAAATACTGATGAATTTAAAAGTGCTGTATTTGTCAAATAATGGATCATTAGTAAGGAAGTGGGGTCATGACATGCGTGCTTCCACGTTTTCCCCGTAGTCTGCTTTTCTTAGACTTGATAACGTAATCTGTATTTTCTTCTGAATTTAGCATATCTACGTTAGCCGGACCTAAAGGAAATATATAAACAGTTTTAAAAACAGTTACTGCAGTTTTGTCAAAAGCATCTTCTATTGCAATAATGGTACTGGATTTGGATCTTTTCCGGGCCGACAAAGGTGGCGACCCGGCTAAAATAAAAGAAAACCAAGCCAAAAGATTTAAGGATGTTACGTTGGTTGATAAAGTGGTTGAACATGACACAAACTGGAGAAAACGTAAGATATATATATATATTTTATTGGTAAATAAAAATACATTTTTTACTATGTAGATAGCATATATAGCCTAAACTTTTACTTGAATTGTTGAACACCCTGGTCCTGGAACAGGCCTCCATCCGACCATCGCCATCACTGCCCCTTCTGCCTACTATGCCGGTTTTCAAAACTTCACTGAAGTTCTGAAACTGAAGGCAGTGAAGGGCTGGACTAAAAACCTAAGCCTTAAGTGACACTCTGTCATCGGTTTAAAATATAATTGTTGTTTGTGATGTTTTTTATGTGTAGTTAAATTGTGGACTCTTTCCTCTGTCCTAACGGGGTCTCCGCACTCGGACCACGGATGAGCGTAGAACGCAATAATCTTCTTTATAGAAAGAGCGTCTGTAATGTAGGCCTATAAGATAAGGTAATATGAAGAAGAAGAAAAGATTAAAAGAAGATGGACCCTCTCTCTATATTTATATAATAAATAGACTATAGGGCCTATGTACTATGTAATATAGGCCTAATGTCTCTTTAAAAAAAAATAAGTTGTCTACTCTAACTCAGTCTCGGCGACTGTTGGTCTTTAAAATAACTTTAAGAATATACGAATTATGATATTATATGTAAGTTTATGTAATTAGGCTATATATTTATATATTATAATATATAGGCCTATATAATATATGCTGATCTTTAGCTCGACTTTAATTTTTAAAATGTCAACAGTTTTTGTAGCCACAGCTAACTTGGACTTGGGGATTGTTGCCAGCACAATGCCCAGCTGTCTTTACTTTACCCCAACTAATGTAATGTCAGGTACCCATCAGAGCTGGGTAGACTCAGGAACACCTTCCAGACCTGGTAACAAACCCTAGCCATCATCAGGATTTGAACCTCCTGCTTTAAAATAGAATAAATTAGATGAAAAATGTGTGTAAAGTTGCAACATAAAAATAGTCAATTTCAGGTTGTTGTTATTCCTAAAGTTGTTCAAGAGCTGTTGATATGAATTCTATTGTCTAGAAAAATCCACACACTGTTTTGACTATTCACACACATGGTATTAGACTAGACAGTCCACTATTCGGCAAAATAGTAATTTCCAGTTACCACAGTTTACAGCACTCGTTCTAATACATGGGCTGTTAAATGCGATCTTGTCTTATTGTGATCTATTATAAAAGTCACAAATTTAATTCTATTGACTATTGTATTCATGAGAATACAATGAAAAAAATCGCTACCAAATTATCAACTAACCAGGTCACGCCAGGTGTGTTATTTTTGTAATGAAAAGGTTTCATTATGTTAAAAATAAGGTCATTACTTTTATTCATAACTTTCACAATATTTGTGTGCGATAGTTATTTACTTTAATAAACAATTGTTTATCTTTGGTATACAAATAAACAACACAAGATATTATATATATATATATAGTAATACAGCTAAAAGAATCTAATAGGCCTACTGAAAATTACACTTGCAGGATAACAATGGTCATCAAAGTATATTGTAACCATTTGTTTAGACTTCAAACAGATTCTGGTAGTTGTATCAAATATATTGTAGAGTGAAAAATACAAAATGTATTTAATCCACAACAATTGTAATGAAGATTAGCATTTTCATTGAAATAAAGTAAATCTAAAGTATATTTTAACACCTTAAATAGCAGGACGTCCCATCGACACCATAAATAAATAAGGGAATAATAAAAATATGCAAAGTCAGCAAATATTTATATAAAAAAAAAAACTGCGGTAGTCAAAGGGTTAAGTGAATTTATAAAATTAAAAAAAACAACAGTTTTTATGTTGTGGGGTGACCTAAAATATTTTGATCAGATGAAGGCAGCTAAGAGATATTGAGAAAGATTTAGGCCTATGATTTTGATTTTAATTACAATAAAAAGCATTAATTATATGTTAAATTTTTGTAAGCCTTTTATATTTATATAAATATATGTTGTTGTTTAAAAAAAAAAGACTTTAATTTATTTTATTAAGCAAGCAAAATGTTAGAAACTCAGAGGTGTAAAATGTTATATTGATTTATATAATAAAATAGATCTATTGGTATCAACAATCAACCACAAATGACAAGTAGAAAAAACAAATTCTTTTTTAAAATACACACATTTTTTTCCATACTTTTTTAATTACCCTTTGATGTAATTTACTTTAAAAGGTTTATAAATAAAGTTAGTTTAAAAAAAAAAGGGTGCTAGACATTCACAATTGTGGATGGGGATCTGATTTTTTGTAAAAATACAAAGAACACTTGCAACAAAAATAGATTTTTGAAAATCATAACTGGTTAATATTCGACTATATACATATTATAAATGGTTTTGTAATGATATAACGAATAGAAAATTTGTTTGCAGAGTGCCTGACTAGACTATAAGACATAATTGGTATTTTGATATTCACGTAAAGTTAAGGAATTTTGAAATGTTTTAAGGGTACGGGTAAGAGTCAGAACTCTGTACAGACTCTGTGACTCACTGTAGGCCATCTTAGGTAGTTATGAGAATTCTAAAATGAGAAACATGAAAGAATCATTATATAATAGTTTATAGGGCCTGCAAATTTTTTTAGCGCAGGGCTCTATGTAGCTTACAGATCAAAATTATTTTAAAAATCTACTTAAATGATGCATTTTTTAAACAAGACAAAATGTTACTGTGCATAGATTGTAAGTGTAAAATATTATAGAAAATTATTTAGAACAGTAGTTATTGTCACCATGGTTAAAATTGTATGTTTGTAGACATTTTCTAATCTTTATCCTGAGCAAGGCTGAGTTAATTAGCTTGTCATGTGGCTTAAATACTTATAAATTATATATAGGCCTGAATACTATCTTATATCAGAGCTCCATGCTGCTGGCCAACATCAGTTTTTTTAGGTATTTAGGTTTATTAAGAATTTTTCAGTAAGCATAGTTGTTTATCTCTAGATTTTAAACACAATAAACTCAATATTTTCAGTGCGCTTTCGGGCAGATTTACTCAATAAGTTGAAAAACTTGTGCAGTAAAGAAATTGGAGAGAAAATGAAGGTAAAACCCTATTTTATATAAATATGTATTTACTATATTTGATATATTTTAAAGAATTACTAAAGTTTAATTTTTTGCATTTAAATTTATGGCATTTTCATGCAGTCAGGTGTTTATTAAATTTAAAATCTTTTTGTGAAATTTAAGAAAAAATTTTTATGATGCATTTTTTAAACAAGACAAAATGTTACTGTGCATAGATTGTAAGTGTAAAATATTATAGAAAATTTTTTAGAACAGTAGTTATTTAGAAATATTTTAGAAGTGTAGAATGGATTGTGGCAAAGTCTTTTGCTTTAACTTTCTTATATATTGTCACCATTTAATGTTGGCACATTATATTTCATTAGAACAAAGAGCCTGTGGGTACAGATGAAACAGTTCCTTCAGGGATTTTGGACAAGCTTGATGATGTTTTGCCAGAGCAGCTGCAGGTTTGTTGTTGATTTAAAATGTATTGAAACTTTGTGATGTGGTGGTCCACCATTAGAGTGCTTGATAACCATTTGAAAGGTCTTTTATTTAAATCATGGTTTATTAAAGGACACATTTATTGAGTAGGGGAGTTGGCTATGCAGTTCCATTCTTTAAACATAGAACCCTGATTCACTAGCTAGATGGGCTCAGTGTTCTACAACTTTTTTAAAGACATCTATGTGTTAATTGTTTTAGTATTTCCTGTGGCTTAGCAAATTGTGAAAAACTTAACAAACTTGTAATGAAATTATCTAGTTTATGTCAAATACCAACAACCAAGTTCCAAAATATGACCAGCCATAGTAAGAGTAACAACCAGGTTCCAAAATATGACCAGCCATAGTAAGAGTAACAACCAGGTTCCAAAATATGACCAGCCATAGTAAGAGTAACAACCAGGTTCCAAAATATGACCAGCCATAGTAAGAGTAACACGTACAAATGATTAAAAGGTAGAATTATAGATCGAAGTATGTGACGGGAGATTTTATACAAATGTTGATAGCTTTGTTAAGCAGGCAAATTTGTTTGAACAAATCCTAAATTTAACCAAATTGAAATAAAAAACATTTGCAATATTGATTCTCTTGATTCATAGTTAGGCTTTGTATCAAACATCTCAGTTCATTGCTAGAATATATTTAAAAATATACTTTATGTTTCTTTCAAAAAGTTTTTTATTGGTAAACATTTCTTACAGCCCCTGACAGTGACCCAGCTGAAACAAGTGAGGCTGGCAATTGACACTCAGATGAAAGAGAACGACGCTCAGCTCATTGTGGAGGAGAAGGAAAGGAACGAGTCACTGAAAGAGATTGGGAACTTACTACACGATTCCTGCGTCATTAGCAATAATGAGGTAGAGGTCTTGGATTCTAAGAGTCATTGAATGAACTTGTGACTTCTTATAAGTAAGGTCAGAATGTCAATGTTTTTCAAGACACATTATTAGCCGTTTAACTGATGAATACTTTAATTTTGTTTAACAGGATGATAACGGTATAGAGAGGACCTTTGGAGATGTGGTAACCAAGAAGAAATACTCTCATGTTGACTTGGTGGTTATGATTGATGGTGCTGACAGTGACAGGGGCGCAGTGACTGCAGGGGGCAGGGGTTATTATCTCAAGGTAGCAATGAGAATATAGTTGTAACATTGAGACACCCAGTACATTTTCCTATTTCATCATCTTGTGTCGGCTCATTGTGTACGACCTGCCTAAATTAACCTTGCTTTTATTATTATTATTTTTTTTTACAACAGGGGCCATTGGTTTTCATGGAGCAAGCTTTGATCAACTTTGCAATGTCCCTCCTGCATGAGAAAGGCTACGTTCCTCTCTATACTCCGTTCTTCATGCGCAAAGAGGTGATGCAAGAGGTGGCCCAGCTGTCACAGTTTGATGAAGAACTGTACAAGGTAGACATTCATTTCTAATAAGTAATCTAAAAAATAATTCACTCTTTTAATATTTGCCTCCTCTTTTTTAGACCCTTGCTGTTTTACTTGCGTGAAGTTGTTTAAATACTGTATTATTTTGATCTTTTTTATTTGTTTCCTTAACCTTCAATGGTCGTTTGGGGGAGCCATTGGACACTGCATTTCCATTAGTCTTTTCAGAGGGCTTGGTAGACTTGGCGGTGCCCATCTCCTCTCGAAGTCGGCGTTGGATTTTTTTTCTGATTGTCTCCATCGTGGGTCGGACCTATGGTGTCGAGCTTGTGAGACAAGCTCACTCTCGACTTTGCTATCCAGTTCTATCTTATGTTTTTCTTAAAAGTTTTGTGATTTTCAATTAGCGCTTTATCCTTTAATGTAATAAAAAAATGTGTATACTTACCTAGCCTAGAGCATTGTTGCTGTGTTCTTGCCTAAACACTAACTATGTATGTTTCAGTTTAAATGTGCTCAGAGCTTACATTATTTTTGTTGGTAGCTCAATATCAATGACCTTATTATCATTATTACTGAATCAATGTGTGAAAATGCTTCCTATTAAAGATATTATCAATGAAAATAATTAAATGATAATTTATATTTGCATTGTTTGTATATGTGTTCAGGTTGTTGGCAAGACAACTAAAGAAGAAGGTGACCTAGACGAGAAATACTTGATAGCCACGTCAGAGCAACCCATCGCAGCCTACCACAGGGACGAGTGGATCCCCACAGAGTCTCTGCCAATTAGATATCTGGGCTACTCCTCGTGTTTCAGGCAAGAGGCTGGATCACATGGTCGTGACACAAGAGGCATCTTCCGTGTGCACCAGTTTGAAAAAGTTAGTGACGAGATCAATTTCATCAGACTTCTAAAAAAATATATTTATATTTTAACTTATTGTACTGTATTAAGAAAGAAAATTGAGATAAAATAATTTTTTAGTGCTTTTGATATGAATAAAAGATTTGTGTAAATATTATTGGTGGACAGGTGGAGCAGTTTTGTATAACTTCACCTGAAGAAAACAAGTCTTGGGAAATGTTTGAAGAGATGATCGGCAATGCTGAAGCTTTCAACAAAGCCTTGGGGATACCATACAGGGTTGTTAACATCGTCTCAGGTATGTCTGCCATGCACGCTTCATATCAGAAATATAGATCCAAGTTGTGTGATTTTTAAGGGTTAACCCATTCTCTCTTTGACTGGCACACATTATTTTTTACAATAATATATAATAATACATGAAAGATTGTTTCGTAACCGTAACAATAATAGAACAAAACTGGGATTGCACCAAAATAAAATATGTCGGTGTACTTAGAAAGCGCATAAAAAAAAATGCAAGTAAAATAAAGTGTTTGTCAGCTTAAAATTGGCAGGAAAACGAGAGAAAGACTGAAGAAAATAAACAAACTAATCCATCTGACTATAAGTATGGTATCTACTGGTTAAAAAAACACAACACAAAACAGAATAATAAGGAATGAGAAAATTTTAAAGTTCTGTTTCTCTTAAAAAGGGGAGCTCAACAATGCCGCCGCCAAGAAGTTTGATTTGGAAGGTTGGTTCCCTGGGTCTGGAGCATTCCGAGAGCTGGTGTCATGCTCAAACTGTTTGGACTACCAGTCAAGGCGACTGAGGATCAGATACGGCCAGACCAAGAAGATGGGCCAGGAGGTGAGGCGGTCAATGTCATGCATGAGATTTTTTTTTCTCTAGATAACCATGTTGTTGAGTTGAAGTCTTTAAGTGCTAAATCGTGTTGTAACGCTTTCTGCTCTACAGACTAGTTACGTTCATATGTTGAATGCGACCATGTGTGCCACGACCAGAACGCTCTGCGCCATTCTGGAGAACTACCAGACTGAAGACGGAGTGATTGTCCCTGAAGTGTTGCGCAAGTTCATGCCGTCAGGTTGGTTCTGATTTTATTGATCTTGGTTGTTAATATTTAACAAAAATATTTTTATACTCAAAATTGGCGTTTTATTGAATTAATTTTAATAAAATGCATATCTCTTTCTCCTGTTTTGGGCCAGCCACACTGAACGACCACTTTAAAAAAAAATTATTTTATATTGCCTGGTGCATTTTGTACTTAATACACTAAGAAACCATTCTTGCTGTTTTCCCTCAAATTTTTAATTTCCATTTATCTTGCAGTTTTGTTCCAATCCTATGATTGTTATTTCCCTTGCGTCTTGTGTAAATTCACTCTCTTCATTGGACCAATGTCATCCATAGGGCCTCTGAAGCAGTGCTTACAAGTTTCTTTATTTAGGCACTGTGTTTCTCATTTTATTTTTGGGTGTTAGTCATTTTGATCAGATGGGGGCGGGAGGGGGTAGGCATGTCTGACCACTGCACAGGTATATAATTAAGCACAATATACATGTCTTAATTCAATACTTATACATCAACAAATACTTTTCTTAATTGGTAAAATATTACAAATCCATAATTAGTGTAAATAAATTCACTCTGACCAAAGAAACGGATCAACATTTTTCTAGTATATAAATAATAATAATATTTGTATAGCGCTGCCAGCAAACATAATTAAGCTCAGAGGGCAACTAAAAATAGTTTACATGAATTGTTAAAAAAACAAAGAACCATTTTTGTTCATATCCCTTTCTTTGTCTCAAATGTGAGACCAAATCATAGGCCTTGCATATCATAATGAAATATTATTGTGACAAATTTCACTTTATTAAATGGTTTACTTCACTGAAGTTTTCATCTATTATAGTCTGAAATATTTTTAATCTCTTTTTTTTTTCACAGGATACAATGAAAAAATTCCTTTTGTGAAACCTGCACCCATTGATGAAATAGAAGCTAAAAAGAAAAAGGGCAAAAAGGGAAATCAGAACCCAGCAGAACCTACTGAACCATAAATTGCCTCCCTTGCTACTAAAACAGCACTATTTATTTTGCCTTTTTATTATGCGTCAAAAGTTGTCCTGTGCTTAAAGTTGCAGACTTTGTTTTTCGCAAATGACATTGATTTACATTCTTTCAACAGGTGTAATAATGTTCCATCATTTTCTGACATTTTTCTTATTTGTAATGTGAAACTTTTTGTTCCCAGTTAACTAATTACATGACATGTTAAATTTTAAAACTGATTGGGTGAAAGAAGACACAATACTGATGACGTTGTGAGACTCCGGTACTTAATGCCCACTACAAAGAATGTAATAAATAGTTTATCTTTAAATAATGCAACAATTGCCCTAAAGATATCTTTTAAAATATGCTTTTAAAGATATTTTTCTTACAAAAGTTAAACCAGTTTTGTATCTTACAAAAAGTTTTACTCACATATTCATTGGCGTTTTTATTTTTGTTGCTATAACTATAAGATGAATATATTCTAAAGATTTTTTGTGTTTGTCCAAGACCTGAAAGAAAATTATGGGAGGATGATTCTATTTTACCATACAATATTGTTCAATAGATGATCACACATCAAACAGAATAGTTTGTATAACAATTGTCACCAGGGAAAGTTCAAAAGAAAGCCTCCAGGAAGTTTCAATACATTAATGGAACAAGTGTTTAATTATACTCTAAGTTAAAGAATTGTATAATAAATTATGGTAAACTTATTACATACCGTATTGTAATTCTCAATATATAAACTATTGAAAACAAGTTGAAATCACATTGTGATTATTTGTGCAGTCTTTAATTCTGTTTTGCATTATTGAAGTAGCATTATGTGATTTCATATTTTACATAAAAAAAACTATAACAGTCTTAAGAATCATGTTTTGAAAATATTTGTGTAACATCGCTGAATTCTGGGAATTGAATAAAATGTTTGAATAAATCAAGCTATTACTGTTGTTGTCTTTTTAACATGATTAAGTTCGGACGTTCATTCAAGTGCCTACCTATTGAGATCATTCTAAAATTGTATTGTCTGCAAGTAAAAGAAATCTGTTCTATATAATTAAAAAAAATGTTCCACTTATAAACATACTCAAACGTTTTTTACAATTTAAACATATAATAAACACAGTCGGGTAGTAAACATTAAAAAATTTCATCCTTTGCCTGTAAACTTTAATTTGTGAATATTTTGTAAAGTTTGAAACAAATTTGAGTAAGAACCATATGAGTAATGAGCTTTGGAAATCACTCATTCTAACATATATGATCAATAAGTTACTGCTATAATTTGTCTCCTCATGATAACTACAGTTTATCTCCCCTCTCTTGGCTTGACTTCTGCATATTCCCTTCTGTATCCCAATTTTATAGTTGGACAACATTCGGTAAGTCATCAAGGGAAATTACCAAGCTATATAATTATATAATATATATAACATCACTGAGCTATATATGTTAAAATAAAGGATCATTCGCAACACTGAACTTATTCTGATTTTTTCCGTTTATTTTCATACTTGTTTTCTTTGTTTAAAAATATACTTTTTGATTGACTAATTAGCCATATTTTAATTTAATAAATTTATCGGCATCAACTCAAGGCCAAAAAAATAATTATAGAAAATCTCGTATAGGAACAGATAAAGAAATTGCAGCTCAAAACAAACGATACATTATTCGGTATCTCCAACTCGTTAAGCTATTGTACATGCTTACAGTGTCAAGGTCATAGTGATATGGCTAACTTGTTGACGAAGTGAAATCCTTATAACTGAACAACAACGTCATAATATTCTGTCGTTGTTTTTACAACCTTGTTTTTGTAAAAACCACAAGTTCCTCTAGGACTGATGAAATAGTGTGCACCGGTTTCCGAATGCACTCCTTAAAGGGGGTGGGGCGCTTGTGTGTCCAGCATAATGACCAGTTGTCTTTACTTTACAACTAATGTCCACTAGTAGGCTACTTATCACTACTATAAACGATGGGCAGACTTATTGTCACATTTACAAAAATGTGCACTTTAACATGTTTCACTTAATTAACTACAGTAATTATAAAGTTTATTGTAAAAACTTATAGGACCTTGACAGTAGAAGTGAATTCAAACATGCTAATTTTGACAAAAGAAAATACGAAAGTGTGTTTTTGTGTGTGTGTGTGTGTGGAAGGTTGCAGAACTTTATGATGTCCTTTATGAAGGGGATATCTGACTATTTTGTAACGATGGGGGCATGAAAAAAAAGGTTTTCAAAAACTCGCGTCATTTATGGACAGCCCCTTGGGATATGGACTAAAAAGATAGGAAAACCAACAACTTAACGTAACGTCATTAGAAACACTTATTAATATGCAGTCTAGCCTTAGGCTAACCTCACCGCGATATCCTAATATAATCTTCTGTTTATAATTATATAGCCTTTAAATTGTATGATGAGATAAGAACATTTAAGGCACTACAAATCGATTGACCTGATGTGTTTAAACAGCTAATCTTAGATAGTATTTTAACGACACCCTAAAGAAAATATCTACCACTACCAATTTTACAACTACAAGAAGGAATTTTGAACAAATTCAAACAGCGCTGTTGAATTAAATAACTAACACCATTCTTATGTGTGACTGTTCTTTAATGTTCCATATTATTATTGGTTATCTTATCTTCCCCACCAGAAGGTCAGCAACCCACGGAAAGCGTTCCAGACTTTGGCACGCAGAGAGATTTTCATTGGCACACGGAAAAAACAAAAAGCGAATTCAAGTTCCTTCAATAAGAAAAGTACATAATGATTTTTAAGCAGTTGGCACGCTGAATGAATTAGAAATCCTTATTTGTCATACTTTTATCAAATTGTTCTTTTATCAAAATGTTGTCTACACCTGCATAGTCTGATTTTGTGTAAGTGATATAGGCTAACGGAAAAATATAACAAATAAACCCTAATTTACATAACTTATGCTAATTTTTATTTCAAACTAAGAGGCCAAAAGGGAATATTTTCGAAAAGATGTTATCTAACCAATTATTTCTTTGATTGCATTTTAAGAGCACCTTACTTATATGCATTGGGTTCTCGTATAAGGGATAAGGAAAGTGTTTTTCACCTTATGTTTATCTGAGCATTGCTTCGAGATCGTTGGCTCTTTCGTAGGCCCTTAACAATTTTTTATTTCTAAATTATTTCGATATGCCCATGCAATGAAAAATAAATCCAGGAGTGGTCGGACTTGTATTGAAATGTCCACCACATTTGCCCCCACCACCCTCCTAATTGCGGATCTAATAATGTAGACTTTTGTAATGATATGAAATTCAGGATTAAGTTACTCAATTCTTGATCGATACTCAGTTATTATCTCCAGGAATCAGTGATCATTCACTTCTCTGAAAAGGGAGAGAAAAAAGAAAAGGAGAATTGTTTATAGCTATACCAGCCAGATATAAGCTTATTCTTTTGGATGATCGATTAGACCTTTTCTTTTTCTTTGTTTATTTTGTATATTGGTGATTTCTTTAAGCTAGTCTTCAATGCAATCTTGCAGATCTGGCATTCTCTTTTTTTTTTCTCTAAACAAATTTTATACTAAATGACTCCGCGAAGCCTTCAAGCCAGAGTTTATAGAGAGAAAGGCTTGACACTGTGGGAGGTGGGTGTAGTATCTTTAACTGATTTGTAAACGAAAACAAAAATTTATATGGGAAAACCTTTATGAATGACGTCAATATGAGTGATTGCACAATAGGAAATATGGTGCAGTGTGGCGCTTTAAAGACACTTTCTCTGGCCTAAATAAAGACATTTCATTTTTTTTTCAAAAGGTTGCCGCCCCCTGTAATAGAGTATTCAAACGAAACCATAGCCTAAATAGATTATTTTCTAAACATTGAGACACTAATGGTAGTTAAATGAACCATTACACGCCATAAGTTCGAAAAAATAAAAAGTTTTAATCTAACTTAATTAGTGCTCATGTTTTTTCGGTCTTCAAAAACAAAATAACAAGAAACGCATTGATATATTTGTTTATCTAGCGTCGAAATAGTTATTTAGATTCTTTATATTGATGGCCAGACAGCATATTTTTATTTGTAATGTTTAGCCTTCATCTTCTTTCCCCTGAAATCAATATAAACAACAACAAAACAACCAAAAAGATAACATTAAAAAAAAAAAAGTTAAAACACAATAATTAACGTTATGGTACATTCGATGAAGTGGGAAAGTCGGAAACTCGGAAATTCCGAGTAGAAAGTTTTCCCATTTACGAATTGGTGCATTTTTGCATAATATTTTGTCACTTATCTATATAATATGTATAATGTGAGTTAATTACATCTTTCTTGACGACGTTGAAAATTAACATAAAATATAGAAGTTACTGTTAATATGGGGATGTCCATTAATTAAGTTTTACAATTTTTTGACGATTTTTACCTATGGTTCCTACCATCCCTCCCCCCTCCCAAACTCGCCCCTCCCACATTTTTGATTTTAACAATAGTTCTTTTCTTTATGATTACTATTGTTCTTTTCATATAAATATTTAATCTTTTCCAATTTTACGTTTCACTAAATGAACTTTAGGTACAATGTTATACTTGTTCAATAGACCTTTTCATGATCATTGATAGACCCTATGCCTTCTTCTACAGGCAATTTTTCCTTTGCTTTTTCTTCAAAATGATCGAACATATCCCTAGAACCTTTAACAAAATGCGAAAGTGAAGTAGGCCCTAAAGGCCTACAATTGCCTACATGCATATATAGACTAATTTGGGGGTCTGGCTGCGATTGACTAGTCTTGTGAAATTCATCCAGCAAGTAATTCTTTTTTGCACTCATTTTATATATGGTGGTTGTGCACAATATTTGCAAAATTTTCCCTTGTGTGGCTACCCATATCTAGGAAATTTAGAAAACGTTCAATAGGGAGCCCATCATCTGGTGAAACATATATAGGCCTATAGGCCTACCTCACAATAACAGTGAGCTGATCAATATGGGACCTGTCTGTAGTGGAATCTACAGATAAACTGAAGTACCCTGCAGTTCTTAAATCATCCAAGATTGATTATCTTACTTTAGTGTGCCATAATTTTGATAAATTCATCACATTTTGTATAATTAAGTAGGCTATATATGACAATTACTCACTCGTACAATTTTTGTTTTTGGAACCCTAAGTTATTTCTTGTGCAGCTTATAAGTAATTATTGCACTGTCCATACACAGATCTACAAACTAACATAAGATGAACACTAAAATAACATGTCAAATCTATAATTGATATATTTGTATTAACGTAAAACCATGTTTTTTTTACAAATTTACATGATTGCTATGTAGGCCTAGGCTACGTGGCACAGGACACATGTAGAATTTTGTAATAAATTTGTATCACTTTTTAGGTAATAAAAAGTAACATTGTTGACGTCAAATTTTCTTGACCTCCCCTCTCCCCTATGTCGACAATTGTCAAGCTTTTTCAGACCCCCTCACCCCTATTTAGTTGAGGTAATTAATGGGCGTCCACTTAGTTAGGCCTACGGCTTTTCAACTCATATAGATAAGTGATTTCATCTTAAACATTATAAGCCGAAGAACTTATATTTCACAATAATATATAGATCGGTGCTTATTATGCATACATATTTTTTACTTTATTTTGAAACATAATTTAATTTAAAATGGTATTTTTTAATTTAAAAGAGCAATGTACATAATATTTTTCTTTATTTATAATTTTAACAAATCTTGTAAAAAAATATTATTGCAAGGTTGCTAATGACGCATTGATAAAACCAACAGTTTTAAAATGCACAGTGTCGGAACACGGAACATTAGGCTATTCTATTCCTACTCGGAACCTCCGAGTTTCCGACTTTCCCACTTCGTCGAATGCCATATTAGTAGCATTTTACTTCAGCCAAGAAATAAACTTTATCTATCGACGTATCCGGTCATACAGCCAACGGGCACTCAGCTAAGGCATATTCAGAAATCAGAATAGCCTACAACTGCAATAAGCCAACGTACATTTCGCTAATAGATATCAACAAAATGCTGCCAACGCTGCCGTTTTTCTTTTCATTTGAATCCCCCTCCCCCTTCCCAAACCACCTACACACAATTTTGTTGACAGAATAATTTCAACACACAGTTCATTTCTATAAAATTTTCTCAACCTTTTTATACGTATTTTTTTCCCTTTTCTTTTATTTAATCAAAAGTAAACAGTTTCTCTGAAATTTAACTCATAACCTTTTTATCTTGAGTGTCAGTTCTAAGGCTCAGCTATTCGCGTTGATTTCATTAGATCAAATAACATTACAGTTCTTTTCTGACAAACCAGTATTATGCTGTCAGTATTAGATAACTTTCATTATAAAGCTTTACAATACCTTTTCTTAGTCTCCGTTCGGAGATTCGTTTTCTATTTAGTCCAGCCATCCGCAACCAAAAAACTCGGTGGGCCCTTTGTGCCCCCCCCCCCCCCCCCCCCACACGGAAATATCATTTGAAGAAAAATAAAATGTGATCTACTTTACATTCTCAAAGATGTAAAAATACGATTAAATATATTGTTGTTGGTTTTTCTTCAAAAGATATGTTGCATAGCCAGGATTTCATGGGCGGTGTGGGGGCGGGGATAAGTAATAAAGACACAGACACACACTTACTAAAGACACACCAACTTCTCTTACTAAAGACACCCACACACTCTTAATAAAGACACAGCAACTTCTCTTACTAAAGACACACCAACTTCTCTTACTAAAGACACCCACACACTCTTACTAGAGACACACCAACACTCTTACTAAAGACACACCAGCACTCTTACTAAAGACACACCCACACTCTTACTAAAGACACACCAACACACTTACTAAAGACACACCCAAACTCTTACTAAAGGTACATACCCAATCTTAAAATAGGCCTTACTAAAGTTAGGCCAACAGTTACAAAAAGACACACCCATACTTATTAAAGACACATCCGCATTTTTACTAAATGGAATATAGCTATTGATTATTGTATCAACACACATGCACACACACACATTCTAATCGTACAAGTACATCGTACAAACCTGTTCGTTTATTTACATAGAGAAATGAGATTCGCTAGCATTGATCCGCTGCTTTCATTGGACTTCAAATCGTCAATATATGGTGCCGCAGTGGAACCCTTCAAAACAGTTCAAATTAACAGCAATAACACAAACAGTGAATAGTATAACTATCATAAACCAACAAAACAATGCCACAATCTAGTTAAATAAAACAACAACAACACAATTTGTTTTTGAATACTCTGAAAAGATACGATATCTTTATGGTTTATTGATTACACCTGTGTTTGTGGTCTAGCGACTAATTGCTGGTTTCCTGACCCTAACGTCTATGGTTCAAATGTCCGCAC
Organism: Anisus vortex; assembly: GCA_949126835.1. NCBI lineage: Eukaryota > Metazoa > Mollusca > Gastropoda > Planorbidae > Anisus > Anisus vortex. The sequence continues at coordinate 8,124,196 of OX421496.1, read as the reverse complement.
ATCCAATTCTATTAGCCACCCAATTTTGGGAAGTGTGTGTGTGTTTGTGGAAAAGGATGGGGAGGGGTATGCTATTTACACATCCCATACACACACACACAGCTTCTGATGTAAGATTAAGAGACCTAGACCGATGGTAAATTGTAGTTGCGGCCCTATGCTCCTATGGGGATATACAGGATTAAGTCAAAGTAAATTAAGAATGCCCAGAAAGTGCCAGCGTGAAGTTAGTTTTTTTAATGTACCTGATTGCAGAAGTTTTGAGGTAAATACAAACAAAAGGGTCATGATCACGCTACACCATAAAACCGTATGGAACTATTCACTATCCGGAGGCTTGAAAACCGTATGGAACTATTCACTATCCGGAGGCTTGAAAACCGTATAGAACTATTCACTATCCGAGGCTTAAAAACCGTATGGAACTATTCACTATCCGGAGGCTTGAAAACCGTATAGAACTATTCACTATCCGAGGCTTAAAAACCGTATGGAACTATTCACTATCCGAGGCTTGAAAACCGTATGGAACTATTCACTATCCGAGGCTTGAAAACCGTATGGAACTATTCACTATCCGAGGCTTGAAAACCGTATGGAACTATTCACTATCCGAGGCTTGAAAACCGTATGGAACTATTCACTATCCGGAGGCTTGAAAAGTCATATGGTGCACGATGGTGGAACGGCAGCGCGTACCAAAGGTCCTGGGATCGAACCCTGGTGAAGGCTAGAATTTGTCTCCTGAACTAGAAGGTTTCCCTGAGTCTGATGGGTAACTGATATTAGCTAGTGTAAAGTTAAGGAGGCTGGACATTGTGCTGGCCACACAATCCCCTAGTATGTAGTGGTCACTGAAACTGGTGAAACTTCTTCATCAGCCCCCATGGATCAATTTGGCCCGAATAGACATTTACTTACTACTTGAAAAGTTATGACAAAAAAATCGTTACTAATTATCACAAGATTCAAGCATCAGTTTCCTTAAAAGTAAAACGAGATGTCACACAATTATTGTAAAGATGTAATGTATTAATCCACTAATTCCCTGTTCTCTGATATTGTCTTGTCTTAGCAAGGACAAGAGTAAATACATTGCATTGCAATACAAAATTAATCATTTTAAGATGCCAAGTACGAGGTTTCTCAAGGGTGGATACGCTTTTTGCTTTCAGAGAAGCCATCAATGTATCCGTCGCCTTGGAGTCTTTTTTAAACATGCCACAAAATGCATGCCTTGCACTGGAGTCCCTCATCCACTATTGGTCGAAAGCCAGGAATAATTCAGGTAAAAAGAAAGCAATAATATAATAAAAAGACTTTTCCAAAATAATAAAAAGGTCAATAACCCAATTAGTAATAGTTCCAATTTCGATCTATTCAGCTTTTTATTACAGTTTAGAAATAGAGAACTTTTGTCGATCAATTTTCCCACAGTACAATAGGGAAAATAAAAGAAATCTTTAATTTTGAAACCCTAGTCCTGACTTCAAACGAACTTTTACAATACGCGTTTTTTAAATGCAGGGAAAGAAAATGAAAACGTAAAGGCGAGAAAATTCGATCAAAAGGGAGATAACAAGAGACCAGTGTCGCCGTTTATAAGCTTTAACATTTGTTTGTTTGTTTAAAAATTGTCTATAAAGCCAATAAAAGATATGCCAATTTTATGGGCGCCCAGGAGAAACATGTAGATCCAAAACAAACATTAAACGCTCTGAATAGTGGAGCGAGAGAAAAGTTCACATGAAATCGACAGGATCGTTGCTTTAAAATGAAAAATAATGTTGTAAAGAATCCGTGCGTTTCCAAAACAAAATGTATTATTTGAACGGGTGTCATCATAGAGCGGTTGCGATTGGCTATTTCCACAGAATCAGTGACGTATTTGCAGACGTGTAGGGAACCTAACAACACTGGTGATTGATGGGCTTCGATGACTTAAAAGTTCTTCAGCTTAAATAAAAAGTGCCATGTGAGAGGTTTTCGGAGTCTTACCGTGTCTGTATCTAGTAACCATGCAATACCCAATTTGAAACAGAATAACGGAAATATCCGATTTACTTTGTACCTTAACAGGTAATCTGTAGGCAAACATACAGAATTCACTGCCCTAAATATTACATATTTATGTTAAAATTGAATTACACACGACGTAAGATTATAATAATAATATGCCGTTATTTAATACCCGACTTTTTTTCTGGATTTCATTTTTAGTAATATTTATAATTTTGCCACCATAGCCTTTCTAGGTGATTTTGTCCAGAATGACTCCTTACCAAGGCTTTTTCCACCATAAATTCCCAACATAATCTTTCACGCTAGTTTTTCACCATAATATACGCCTACGCTTCCAACATAAATTTTCACCGAATTTCTCACCATATTTTTGGAACTATATTTCTCCACAATAATTTTCCACTATAATTTCCACCATAAAATTAGCATGAACTTTCTACTTTAATTTTCCACCCATAATTTTCCACCATAATTTTCCCTAATGATTTACCACCGCAATAGCTTATCCTAATATTTTCCAACAATGCCTGTCCCACTTGCCCCCTCGTACTATTACACGTGCTATCTTAGAACATGTGTTTTGAATATCTCGTACAATCAATCGATTAAAATGGCTCCTGTACCTGAAACGTCGCTCATTTGTTTGTTTAGCAAGGGCCAAAGGGATCGGCTTAGGCAGGTTTCCCAACGCTCTCAGTGTAAAGACTAAACTAGCCATGAGCGATTTTCATATGAAATAAAAAAAACAGCATATCTGTTCTGTGTTACTGCTACACTCGTTTTTTTTTAATTCATAAGTCTTAAGTTTTGTAATGATGATGGCCAAATGTATGGCGTTTAACCAAAGACTATAATATGATGGGTCACTTGCTTTTATATTTCTGCTATTTGATGACTCGAATGACTTCTTTATAGAATTCCCTATTCCCTATTGTAACTGTACACTTCCGTTTTATTTAATCGCTATGATTTTCTAATTGAAAAAAAAAAAAGAAAAATTATAATCGAAAGTTGTACAGCATACAGCGGAAACCTTTAATGCAAACGTAGGAGCGTAGAGAATATATAAACTCTAAAAATATAGCAAGCGGTCTATCTTATTATTGTCTTTGGTATAAATGCATCTCTCGGTGATTTTACATTTAGTGCGCTTTATTTAATATAAATTAGTTGCATAGATAATTCTGAGAGAGAAACAGAAAGAAAACGTTAAGAGTTATCTTGAACTTGTCATTAAACACTTCTTAAATGTCTCTTGTTTCAGAAACGAACTGATGCCATCTGTTTCTCAGATTGGGCTGTACCGATTCAATAGAGCGCACTCCAAAAGACTCAAAATTTCAAATTCAAACGCATTGAAAACCGTATTAAAGCAAAAGAACTTTCAAAGAACCATTTCAATATTGTGTGATATTTGATTTAAGACATTGCAATACGATAGGACACCAACACACATACACACAAACACACACATTTTACATGCCTAAACTGATAAAATCGATCAGTTGTCTAATTCTTGGAAAGAAGCCGTATATAAACACACACAAACACACACATACATGTTAGGGCTTGTTTCTTTTCTTCCAGAGATCACGAGAGTTTAAAAATGTCTTGAAAAAAACAAACAACTAGCAACTGTTTCCTGGTTTAAACCCCCACCGCCACTTACACCCGCACCCCACCCCCGCCCCCACATAGCTTGATATTAAAATATGATTTGCTATCAATGGAACCAACCAACCGTAATTGATGCGTGCATTGGTAGGGGAGGGAGGGAGGGAGGGGGTTAGTTTAAAGTGTAAACAATATTTGTTGCGTACGACGACTGTGGGGGTGGGGCGGGGGTGGGGCGGGGGTGGGGTGATATTAGGTACATAAAAAAAAATTCTTCTTAAAAGCGCAATATAAATGTGTACTTTTTAATTTTAAAAATCGAAAGCATATTAAAAAAAAAAAAATTAAATAAGTTTTCATGTCACGCACGCAAACCATTTCTGTGTGTTCAGCATCCGAATGCTAATAAAATCATTTATACAAAATATTGAACTTTCAAGTAATTAGTTTAATATTAGCAATTCTGTGTTGTTTTTTTTTTTTTTTTTTTTTTTTTTTTTTGGTGGGGGGGTGGGGGGTGGAGTGGGTGCGGGGGGTCCGAATCTCGGAGCCATTTAAGATGTTAAATTTCAGCCCAATTAATTGTCAACTCATTGTGTTTTGTTTTGAATCTATTAATCGCCACTTATTTTTTAGTCAGTACAATGTTCTTGTTAAATAATAATATTATAGATTGAATAGGTCAAGCTTTGTTTACTTTGTTCCACTGTAGTCGTTTAAATTATGATTTAAAAAAAAAATACAAAGTCCATGTTTTGGTAATCTCTAAATTTAAACAATAAATTGTAATACTATTTACTACTAAAATCATCCATTAGCTCAAATTTTGAGAAAAACCTCTCCAGCGGACCGATTTGATTGGTTAAAGCTGTCAGATTCTTGCGATTAGTGGCTAGAAGGCTGTCGGCTTTATATTGCATGTATATTTTTCGATATATTCATGTTTCACTATGTTGATTGCATGTTTCTGTGTGAATCTAATCAATCGGATAATTTAGTATTCTTATATTTAATGAAAACAAGAAACTCAAGTCGCTCTATCTAATGATAGAGTGTTGAAGAAGGAGGGCTCAAGTTCTAAACAAATATTTTGAAAAGAAACGAAACTGCCAGCACTCCTCGGTCTACCTGTTCAAATGGATATCTGTTATTAGTTAGGGGAAAGCAAATGCTGCTGGGAATTGAATTGGCCAGACAATCCACATGTGAGCCGTGGTAGAAAAAAAAATGTTGATCTCGATTTACCTTAACTTTTTTTTTTCAAATCATGGTTAAGTTCAACATTTTTTTTGCGGGTCTGGAATGTATACCAACTCTGATTAATACCAGACAAAAGCCCGGAGGGGTGGTGGTCAGTAAAGGCGGCTGGGTATTGTGGTGCACACAGAATCTTCGAGAATGCATAGGCCCACGGAAATTTGTGAACTCAGCGTGACTTGCCTTATGGACCAACATTCATGAAAAAGATACTTTTCTTGACTATCCGTTGCAATGATTTACTTTTAAAGCGCTTCAGAAAAAAATAGTTTTCTAAGCAAAAATAGATGGTAAGAATACAATTATGCAGGGATCGGTAACCTACGGCAGCGTGCCACAGTTGGCACGCAGAGCGATTTTCAATGACACAGGGAATACCACCCAAAAAGGCAAATCAAGTCTATTTTACAAGAAATTTCATGCTAGAGCAGGATGACATTTATGCTTTTGGCACGCTGAATGAATTAGAAATCTTACTTCGGCACGCTGTTATCAAAAGGTTGCCTATACCTGCGATAATGCATACAATTATAAATGAAGATTACAACTGAAAAATGTAATCAGGACAATGTATTCAAAAATGCAAAGAAGTTTTCAAAGCTTTCTTATTGCAGTGACACGCGTATATTAATTCTCTTTCTATCAGGGTGGCATTCGGGCATGGAATGGGTTGCCTGAATTTGTCACAACATAATTGAAAACCCATATCAAAATATTCGGGACCACGGACAAGCGTAGGACGCGATATTCTTGAGTCATTTGTTACGTCCACAATCCCCTTGTGGACAGAGCCGTGTAGATATCGTCGATAATTCTCGTTAGTCCTAGGGTAGACTTTAGTTATTATAATTTATGTTTCAGTATTACACGAACTCTCCTTATAGTCCTGGGCACAAACTCAGGATTTGCGTTCTAACAGTTCCTATCCTTGACGTTATAGTAGTAAATAAATATTATAGTATTGTAAACAACACAATAGAATTGTAACTTGACGAGGAAGCTTCAGTGTAAATGTTGTTGATAATTTAATTCAGGTGATATGATCCAATATATATACAATATAAATATTATGTACAGTTAGAATAAAATAGTGCAAACACAAGCGTCCTCAAAAGAAATTATCTCGAAACTCTCTGCCTTTCAGACAAACAAATCATTAAATACTGTTAAAGTGGTGCAAGGGACAGACCTATTCCTAGTAGGGGTGAAAATAATGGTATCCTTACAAAACTCATAACAAAAATGATAGGAACTCCCCTATTCGGAAATAATAAGCCATTCCTAGACACTCCGAGAATTTGAGGTCAACACAGAATCCCAACATTACCTAGAATCTTTTGCCTTCGTACTAAAAGTCAAGCAATCGGAAAGACTAAGCCCCGCCCACAAAATCGTGTGTAGGGAGAAAAAAGAGAGGGGGGGGGGGGAATAAACATTGTGTGTTCCAATACTTGGAAAACAATATATATGACAATGAAATATCACTCTGACACTATAAGATAATATTCCAACAGGCTGCTGCTTGACAATGGATTCTAATCTCCTTTTGTATATTCTCTCCCTTGGTTTCATGCCCTACACCAGCTCCCTTGGTTTAAGCTAAACTTCCGGTAAACCTGCATGCAAATGAAACTGTCAACCCATGGCTGGGATATTATACAGCCTTGTGAACTGTAAACAAAGGGCGTATAGATCTAAGCAAATAAAACTAAATCAAACCGACATGTCTTTCTCTAAACAAACAACACAGGCGATCTAAGATTTAATAAAGCTGTCAAAATTTTACTGCCGCTATGTCAGTCAACCCCTCCCCTCATTTTTTCTAATCCATACCATAACCCCTGCCTTCTCCGCAATGTTTGTAATCGCACCAAGGTACCCGTGCCATCCAAATAGCCAAAACATATTAGTTATTTACACGTATCGCTCCTTGGTCGCTAGGCGTGGGTTATCTTTCATACCAAAAGGGGAATGAACTGGAAGCGAATCGATCTTTTAAAATAAAATTACAATCACAAAGTTGATACTGAACTTCCCCCGAACTAATAAATCTGTATAAACAAAAAATTATGATTAAACACACTTATACCAACACTATACTATACATTAAAGAGCTCAATGTTTTTAATGGTTTACTTGTATATGATTATATATCTAGTTTATTTAGCATTTGTAAAAATATTATTCAAACATTTATTTGTAAAGTTCTTTATTTTAAATTGAATGAGCTTAGAAATAGCTGACAAGCGTGTGATTGTAGGTATGTGCAGTTTAAAAAATCCTCTAGCACAGGGGTCGTCAACGTTTTGATGATAGTGTGCCAAAAGTAGTATTTCAAACATATTCAGTGAGCCAATCAGCTTAATGTTCATCCTGTTCTAGCACTCAATTTCTTGTAGAACTGACCTCAATTGTCTTTTAGATGGATCTTCAACGTGACATAAAAAAATTGATTGCTCTGCGTGCCAAGACTGACTCGCGTGCCGTAGGTTGCCGACACCTGCTCTAGCAGATGCGTCAAGATAGATAACTGCACAAACATCTTAACCAGCGAGTTATTCTCTATTTTATTGTAAGCTTATTCCGATGGTTTCTTGAATTGTTTCGTCAACTTGTTCGAATGCTGGAAGTCTACGAATTACCAATGACTTCAACAAGCTGGACCGCTTGCTTTAATATTTCTGCTATTTGATGACTTGAAAGACTTCTTTTCGGAATTCCCCATTCTATTTTGCACTGTACACTTCCGTTTTATTTAATCGCTATGATTTTCTTAACGAAAAATTAAAATTAAAATCTAAAAGTTGTATACAGCGGAAACATTTAGGCAAACGCAGGAGCGTAGAAGTCATTTAAGACAACGTTATTGGATGCGCACAGCAAAAAAAGCAACATATAAGCTTTAAAAATAGAGCAAGCGGTCCATCTTATTCTAATCTTTGGTATTACTCAATAATGAAGAAAAAAAATTCAAATCGCTTTTAGTCCTTTTAAAGAATCTACATCGACGTTTGAATGTTTATTAAAACTGTTAAAAAAAATGTCTCTATATCCCTTATCTCCTTTTACATGCGCTCCCCCAAAAATACTAACATCTCATCTCTCTACCCCATCCCCCCCCCCCCCCCTAATCCAAAGTAATTTAAACTCTATAAAATGCATAGCAAAGAAATGTTGTATGCATAAAAAAAACAACAACTATAAGATATGGAACGTCCATAATTCTTTAAAATTTTAAAAATGCGGATGTGTTTTTTTTTAAATATATAAAACAAATGGCTGTGATAAATTCTAAATAAAAATAAAGTATCCATGGGACCGGTGAAGCAGCGTTCACCATTTTCTGTGGCCACGGCATACTAGGTGATTGTGTGGCCAGCACTATGCACAGCCGCCTTTACTTTACCTCAACTAAAGGTCAGGATCAGATCAGAGCTGGGTAGACTCAGGGACACCCTACAGAGTCTGGAAACCTGGATTCGAACCCAGAAAATTTGCTACGCCAGCCAAACGCGCTGCTGCTCGGCCGCCGTGCCCACAAATGTATAAAAAATATGCATTATAATTCAAACTTTTAATAATCATAAAGTTTGAAAGACTTAGCTCTTATTTTTATTACTTACTTTTATTTACATACTGTATAATTTGTTATACAACTATAATATTTCTGCAAGAGAGCAAAGTGCTCTGCAGACTGGCTAATAGAAGAAGAAGAACATACAATTATAGGTCTATTTATAACCTACGCAGGCATTTATTGTACAGAACTACCCTGTAAAGCAGGAACTGTTTCCAAAACGAGATTGATTGCATATTGCATGGTACGTTGAGCAAGTTATGCGATCAGAACAATGGCAACTTCAAAATAATAATGGAAAGTGTCCTTGCTCATACTATGAGTTATTCATCAATATATTCTAGTGCCCTGCAGTCTACAGCCGAGTGCCACTCAACCCCTTTATCCCCTGCCCACCTAACTATTCTTGAATATTTTTGGTTGTATTTGGTGTATGCCTTTCAATTTAAAAAAAAACAGCCTTCAGGCAGCAATCTGAATCGGCGGGGCCATGATTAATTGGCTGTTTTATTGTTCACCATTTATTGATTTTGTGATTATGTTATGGCCACCAGGAGAAAGATGCAGTGTCCAAAAACGAGGGGGGGGGGAGCTTACGTCACTGCTATCAATGCAGGTGGGGGATGGGTGTTGGTGAGTACATGAAATATTGTCATTGAAATTGTTTTCTAGAGAAAGGTTGAGGTCAACGAGTGAATGTGATTAAGAGTATAACTAGCCACTGCACGCGATAGTAAAACGAATTCGTACGAAGTTGATTGGTAAAAGGCCTCCCTCGAAAATAACAACAATAACGGTAGACATAATTCATAAGGCAATACTTCCTATATTCTTATCTTATATATTACAGACGCTTCTTCTGTAAAGAAGATTATTGCGTTCTACGCTCATCCGTGTTCCGAGTCTTAGTCTTGCATCTCTATTAATGATGTCAAGTTACTGGTTTTCCTGTTTTTTTTTCAGGCAACATATTCCATGTCCTAATGCCACTCGGGAAGAAAGAGTACTTATATGCCTTTGTTCTTGCGAGTCACATGCCATGTCGTTGAGGTCCTTTGTATAAAACACGAGATGTACAAAGTTGTGGAAAATAGTAAATGTGGTGACAGACCAACTCTCCCCTTCTCTCGTATCTGGCTAGCCCAGGTGTTAGGACTAATCCTTTTTGACACTGGCCACGCCTCTTGACCAATGGTTGGACTGACTTTTGTGTAGACTTTTACCCATTGGTTGACGTTTTGCACTGGGTCGCCATTTTGGACTGACCAGTGGACAGATATAAGGGGCAGGTTTTATGTTATTAGAAGACTGGATACTTCTTCTTAACCCTTACAGTCCTGGGCGCGTATATAGCGGAGCTGAAGGCAGCATAGATAGAAGTAGGTCGGTACGGGAAGGGTTAAAATGTTACATGACGTTATTCCATATTGGATTATTTACATAAATTGTTCACTTGGGATTACTGTATTGTGAAGTTGTGCTTAGATATTATTCTTTTCCATGTATTGACGTTTATTTGCTTGGATATAATTGATGTGTTGTGGACACCTTATTATCCCTATACATAAGTGTGACTATGCAAAATAACCACGTTAATACCGACAATAAACGTCCGACTTATATAACTACTTAACCTGAACTCGTTTGTTCTGATTGAGTGTGCATGAGAATACGTGAAGCAAGGAAGGTAGACCGCCAGAGAAACGGCACGTTAAATATAAATATCAAGCATTGTCGATGCAACAAGTCTAGTTCAGCCAACAGCCATCATTGCCCATAGACAACGAACCAAGTGAGGTGAGGATATATCGTGTGAGCAACACAGTAACGAGCGCATCGTACTGGCCACACAATCCCCTCATCACAAGCACGTAGGCGCGTAGAAGTCAGCGTTGTTGGATGCGCACGGAAAAAGAACATATAAGCTTTAAAAATAGAATAAGCGGTTCATCTTATTATAGTCTTTGGTTTAAATAGAGAATGAAGTACAAGAATGCAAGATGATGGCCTTCAAAAATGACGTTGGAATTTAGCAGAGGCCGTACATTTCACTAGGTCTTGACAGCGGCATATTAAGGCTACGTGAACGTTTTTCACGAGTCACTAAACACAAGAGGACAAAAACTTACTGGTCTAATAATAGATAAGGTGCCACACTTTCTTAGCTTTCTTTAACAAGCCTGTTAGGTCTCTAATAAGTTTATTCAGTTTGGGACTCAAGACTTGCAATTGGCATTTTAAAACAGGATATATTTAGGCCTACAGTTAATTTTAACTTTCTTTTTAAAGCTATTATTATGTACGTTTTGGGAAAGATGAATAAGCGTAGAAAAATAGGGGACGGGCTTTAACATTTAGATCTATGTATAAAGAAAGTAAGGTTTTATATTTTGGTTGTTTCGGTTTTTAAGGTTCACCAGATTGCAAGACCAAGAAGTTATTTAGTTTGAGAAGCATTGACGTGAGTCTTCAGGCGAGCGGTGTGAAATCTGGAACTGAAAATGTCACTGATTTCTATATTGTATTTTTTCTTTGACTGTGTTTTTGTTTGTTTTTCACCATGGTGATTAGAGATACCAAACCAGCCAGCGTGTGAAAGTCTAAGAGAGGAATCCGGGTGTGAAATACTAATTTCTATTGACGCTGAGTAGCGCCCCCATGGAGCGATCGACTGTTCTGTTCTACACTGAGTCACACGTATGTTTAGCCGTCACGTATGTTTAGCGTTCGGCACCGAATCGTTGCCCGTGGTAAATTTCTAAATATAGATTTGTTTTTTAAAACTGTTGCGACTGTCCTACGATAGTAAATATGTAGCACTGTAGCACCACTGCGGCATGTTAGCAAAGAATAAACTATTTGAAAACAAATAGAAATTTAATCGAAGTACAAATAAGCCTATATGAGATTCATACATGATATGTTGGCTTTTGTGTATTAAACAATAACAGAGCCTCTACATAATATATAAAATAAATATTGACACGTAAACGGCACATTAAAATTTTGCTATTTACTAAATTTTGACTTGATAGGTGTGGGACCTCGAAAAGCTGATAATAAAAATATAATTTGCATCTAGCTGGGTTGGTATTAAGTATTAAGACTTGTCCTATGCGGTACAAGTGTGACGAATCAATAAGCAAAGTTTACAACAATACGAATTTAGTTAAACGGTGTAGTTTTGAAACAAATGTTGGAATCAACATAGGCCTATTGGTAGAAGTCACAAAAGAACATTATGAACAGTTTACAGCCAATTGCCCTATTATCGTTATTTCTTGCCCAAAGCTCGAGCTTATTTCGCTTAATTATAATAATATTTGATATCTCTTCTAGTTGTATATCCATACATATGGCTTAAACTTAAAACAATTCAATTCAAAAAATTAAACCTAAGAGTTGTTGGGTGTATATATTTTAACTTTTAATTCATTAATTTCATATAGAATAAAAAGTATTTAAATAAACTTTAATCTCAGACATTCAGACAATCATGAATACACTCTCTCTTTCTATTTCTCGCTCTCTCTCTCTCTTTCTCTCTCTCTCTCTCTTGCTCTTCTTGTGACACCATCATTTTCTTCTGTAAATAAAAGAGCAAGTACATTTTTTAAAACGTACAAAAAATAATAATAATAATATAATGAAGTTGTGGACGGATTTATACATTAAAAAAAAAGCTGTGTAAATAGTATAAGAAATAGTTCAACATAAATTGCTTACTTGGTAACAAATAACAATTATTGTATAGACAAACGAGGCATGAGTGCAAAACAAAATATGGCAACAAAGAGAGGTAGACCCAGGTACTCTTACATCACACACCTTATGCCACAGAGCAAACATTATTTCTTGTGACAAAACGACAAGAGAGCTAAATTAAAATACGTTTTGAGGTTTAACCCATTGAAAAAAAGAGGTAATATAAAAAGGTATTAACCCTAGGAAGCCTCTGATAGAATGAATTCACTTCTGTACATATGGACCAATACGCTGGCGAAGCTTGGAAACCAACGATACGCTTAGATTAAGAGCGCACCGGTGGGCTAACGCATTTAGGGGGGGGATTACTGCACTGCCGAAAGGCCCCCGAAACTCGGTGGAGGAAGCAATGTGCGTAGCTGCACTTCTCAACCCCGCCCTGGTGCCTGGAAGTCCAGACTTATAGTCTGGAATCTGTGCATCACCGTGTGCGACAGTGCAGGTATACGAGTGAACCACCAGGATAATGATCCTAGGAGAATGAATTCAACAGGTACGTGTACTGCGGAGACCATACCATTATCGGCATGTTGGCTAGTCTCGGACAGGATCTTGATGCTCTCCCCCCCCCCCTTCGATCCACCCATTGTTAAGCCCTGAATACAACAGCTAGAAGGCTTGTCCGTTATTTTAGAGACACTTATAAATGGATATAATGTATTATATTTATATTTTATGTTCTGCGTTGTTAACTATTTTCCATGCATGATTCCTGAGCTAAGTTAAGTGGTGCATGATATTGCTGGAGATGACAGAAGTAAACTTAGGTTTTCCCCGAATCCAAACAATAATAAAACATGTGTCAAACAATACAGTACAAGAACAATTACAAGTCCCATTCACTTTGATTGTCTTGGGGATTGATAGAGTTTAAATCAAGCAGAAGGTATGGTTTTTTTTTCAATCCAAGCCTAAACAAAGGTGCGAAAAAAGCAATCAAGGATATCAATATACTTTTAATATTCCCTTAAGGTCCCACCCCGAACTATTTACCATATCGATTCCAATATCCAGTTCGTTTATTTGTGTGTGTGTGTGTGTCTGTGTCTGTGTATAGATGAAAAGCCTTGAAGTAAATCCAATGTTACTGATTATTGCCATCGTCGCTCAGTCGATACCGCGAGCCTTCTGTTTCAATGGTATCGAAATCGAATCTTTTTGAGAATAAATAACTTGCCCCCGGTGCCAATACTCTTGCCACTAAACAGGCCATCCGGACGATAAAAATATTCGGACACTGCATTTGCGAGAAGTTCAACTAAATCGTGGTTGTTATTATTATACTTTAAAAAAAAAGAGTGCTTTCTTGTTTATTTTAAATAGTGCTTTCTAAGTTGGGGAAGGGAAACAAACGTGAATGTGCAAATCAATGAAGACCTGAAGACCTGAAGATGAGAGTAGAATCGAATCCCTAATTCAAATGAGTTGGTTCGATTAAAGGAGAATGTAGTGCGGAATCGAGCAAGAATTAAAATGTACTGGCTGAACTTATTCTGCCTGAGACCAACAATGGGACCACAGACTGTTTTAATGACCTTAAACATACAAACACACACATAAACACATACACATTCACGCATACTGATTTGTTGACGCTATTGTGTAAAACCATGGTTTACAAACATGGTAAGCCATATGATGTAACGACATAATCAAATAAAAAAAACAACAATAGACACGTCACACTATTCATTCCACATTGGCCATAGATGGAAGGTTAGTTTCAAATAGTATCCTAGCAACCAGAGATTTTCTGGTTCACGGCCTACATTTTCGATCTTGCATAAAATTGTATTTAATTTAACGTTTACATTTAATAATACATTTATATATATTAATGGACCATGGGTCAGCAACATACGACACGCGTGCCAGACTTGACACGCAGAACGTTTTTTCAATGGCACACTATAGGTATCCAAACAGGCAATACAAGAAGCTCTTCTGCAAGAAATTGAGTGCTAGATAAAGATAACTTTTAAGCTGTTGGCACGCTGCATAAATTAGAAATCCTACTTTGGCACACTATTATCATAAGGTTGCCGACTCCTGTAATAGACCATTACTTGAGACTATATAATTATATTACCTTACTTAATTTTCTTTTCTTTTATAGGTAGGCTAAAGGCCTTCGTCTTTTCAATTCAGGTTACTGTACTCAAATAATGTACAGTATCAACAATCATAGAAAAAAAATATTTATTAAATTATTAAAATCCCCACACTATTTCTGTCTATTACATGAGCAGATGGTTCGCATCACAGAATAGGTATACCTATTCTGTGGTTCGCATCATTTAAAACAATCTTGTTATTACATTTTTAGATCGCATTGGGACTAATAAAGATAATCCGGAAAAATATTACACCGCCTTGATTTAGAAAACATGCATTTGATAATTTCCTTCCGCAACGGAATATAGTTCTTTATATATACATACAATAAAAATATACTCAACTTTATTATAGGCTTACTTGCTTTTTTTTTTAAGTTTGGTGAAAATATTGTATGTAGAAACTTTGTTATACATTATACAGTAAAATACAAATTCACAGTTACTAGAACTTACACTTAATGCAATATAATATGCAACACATGTAAGAAGATAAATACACATCCTCTTACATATGGCTTATACAATTACACTTACTAATTGTAGAACAGGAGGATGTGAAGCATGGTTAAGATCTTCACGATAATTGGTGCATTTTGAACATGACAACACAAAGAATAATTACACGAATAAACACACACACACAGAAAAGGGTAAATTGTCTTAAGTCATTAGCATGACCGCACGGCCATTCTCTAATAAAATGTTTATTTATATGTATCACAGTTCAGTTTTCCTTTTGATTGTTGTGAAAGTTTGGGTAATGCTAAACACTTTACATGCTAAACACTTTACATGCTAAACATAGCACAAAATATGTGCTTCATTTGTTGTTGTTTTTTTAACACTAATGTTGTAGCTAATCCCCAATAGTCGATTGCCTGGGAAGGGCTACCGAAGATCGACTGCTCAGCTTATCCTCCAGATAGTCGTTGTCGTATTTGTAGTGTCCCAGCTCCGGGCTGCAGCGGTGGGTCGTGTACGCCTGCTCAACCTCCTGCGACCCGTAGTTGGCGTACGTGTCCAGCGGCTTGGGCCGGGTCTTGGACAGGCTCTTCTCGCCGATGTGGTGCTGCCATGGGACCGGCGGGGGCCGGGACGGCTTCGTCTTGTCCTTGACGGGCGCCTTGCCCCGCACGTGCACGACGGGCGTCTGGATCGACTTCTCGTTCGAGCCGTCGTAGTCGTAGTCGTCGTCGTACAGGGGCGCCGCGGGGAGCACTGGCCTGATCATGGTGGGCTGGTTCCCCGACGTTTGGGTGACCTTCTCCTTGGTGTTGTACGGTGGGAGCGGGTGGACCTTCTGGTGTTTCTTGGAGCCTGGAACAAACGACGCCCATCTGTTGGAACGTCCAAATACGATCTTCTCTTTGTGCGGCGGTTCAGGCTCCCCGGTCTGTGTGTGCCTTGTATTTTCATAGTAGATGATGCGAGTGCCAAGTCCAGTCCTTTTCGGTGGTATGTCTGAGAAAAAACAACAACAATGAGAATGTTTAAATATATTCTTGGACATTCGCGTATACACTTAGCTAGATATTACATAAGGCATTAAACTCTATTTTAGAAATACAACCCAATAACAACCTGTTGCAAAGCTCAGATAAACCGTAGGACAAAAATACTTTCGTTATCCCTAATACTCTTTCTTTCCGAGTGGCATTCGGGCATGGAATGGGTTACCTGAACAAACCAGGAAAACCAGTAACTTAGCATAATTTAAATCATTAATAAAGATGCTAGACAAGACTCGGACAACGGATGAGCGTAGGACGCAAAAATCTTCTTTATAGAAGGAACGTCTGTAATATATAAGATAAGATAGTGGCTTTGAGTAAGATCGACTTTTTAAAGTAGATCAATGGGAAAATGAATGACTGATTCTGCAAGATTCTAAAACTTACCGGTATTTCAATGACACGTAGACCTCTACACATCATTAGACATTTTATTTAAATTACATCTTTTTTTTAAATGGTCGATAATTATAAAGGGAATAGTAAGTACAATGTCCACATACTTTTTGAACAAGTGAATTTAAAAAAAAAAGCTTTTGTTGAACATTGTGATGGTTTATTTGTAGTTAAAAGAATCTTTCATTAAGATACCAAGATGTGCAACACGATTACCGGGAAGCTGACGGAAGTCAGGACTTCTGCTGGGTTATAAGCCACGTCTCTCGGGTACAGACATGTCGATGTCTAGAAAATCTATTCCCAGTAGTATGGACTTCCAAAGGTTAGCCCTAGAGGTCAGGGGTCACAATGAAAGAGATACTCACTGTGTAAGACGATCACATCCGTGTGCTCCGTGGTGGTACTCTCAAGGTCACTGGCCTTCTTCCTCCTCTTGTTCCTCTTGTGGCAGCAGTAGATGAGGAGGGCGATGAGAAGAATGAGGATGAGGACAGCCAGCGCCACGGACACGCCTATGGCGATGGCGTCGGTGCTGTAAAGGGCGGAGAATGTATTTAGTATAGAGAGACTTGTCCTACAGACGAGACACGCATGCAGACAGATAAACACACGGATAGAAACACATACAGGAATACACACACATAAATACATACATACACGTATTGACAGTCACATACAGACGAGGCTAGCATACAGACATACACTCATACAGACACAAATATTTACATATACATACAGGCAGGCGCACAGACACTTTCAGACACGCACAAACTCTTTGTGGGGCATGGTGGGAAGCGCGTTTGACTGGCGTCCCGAGAGTCCTGGGTTCGAATCCTGGTAAAGGCTAGGATGGATATTTTTCACTGGACTCGAGGGTGTCCCTGAGTCTACCTTTAGTCTGATGGGTACCTGACATTAGTTGGGGTAAAGTAAAAGTTCCTGGGCATTGTGCTGGCCACACATTCCCCTAGTATACCGTGAACTGAAAATGGTGAACGCTGCTTCACCGACCCTAGGATCAATTTGGTCCGAAGAGTACTTTTTCATTACAAACTCTTTCAGACTCACAAATCTACTCTTTCAGACACACAAATCTACTCTTTCAGACACACAAATCTATTCTTTCAGACACACAAATCTATACAGTCACACACATGAAGATACAAAAAATACATATAGAAAAAGGCCAGACATAAACAGAAAGACACACACATGCAGACACACACAGATATACATAAACACACAGACACACCACGCACAGAGATAAACATATTTACGTACATACAAACGGATACAGGCTCATATAACGCACACGGAAACACATACTTTCAATACATTTCTCATTCTGCCATTAATTCTATACGAATAGCTAGACTCTAATGGTAGGTCCCAGAATATAATTGGTCATAATTCCTTTTACAGTTCAGAGAAACCGTAAGCTTCGTTTTTTGAAAACGTACCGAAAGGCTATCGCAGATATTGCTATAATATCAACATAAGCAGGTCTTAAAAAGATTGTATTAATTCTGAGTTGGAAACATCGAAAGTGAAACATGATAGTTTTATAATTCTGTACACCATTTAGCCAGGCCCCACGAGAGGGGGGTACATCCGGTACGCCGTACCGGGGCCCATAAGAGTTTAGGGGGCCCATGAATATTAAAATTGAAAATTATATTGGCAATTAAGCAAGTAATAGGTTTAAAAGTAAAAGGTTTAAAGTCTTTATCATTTGATATCAGAATAACTGAGATTTGTGTTGACATATTATTTTAACCCAAATGGAATAAGTTTAACAGACTACATCATTTTACTGAAGTTAAGCGGAAGGGATACGTAGTAATCATACAAACTGGGTAGTTATTGTAATGTTTTAAAATGTACATATACATTCCTAGTCATAAAATATTAACATAATTTTTTAACTATCTTGTGTAATTTGATCATTTTAGAGTTGTAAGCCATTAATTTTTCTAAAAGGAAATAAAAAAAGAAATATATTAGAAATATTAATGTAAAGAAAAAAGGTTAATTATCTCCCTTCAATTAAATTCTCCTTATTTGATGCTATTAATACCAAAAGAGTTAATTGTTTTAATATAACTAGTGTTCTTCTGAAAATGCTCATTTTTCTTATTTGCCATAAATTAGGGAAAGAGTTAAATGTTTTGAAATTGATTTCACGGAAAGATATGTCCAGTTTCAATGCAAATCTATTCCAGTGGCCCAACACTTCAAGTGCTTTTGGACCAAGTCTTGTAAATGGAAATTTAACTCACTGAAACGTGTCACCATGTCATCCAGAAACATTGGCCTCAACAGTCAGTTCTCCTCATTCAATAATGGATTTTTTCATTAATATATATTCATCTTAATTGCTTCCAGACAAGTAAAGAATCTATCCAAGACTTTACCTATACTCCGTATGATTTTCTTTTAGAAGAGACTTTAGATACTATTACAATTGACTATCTTAACAATAGATTCAATCTCAGATCACATATCCAATGATGGGAGCTTTGCATACAAATATTCCTGACGTCCAGTGTGATTCCCATATGTTCGCCATGCAGCCCCCACAAATTACGCTGACATACGTTGATTTCACAATATTCTTGGAGGTCTCTCGCGTGCCATTGCAAATCGTTCTGCGTGCCAAGTCTGGCACGCGTGCCTTAGGTTGCCGATCCTTGGTGTACTTGAATATATAGTTAAATATGCAAAGAAGCCCATAGTTGTAATATAGGGCCTAATTATTTCCGATAGCATTTAGCATCTCTTTTTCATTTTTTTTTTCTCCAGAGACACTTACAAATATAGTCCTATGAGCCTTACAGGCTTACAGTTTTCCCTGTTAGCTTAGTAGCCTAGGCCTAAATACTCTATGTCGTTTCATTCTAGTATGGCAGTCAACGCTAGTTAGTCGATCCGTTTACACTTTAATGATTTCCTGTGCGGTAGCCAAGAGAGGAGATTGAAGGTATCATAATTTTAGACAAATGTATTGAAAATTTAAAAAAAAATTGTCATAAAAAAAATGTATTTTGGGAAGAGTTTGTACAAAAAAATATATGTGTCAACTGTATTGCCACAGCAGATCTAACCTTACATTTAACTACACAACATACATAACTGGTGAATATTTACAACTGACAAGAGTAACATCAATAGTCAAATCACTAAACCTAGAAACACTAGAGGACATAAATTATCAATCAACAGTGAGAGTCACTTTTCCCATTTTACACATCTTTGTAATATTATTTGCAAGATCAATAGGCCTACTGAAGCGGAGGAACAATTACAATAATTTAAACTAAGAACTTTAATATGTACTTGATTAAAGTATTTTTGTAATAGAACTGTAAGGCTGTGATTGAAATGATTACTCTAATGGTAAATGGTAACACTTATGACAGTTTCACAAAATGATCCACAGACCTTTTAAAAAGATTCGTGATTTTTCAAACATATGTAATACAAATAAATCCTCTAGATATGACTAGTGTTAGAAAAAAAAAAGTGGGGCGGGGGTGGGGGCCCAGAAAAGATCTTGTACCGGCATCTTTTTTTTCTCTCGAGGGCCCTGCATTTAGCTTAAAGCACTGGAAGTAACTTCCGATATTAGAGATGGCGGATTATAAAGCTTGGAGCACTGACATTCAATCTTTTGAATTAAACCGGAAGTTGAACTATAGGCTCAATAATGCAGCCATTCGACATTTGCACATAAACATAGTTCTACAGGTTTAAGTTTATCACTTGAAGCAGAAGTGTGCCTGTTTCCTGATTGCGGCACCAAGGCATTATGGTCCACTACCAGAAACTGCGGTAACTTAACACTGAATGGAACTACTTACTCGACTGAGTCGGAAGTGCAGCACTGGTTGCTACAACAACCATTTTCACAGTAGATGGCGACGTTCGTCGAGCTCTGTGTGAATGTACACGTCTGCCCTGACATGACTAACTTCACTGTAGAAACAAGGAAATATTTAATTAGTGTACATTATACAACTATTCGGTCACAGTCTCTCGTAGGGCAGGGTTGCCAGATACCGGGGGTAACCGTATTATGAGGAGGACATAGAGAGACAGAAAGAAGTTCAAAGGAGGATGTATTGAGTGGCCTCGGTGGGGAGGAAGCAATGGACGCAACAATCCAGTCTCACGAACCACCCGCGGGCCTGGATGCTTGTACCCATAGTGTAGGGTGTATGCTACCGGGTGACATTGCAGGTATACGGGCGAGACACCACGATAATGATTTCAGGGGAATCAGCTGTTGACTCATAAGCTGGACTGCGGAAACCGTACCCAGTTACACAGCACGCCATGTCTTCGGCGTGCCGTGGAGTGGCTTGATCCCGGACAGAACCATGGTGTGCCCCCACCCCTTTGGTTCACCAGTACCAACGTTACGCCCTGGACTATAGGCTCGTCCGTTTTTTTTATGGATACTTATTAATGCGGATTAAACCTAAAATGAGTGTAATTGTATTACAATAGCTGCCAATAAATGTCAATCTGTAAACTGACCAAGTAACTGTCATGTTAAACAAAATTAAATATATGTTTAGCGTAGGCTGCATTTGGGAAACTTTGAAAAATAAACTATTCAGTTTATACCAGAGCCTTTTAAAACTCTGTTCATTGTTTACCTGTACAAATGATCATTTGTTTATTAATTGTATTCTATCCATGTTAATATTATTTTTAAGACTTAGAAAAACAAAAAATATTACAAAAGCCGGACATTAAAAAATAGTTTTTGCTCAGCCTGCAAGACGGGGAACATTAAGCTGAAAAGGTGGACATGTCCTTTTGCAGGACGTTTGGCAACCTTAAGCTGGACGTCTGGCAACCTTAGGCTATCTTACAGTTAAGATACAAAGTGATCGTGTTTTTTTTTATATAAAAATTTTTTGTATTAATAATAAATAAAAAAATAATGCGTTTATTATATTGCGCTGCCAACAAACATAGTGTTGGCTCAGAGCGCATTTATCACAAGCAACACAAACGTGCATAGATATTTTTTTTTTACGATATGTTTATCTACAATACTCTAATCTAGACAAAATATATTTTGATTACATTAAAAGGTATAACGCTTTTGGAAAATCATAAAACTGTACGAAAAACATTGACTGCAAATCAATCGATTAATCACTTTCTCGTTCTTTCTTTTCTTTTTAGACCAGAAGTAATCGAGCAACATCTGGACTTATTAAAACAAACCAAACAGTGCCGGCCTTATGAGTTTATTTTCTGGCTTTAGTGTGTGTGTGTATTTTTGAACTTGGCGAGCCTGTTAGTCAGCATTTCGGTAAAATTAACATTGAGATTTAAAAGTAAAAATCACTTTTTTTTGTCATTTATATAACGTTGGGTAATTCATCATCATCATCAACAATCCCTTGAACGTTGTGGTCGTTGGGAGGGAGGAGCGAATAGACATCTCAACAGTCAACTTTTTCCACTTTTGACGGTTGTCAATAGTTGAGTCAACTGCAGCTCTGTCCAATATTTTATGTTGTCGCACCAGCATCTCCACTAACGGCGTCTCTGACCTACACCTTCTACAGTAGCGTAGAGGATTATTTTTTTTCGGCAGGTTATTATGCCGCAACACAACATGACCAAACCATGTCAGTTTGCGCCGTTTGATTGTTGACATAATGTTTTCTTGAGGATCTGCAATTTGAGGATATTCTATCCCAGACATACTCATTAGCCCTGTGTTCTACGTAGGAGATTCGAAAGTATTTTTCTCATGCACTTATTTGGGTAATTGGGTAATTATCATTGGGTAATTATATAATTATTATTAGATATAACATTCGAGTAGTTTTGAAAAGACATAAAAAGTACACAAGGTAACTTTTTATTTCCATGTTTTTATCGTATATTTTGTTTGTATAATAGTGGTGTGGACAAAACGTTTCATCATAAGATCTGTTTTATTTTTAAGAGTGGTTAAAAAACAGGTGATTTATTATTTCACAGTTACACACAACTAAATCACATCCAGCCACAAACTGCGTTACCAAGTTCAGATTTGTCATGACCCAGTCCTTTCTTATCTCACTTGCACCTCAATAAACTGTTGCCAAGGGATACGAGATAACGAACGCTTGTTGCGCGCGTACTAAACACATGCAGACGACATGCTTTCAGATTTCGGATTTCAGGCGGGTCCCCCTAGTAGTAGCACGTATAATCTCTTCCCGAGTAACCTATTTAATCCAGGACATGGTGTTGTTTACGTGTGTCACTAGCAGACGAGAGTTCCAAGTCTCCTTAAAAATACCAGGTGTCAAAACTATGTCTATACTCAAGAGTTCTTTTCAAGATAACAAACTGTCAGTTGAATAAATCATAGATCACACTTCAGGGCTCCGTTATAAGTGGAAAGCTATAAATTCCAGATACGTAGAAACTGGTCCTTTGGAGTTTGAGTTTTTCAACTCTGTGGTAAGTAGTAAAGTACTAAACTGATCATAGGGCCAATGAAGCAGCGTTCACCAATTTCTGTGGCCACGGCATACGAGGGGATGTGTAGCCAACACAATGCAAAGCCGCCATTACTTTACCCCAACAAGTGTCAGGTACCCATCAGAGCTGGGTAGACTCAGGGGCACCCTCACGTCCCAAGAAAAAATCCTAGCCTGCACCAGGATTCGAACCCAGAACCTCCAGATCACCAATCAAACGCGTCACAGTGCCCAAACTCTGTGGACATATTATTAATTAAACCTGCTACCAATCTTACTAAAACTCGACTCGAGTTTTACGACCTTTTTCTCGTGTTCTACATTGGTTAAATATTAATAACGTGGTCCTGGTGACAGAGCGTAGGGATACACATCTGTGAGGTCTCTTGTTCAAATCCAAGAAAAAATAAAATGCCAGGAGTAATGTCCTAGTGGTAGGGGGGGGGGTCAACAGTTTCAAATGGTACCTGACATCAGTCGGAAGAAAGTAAAAGCGTCTGCCCTTTGTGCTGGCCACACTATCACCATATGTGCCGAAAGCAACGAAAGTTTCTGAAAAATGCTTCTCTAGCTCCAATGATCACGATAGACTAAAGGGGAGACTTAACTATACAATACATCAATACATACAATCATTCAAACTTCCCCCCCCCCCCCACCCCGTATTGGTCTCATACTTTTTAATGATTTTAAAAGTGCGATATACAATTTACATACAGTCTAAACCTATTATAAAATGTTTTTTTAGCATCGCATATAAATTTGTAGAAAAAAAAACAGCCACTAAAAAAAACGATTTGAGCTAATTTTAAAGCAAAATATACACATAATGTTCGATTAAATGGTTCTATAGAGTTTGCGAGCAGAAATATCTCATGGCTCAAACCATTTACAGGTTTCTTAAAAAAAAAAATACTTAGAATTTTAGACAATATATTACCTACGTAATATTTTGTTCCAATTGCGTTTTGACATGGAATGCGTTGCCAGAACTAGAAGGTCTATTACCTAAGTTAATTTTGTTTCATTACGTTAAATGTCTCTAGTTTTTCTTGCAGAGCACACAGTAAATGATGTCTTAAGCTATTATTTCGCAAGCCCTAGCCTTAATTATTTCACTGTTATATATAATATATGGTGAATAGTATTAGTGATAATATATATTTTAATCTGTTTTCTAAGTGTCACTAGAGGATCAATAAATATTTCCAAACAACACTTTAGAATCGAACTAAGTGCAGACTTTCTCAAGAATAGACGCAAAATAAAATATAAAACCACAGCAAACATTAAGGATTAAACAGAAATAATCTAATCTGAAGAAATCTAAAACCAATTCTAATGGTTTGGAAGAAAGTTTGGCACTGTTGTAATTAGCCTTTAGCATTCATACAATATTTAGTCAGCACACGCTATATTATATCTTTTCGGGGATTTGCATGTTTAAGAAAAGTTGGGCGGGGGGAGGGTAGGGGAAGATTGTCAAATGTTATCTTCAAGGCGGTACTGTGCTATGATACTGAAAGTCTGTTTTATCTTACGTCACAGCGATTGAGCTGCAGAATCAGCGAAATCTATACACAATTTGAAAATATTAAGGGACGGCATTTCGAAGACTTTCATCATTATAATACGGTGGAAATCTATCATAAGCTTTAGACACTATGGATAATTTGGAAAAACGGAAAGTTCTAGACATATTTTTAGAAGCGAAAAGTATAGGCTAATAGTACATGGAAATAAAGTTTTAAGGAACTTCTTTAAGGAACCCTGTCACTAAATAAATCTATAACGGTTAAAAAAATTCTATCGAAGAAGTCACGGAGTTCCTAAAATGAAAAGAAAAGATTCTAATTTGCTGTACTCTTTTTATTTTCTCTTGCAATCTTAGAAAATGTTAATGCTGATTCAAAAGGGCTTGCAAACTAAGCTTATGATTTCTTTTAATTTAATCAATAATCATTCTGAAAGGCAAGTAAAAAAAAACAACATATTCGTAGTTAAGCAATGATTATCTGAAGTTTCTATTAGAAAAAGAAAAACAATGTGATAATAGAATTGCACGCTTTATTTACAGTACGAAAAGCAGCGTAGTTAATTAGTTGAACCAGGAATGAATGGAAAATGTAAATAACTGCACTAATATAAATTGCACCAGCACGCTATAATATTCTCAGCGGCTCTGATTGGCTCACGTGCTCCCGCGATTACATCCGGGCCACTCAGCGAGCCAATGATGTCGAAGCTTGAGAAACATACCCTGCAAGCGTAGGAGGTCAGAGCTTTTGAAGCCAGTTAATGAAACTCGGTTTATTTTATTATTGACAGTCTGCTCGAATTTCAAGTGGTTCTCACATGTTCACACGTGTAAATATTTTCCCTAACAACATCAAAATAGGTCAGCAATCGAAATTGGTGCCGATGGATCGATTTACGAAACTATGCTCGGGGCAATATTTTTTTGTTAGCTTTATTATTGTTTTATTATTTTTGCAAGGACGAGAACTTCCAATATCTACGTAAACTCAAAATGGTCACGTGTCCATTTCAGATGAGCTTTAGGTTTTAATGTTTATGTACAGTGTAGGGGGGCTAGTGTTAGTAGTTCTAAAAATAGGTTGTAAAACTAATTTCATTGATGTTATACAGAAGAGAGAAAAAAAAGCATTATCATCCATTTGTATAAAGACCAACACAAAATATTTAACGTTTATAAGCTGTTGATGTTTTTTTTTTTGTAAGTGCTATTTCGGTTGGTTTTTAAATATTAGATTCGTTTTAATAATTATTAGACAGAATTAATCCACTCAAGAGTTTTAATGCTAGTTTCTACTGTATTGGTAGGCCTAGTTCTTGTGGTTATTATGTGTATACATATTATTAATAGTACATGTATAGTTGTTTACTGACATTCGATTTTGGTGTAGAGAGTATATGAGTTTTAATTTTAAGATATCTATTTATTATGACGTAATAAAATTGTGCTTTCTCGTAGTTTCTTCTACTTTCTAGGACGCAATTTCTTTTTGCATTCGGAAGGCTTCGGGAAAATCCATTTCTAGGGTCCCTAGATTGGTGAGACTTAACGAAAAGCAGGATCGAAAAAATAACGACCTAATGTGCCAAATCCTAAGGATACCTTTTGTTTTTGGTTGCGTTTATATCCCCTTAACGTATAAACAAAATAGTTTATTGTTATGTTGTACAGTCTTAGCTTTTAAATAAAATTGGATTAGGAAACCATATGCCTAACCCTAACATGATGTTCTTAGTTTTTGTTTTCTATTTCGAAGTACACAAGGGTTACACAAAGTACTTTTATTTTCTAAAGCTTGCTACGGACGACGTATCAATACCAAAGTTGTTTTCTTTTCTTCCATAGATTCTTAGTCAGCCTGGTCGCTAGCAAACGGTCTGATTGAAAACCTACACACGTTTAGGGCGTGACGGAAAGATAATTATAGATCAGATTAAGATATTTTATATCTGCAGGTGTGCTACCTTTTTTAATCTTCCTTTGATAGCCTACTATTGAAATATTTATTGAGATAAATATAAGCACACCTATTGGCCTACACTTTATATAGTTATGGTACTGAAAACTGATAATTTCACGCACAGTGTTTATCTTAACATTGTAACATAATTTTATTGGGTTGTATTTTTAAATTAGAATTTAATGCCTTATGTATTATTACTACTTTACTCTTTACCCTTCTGTCATCTAGTGTTTCTAGCTTTAGTGATTTGACTAATGGTGTTACTCTTGTCAGTTGTGAATATTCGCTAGTAATGAATTTTGCAGCTCCTTTTTGATGTACATAGGCTATGCTAACTTTCTCTCTCTTTCGATCTCTCTTATTTAATGGAAAAACCCTAATTATATTAACAGTTACATCAATACTTTCGCCATTTTGTCTTATTAAACACATCAATGGCAAAAAAAAAACGCAACGAAAGAAACGAGGTCAGTCGTCGTCTTTCCGCGCGTAAAGTTCTGAGTGAAGCGTGAAATTGAATGAATTATATCAAGTCCTTGATCTCTCTCGTAAGCGCATAAACAAAATCATACACAAACATGCACACATAATATATATCCGACAAGCTACATTGCCCGGCGTTGCCCGGGTGAAAAAAAAACAGGACTGTATAAGGTGCAGATAACAAATTTATAAACTACACCGAAAACTTAAAAGAAAGCTATAAATCTTATATTTAAATTATTTTTTTTGACTGAATACTTTTAGGAAAATAAATAAATATTGTAATCGGGTAAAAAAATAGGCAAGTATTTTTATCAAAATCTAAATTGCCTGTAGATGTACAATGTCTTTTGTTTTAAAAAGTTTGAAAAAAAATGTCGAAAAAAAAAAGTATAGTCTAACAGGAGAATCGACCCCGAGTCGCCTGTATAGCTGTCCTTTACGTTTACCACTGAGCTATCGAAGACACATGTCTGATGTGAAAAATTATTAGAAAGTATATAGGGCTAGACCTAATTAGGTCAGTGACACAAACTCACGTGATTTCAAATTGACCAATGGGGATCCGTATGGGGACAAACAGTCTCATTTTATATATATAGATATGAAAATTATTTTCCTTAAAATAACCAGGGGAGACTACTGTGAGACTGGCGTAATTATTTGTTTGTAAACGTTGTTAAGAGAGTTAGATCTAACCCCTCTTGTTTATACTTTCATTTAATTTTCGCAAAAAAAAAAAAAAAAAAAAAAAAAAAAAAAAAGTTAAATCAAAACAGCTATTTAGATATTTTTAATGTACTTATTTAGCATGTGTTTACTGGTGTTACTTTAAGCTTGATAAGAATTGTTAGTTTTCATCATTAGTTTAGTAAGCCTAAACCATTACTTGCTTTTATATATATATATATATATGTTCTCTATATATTCACAGGCCTTTTAAAGGATCGGCACAAAAGTTAAATACGTAAATTAGAAACGTCCTCCAAAAATTTGTTTTATTATAGGAACTATATTGCTTAATTCGTTATTATTTCTTTTAAATAAATGTATTGATAATTATGTTAAGGTTATAAACTGTAGCGCAATTTACAAAATATTCCCTTTAAAAATGCTTTCAAATTATGTGTAGTTTGATCATTCAAAGTTTTTCCTTGCTGTGAAAGCATTTAGTTTTTTATGTTACGTATATTTTCTTATTTATTTTTCCTTTCGATTATTTGTATTCTTTTAACAAAACATGTTGTAGTCATCTCGACGGGCATAACTACTAGTATACATATAATTACATAATCAAGCCTGCTTTACAATACACTATGAACGCTTTAAAAAATTGCAGTTTTGAGTGACTTGTCAGGAAAAACGCTTTTTGTTTCAGTGAATTTTTTTGTCATTTAAAGGCATCGGTATAGATTAGTAATTAGGTAACATTAATATTATCATCTCCAATATCTTTAAATATATACAAAATAACTTTGATTCTTCTACTTAATGTCAAATTATGCAAATTCTATGTGTATGGGATGTTACCAAAATTGTCTTTGCCTTGTTAAAAGTGGTACAAATTTATGCTTCTAATAAAAAAAATGTGATTTTTAAAGTCCCCATGTTAATGCATTGATAATTAAATTATATGAGATAGGATATAATTAGGTTTACTTACCAATGACACACATCAACAGCGAAGTAATAAGAAATGTATTCTCCTTAGTCTTCATTGTGGTGTTGTCTATTGTCACCAAATGAGACACACAATTTCCAAACGAAAAAAAAACACAGCACACAATCCCAATTTCACTTAACAGCTATCTCCGTAATTTTGTTTTATATATCATAGTCCTGTTGATGTTCCAATTCATCTATAGAAAACAAAACGAAAAAAAAAACAACTAATATATAAATTATATAATAAATAATATAGATTTACGTTTAAAAAGTGACCTTGGTGGAATAGTTTGCACCACAATTAGAAGAAAGTGTCAGGGGTGAGAGAGAAAGTTGACTTATTGGGTTCACCACGGTTTGGGTATAATCAATGAACAATATTTTATTTTGCCACAAAGTACATCAGTACCATCAAGGCATAATCAAAGACATAATTGGAATATTCTAACATTGGTAAATAATTGTAAAAGTACCGAAATAATACAATCAATAATAATAGATTCATTTTAAGGTATCAAGAAAAGAGAAGACCAACATAGAAATACAGTATAGACATAGTAACATAGTTCATGAAAACAATTATAATTTAATAAAAGGTGTTCTGAAATGAAAGTTGTTAATACATGTTAATATATTTAACCGTTTATAATCTTTTTTCATTTTTTAAAAACAGATAAAACTATTTTTGCAAATATGCTTAGTTTTTTAAGTTCTTTCAGAGAACTAGTATTGAGCAGTTCGGACATTTTGTCTACATTTGGTCTGTTAAAATAATATTTTTTAATATATAGTCTCCGTTGTATGCCTTGGGTTAGTTATTCTCAGGTAATAAAAAGAAAATGGTTTAGGACTTAGGAAGGGTGGTAAAGCCCCCCACCCCACCCCACCCCCACCACCCCACCCCACAGTACGGTGGAGAGAATCATAAAAAAAAAAAAGTTAAATATTTTTTTTTAAAATGTAATCAAATAGCCTTAAATGTTTTAAATCAATTTTGTATGCGCTGTAATATCATTGTCATAGGTGCTAAATCTTGTTGTTTGAATGAGAAGGAAGCTAGTGAATGACTTCGTAGTTAGTTAAGTTAGTGCTTTAATTAAAACCTAATGCTGGTAAAGTGATATCCCAGTGTTTTTTTGTTTGTTTCGTGTTTTAATCTGGTGTGTACAATATGTATGTAACACAATTGTTCAGTGGCTAAAGAGCTAGATGGACACTAAAACTAAGCGTAACTAGATTGGTGCCAAGATGTAAGTAGATATGACCCCCCCCCCCCCCCCCCAAGTGCCAAAGTTTGTATAAACGCCGAAACGCGATTAAAATTGTTGTTTTTTTTTTATATGACAAAATAAGTGGCTTAGTAATAGACTAAAACCTAATTTTTTAAAAACGCAACAATTTTAACACAGTACAACAGCTGTCTAATAATAAAAAACTAACATTCTAGAAAGGCGCCAGTTTCGTCAACCCGTCCCTCTCACAAGGCGCTCATTGTGCCGTTTTTTTTCTTCTAATTAGGCTACGCCAGGAGTCGGCAACCTTTTGCTAATAGTGTGCCAAAGTATGATTTCTAATTCATTCATCGGGCCAACAGTCTAAACGTCATCCTGCTGTAGCACTACATTTCTTGTAGAAGAAACTTGAATAGAATTTAAGGACATCTTCTGCGTGCCATTGAAAACCCCTCGGCGTGCCAAGTCTGGCACGAGTTCCGTAGGTTGCCGAATTCTGGGATACGCCACTGGCCGCAAGCTTTGTAAAAGTTTATTATAATAGGCGTTCACACACTTAATATATTTGCCTAGGGCAAATATGGGGAGTCGGATTTAAAAGAAATATTGGGCGGGGGGGGAGAGAACTAGAGGCCAGCACAATGCCCAGTCACATTTTAGTTTCATTGATTTCAAAAGTAATTAGACCTAAAGAAAACATCAATAGGTAGGGAGGTGTAAAGGTGGTTTGATCACATGTTAGAACTTGTGTTAGTCTTGACTACATACAGCAGTAAACCTAGAAGTTTTCCTACTGCCTTATACCGACAACCTTAAGTCATGTTTACAACTATCTAATAAACATTATTAATTCGTTGTTAATTGACGCTTGTCATTAGCTATAGCATGTTAAATGTTAATAAAACCATTCAATTATGTTTGCTTGTTAACATTCAATGGGTTTCACTCTTTGCTATTTGGTGGAACATACAGAGCTAGTCTCATGTTTTGTTTACAAAAATGATAAAAAGAGTAAATCATTGCCTACATCAAAAAGAAATTAAAAACTCATTTCAATATTTACCTGAAATAACATGTTTTAGACCCCACTGTCTTACTTATATGTTAGGTCGGTTAATGCTTCATTAATTGATTTGTCCTATGTTTGTAAAGTTTTAAATCATCATTTAGTTCTATATTTCTTAGCCTAGAGATTATATCCGTGTTCTTAGTTGTATGTTCAATGCGCTCTGAGCTTACATTACGTTTGTTGGCAGCGCTATACAAATACTATTATTATTATTATTATTATTACATTTTTGTATCTCCACCTAATCATAATGTGGGCACGACGGGCCGGGTCGACAGCACAATTGCCTGGCGTACCGAAGGGCCTGGTTTGGACTCCTGGGTAAAACTAGGATCTTTTCCCCGCCGTGTCTGGAGGCTGTCACTAAGTTTACCTAACTCTGATGAGCACTTAACGAAAAATGTAAAGACATGGCTGGGCATTGTGCTACATATAATCCCCGTGCATGCAGTAACCGTGGAAACTATGGCTCAGTTTGGTCTGACGTAATTACTTCACTTTTTTATAATTACATTATCCTAAGCAGGAAGAAAAAATTGTACATTACAAATTAAAAAAACAAACAAAAACTGTATTGAATGAAACCAATTTAAAAAAACAAAACAAATTGTGATAAAAAAAATTACTTTGTATGATTCTCTTTCTTTCAGATACCCTACCGTGTTTTTGCAGTAAATTTAGACAATTTTTTACAATAAGTCCACACAGACTATACTCGACACAAAACCTTGTTTTGCGTCAAGTGCTTTATTATTATTTTTGTAATCGAATTAGTTCATATAAAAAAAATAACAGAAAAGAAACTAAGAGAACCATAACACAACAACATACACTGTACGGCTAACCATAACACAACAACATACACTGTACGGCTAACCATAACACAACAACATACACTGTACGGCTAACCATAACACAACAACATACACTGTACGGCTAACCATAACACAACAACATACACTGTACGGCTAACCATAACACAACAACATACACTGTACGGCTAACCATAACACAACAACATACACTGTACGGCTAACCATAACACAACAACATACACTGTACGGCTAACCATAACACAACAACATACACTGTACGGCTAACCATAACACAACAACATACACTGTACGGCTAACCATAACACAACAACATACACTGTACGGCTAACCATAACACAACAACATACACTGTACGGCTAACCATAACACAACAACATACACTGTACGGCTAACCATAACACAACAACATACACTGTACGGCTAACCATAACACAACAACATACACTGTACGGCTAACCATAACACAACAACATACACTGTACGGCTAACCATAACACAACAACATACACTGTACGGCTAACCATAACACAACAACATACACTGTACGGCTAACCATAACACAACAACATACACTGTACGGCTAACCATAACACAACAACATACACTGTACGGCTAACCATAACACAACAACATACACTGTACGGCTAACCATAACACAACAACATACACTGTACGGCTAACCATAACACAACAACATACACTGTACGGCTAACCATAACACAACAACATACACTGTACGGCTAACCATAACACAACAACATACACTGTACGGCTAACCATAACACAACAACATACACTGTACGGCTAACCATAACACAACAACATACACTGTACGGCTAACCATAACACAACAACATACACTGTACGGCTAACCATAACACAACAACATACACTGTACGGCTAACCATAACACAACAACATACACTGTACGGCTAACCATAACACAACAACATACACTGTACGGCTAACCATAACACAACAACATACACTGTACGGCTAACCGTAACACAACAACATACACTGTACGGCTAACCGTAACACAACAACATACACTGTACGGCTAACCGTAACACAACAACATACACTGTACGGCTAACCGTAACACAACAACATACACTGTACGGCTAACCGTAACACAACAACATACACTGTACGGCTAACCATAACACAACAACATACACTGTACGGCTAACCATAACACAACAACATACACTGTACGGCTAACCATAACACAACAACATACACTGTACGGCTAACCGTAACACAACAACATACACTGTACGGCTAACCGTAACACAACAATATACACTGTACGGCTGTTGAAGAATTAATCCCAGTCGGTATCTACGCCTTACAGGCATCGAATTGATCGATTTTTCATAACATACATTTTGATATATCGAGATTCGATGAATGAAACGTGTTTCTTGACATTTAAATGGTCTAGTTTTTATGGATTGAGGTCACGTTGCCAGATCTATATATAAATAAATAGTTATAGTTTTTTTTTATATCTTAAAAAAAAAATTCCTTGACCTTAACGATCTTTGGGGGGGGGGGGGGGAGCTTTCTTTGTATCTTTACTTTCAGTGGGCTTAGCAGACTTGGCGGTGCCCATATCCTCTCCAAGTCAGCGGTGGATTTTAAATTTCTGATTGTCGTCTGCACCGTGAGTCGAACACATGATGTCGAGATTGTGAGTCAAGCTCACTGTCAACTTTGCTATCCCGCCTTCTAAAGTAGTACTTAGAGTAAGTCTAAAGTGGCAACGTTTGAAACATTTTAAAATTTTGGTTATAGTGTAATAAAGCACTTTAAGTGTTGTACCTGCAACTCTGTGTTTATAAAAATGAGATCTACTGAATTGAACAAGTTTTGTTATTTTGCGCAACTAAGACTTGTTTCTGATGAAAACATGTAAATGACCAAATTAAGTTCTAATATGTTTCACTATGTGTTATTTGTTGGTGCGTATGCCCGATGCCCTTTAGCTATAATGGTCAACTGCCCGTTCTTACTCTCTGCCACTTATTCATTCTTTCTCCTTCTCGTTCTTTCTCTCTTGGTAAAGTAGAGTAAAGTAATCCAATCGGACCAAATTGATCCATAGGGCCAGCGAAGAAGAGTTCACCAGTTTATGTGACCACGGCATACTAGGGGATTGTTTGGCCAGCACAATGTCACAGCCGCCGTTACTTTACCCCAATTAAAGTCAGGTGGTACCCATCAGAGCTGGGTAGACTCAGGGTCACCCTCCAGACCCGGGAACATTGCATTGACCAGGATTCGAACCCAGTACCTTCGGTACGCCAGCCGAACGCGCTGGAGCTCGACCACAGTTCTCTCTTTCTCTCTTATCATTGAGTATTTCATGGGGAGAGAGAGAAGAGACACAAAATAAGATAACAGTATTTCATCACATGGGGAGAGAGAAGAGACACAAAATAAGATAACAGTATTTCATTCCATGGGGAGAGACACAAAATAAGATAACAGTATTTCATCACATGGGGAGAGAGGGGAGAGACACAAAATAAGATAACAGTATTTCATCACATGGGGAGAGAGAGGAGAGACACAAAATAAGATAACAGTATTTCATTCCATGGGGAGAGAGGGGAGAGATATAAAATAAGATAACAGTATTTCATTCCATGGGGAGAGAGGGGAGAGATATAAAATAAGATAACAGTATTTCATTCCATGGGGAGAGAGAGGAGAGACACAAAATAAGATAACAGTATTTCATTCCATGGGGAGAGAGGGGAGAGACACAAAATAAGATAACAGTATTTCATTCCATGGGGAGAGAGGGGAGAGACACAAAATAAGATAACAGTATTTCATCACATGGGGAGAGAGGGGAGAGACACACAATAAGATAACAGTATTTCAACCCATGGGGAGAGAGAGGAGAGACACAAAATAAGATAACAGTATTTCATCACATGGGGAGAGAGAGGAGAGACACAAAATAAGATAACAGTATTTCATCACATGGGGAGAGAGGGGAGAGACACAAAATAAGATAACAGTATTTCATTCCTTATGCTCCATGGGGAGAGAGGGGAGAGACACAAAATAAGATAACAGTATTCATTCCTTATGCTCCATGGGGAGAGAGGGGAGAGACACAAAATAAGATAACAGTATTTCATTCCTTATGCTCCATGGGGAGAGAGGGGAGAGACGCAAAATAAGATAACAGTATTTCATTCCTTATGCTCCATGGGGAGAGAGAGGAGAGACACAAAATAAGATAACAGTATTTCATTCCTTATGCTCCATGGGGAGAGAGAGGAGAGACACAAAATAAGATAACAGTATTTCATTCCTTATGCTCCATGGGGAGAGAGAAGAGAGACACAAAATAAGATAACAGTATTTCATTCCTTATGCTCCATGGGGAGAGAGAGGAGAGACACAAAATAAGATAACAGTATTTCATTCCTTATGCTCCATGGGGAGAGAGAGGAGAGACACAAAATAAGATAACAGTATTTCATTCTTTATGTTCCATGGGGAGAGATAGGAGAGACACAAAATAAGATAACAGTATTTCATTCCTTATGCTCCATGGGGAGAGAGAGGAGAGACACAAAATAAGATAACAGTATTTCATTCCTTATGCTCCATGGGGAGAGAGAGGAGAGACACAAAATAAGATAACAGTATTTCATTCTTTATGTTCCATGGGGAGAGATAGGAGAGACACAAAATAAGATAACAGTATTTCATTCCTTTTGCTCCATGGGGAGAGAGTGGAGAGACACAAAATAAGATAACAGTATTTCATTAAACCTATTATGTACAATGCACGAGTCTAGCCATTTAATAACTGAACATGCCAAATGCCCAATGTAAATGAAGAAATAAACATAGTTTTGGAAAAAGTAAAGGGTTTGTGTCGGCGCACATATCTCATTGGTTAAAAGAATATAGTTTTTTTTTTATATATATTTTTTGAAATGTGTATGTAGGTGTGGTTTTTAGCTAGGCGGTGACGGGTACGTAAAATGTTCACATGTTAGAAACACAAAGTAAAAAAGCGAAATGCTTTATGCTCTATATACTCATAGAGACGTTATTTTCTCCTACGCAATAATCATCTACAATTGGTTGAAAAACAAGTGATTTATTTCAAATTTTTACAAGATGCACGTATTTTTCCATGTTTTTCTGACATTTTGTGTTTTTCTTAAAATATGTTTCTAAACTTTTTATTCTTACTAGTTTTATTGTTCATAACGTATTCTATTAAGACTTTGCCATTTTAACATGGACACTTATAAGTACAACAATATTTTGCCAGATTTTGGTGTTATTGGTTAAATATTATATTATAGGAGAATTGTTGAGCATTAGTGTTTATTTATTTATAAAGCTATAAATTAAATATGTTGTTTTTTTTACCTATAACAAATTATGAAATTTTGTTTCAGTATTCTTATTGCTAATAAATTTCATGTTGTATGTTATATTAAGTACTTGATACTTTTCTGTTTTTTTTATAAACTTTTCTGACTTTTTTACGTTTTTCTCCAAATATTTTTTTTGTACCTGATTTTTACTATTCCTTTCACATTTCATTACCAATTGTATTGATACTTGGCTATTTTAATCTAAGCACCTATTCCAACAACAAGATGCATCTAGATTTTGGTATTCTGTTTATTTTATTTGTATGGGTACAAACGTTGATTGTTTTTTGTTTTTGGCAAAAAATGAAATGATAAAAAGGTTTTTAAAAAAGTATAAATAACAAGCTACATTGCCCGGCGTTGCCCGGGTGAAAAAAAAACAGGACTGTATAAGGTGCAGATAAAAAATTTATAAACTACACATAAAAGAAAGGTATAAATCTTATATTTAAATTATTAGTCTTTTTGCTGATGACTTTTAGGAAAGTAATTTAAAATAAATATTGTAATCGGGTAAAAAAATAGGCAAATATTTTTATTTAACAAAAATCGATATTGCCCGTAGATTTACAATGTCTTTGTTTTTAAAAGTTTGAAAAAAAAAATTGTCGAAAAAGAAGGTATAGTCAAACTGGGGAATCGAACCCGGGTCGCCCTCATAGCAGTCCGCTACGTTTACCACTGAGCTAGCGAAGACACATGTCCGATGTGAAAAATTATATTAGACAGTATGTAGGCCCAGGCCTAAATAGGCCAGTGACACAAACTCACGTGATTTCAAATTGACCAACGGGGATCCGTATGCGGACAAAACACTCTCATTTTATATAGAGAGATGCATAAGCTTAAATTAAAAAAAAAAGTGGCTGCATAACATTGTTTTACATTTATTTCTGTACAAAATGTATCCATTTGTGTATTTGTAGATAAAATGGTTTAAGAGTAGATAGATTTTTAAGCACTCCTATAAATTCAAATTTGGCGGCCGTTGCCAAGGCAACCGATAAACTTTTAAAATTGACTTCTGATAGATATTCCATACCGGTTATGTGGTGGGAGTTTACAACTTTTGGTTGAGGACTTTAAAAAAGTGGGTACCCACCCCTTGCCCCGGTAGACCATAGCATTTTAATGACATAATGCACTCGAACACTATATTTCGTCAATTTGGTCTATATTGTAATTATTGTAATATAACAGCCATTTAATTCTCACAAAAATTGTGTAAAAAGATTTAGTAACTAATATAAATAAGCCCTAGTTGAAAAAAGTTTACGTAGCTAGAAAACAAAATTTAAACAAAAAACGTACCTGTCTAAATAAATCCTTGTCAGTTTTTAATCCCACAGCTCTGGAATAATCCTAAAGCTTCTGACACACACAGAGCTCTGCACTGCCCCTTTAAAAATAAACCTGGCAACTGTAAGTGTCGGCTAATCGCGTCACTCAATTAAAATCTTTTCGATTCCCTCCCTTTGCCAGACTTTTATAGACTCCCGTAACACACGATCGAGAAAGTTTTTTTTTTGTTTTCAAAGGGACAATACCGCGTCTAAAGGGACAGCAACGC
Source organism: Anisus vortex (assembly GCA_949126835.1). Classification (NCBI taxonomy): domain Eukaryota; kingdom Metazoa; phylum Mollusca; class Gastropoda; family Planorbidae; genus Anisus; species Anisus vortex. The sequence goes on along the minus strand of OX421496.1, from coordinate 8,086,661 downwards.
GTCTATTGATGACGTAGAAAGGAAAGGTTTTTATTTTTGGTCTCAAAAGACGTAAGACTTTCCCTTTTATTATTTTATCGAATCTATTTACGCAAGATTAAACCCTAGACTATAACATAACAGGTATGCGTTTCAATCAACTGTGCCATGAATTAATGCTTTCTCCTTAGCCCCCACCCCCCCTCTCCCAATAATGCGCCCCTATCCGCCACCCCTCCCACAATAGTTCTGCCGTTGGTCACTCCCCAGCACGCCCTCACATTTTTCTATTCGCCCGCGTCTCCCCCACTTTCACACCCAACTTACCCTGTTACTTTCTTTATGCCTTTTCTTTTCTTTTATGCTCTATTGGGGGTGCGGAAGGGGTCCTCAAACTGCGGCCCGAGGACCAGATACGGGCCGTTTAGGGTCCCTAAGCTCAGCTTGCCGGTGAACACTATAAATAAATGCCCCATGTGCATAATAAATTTCAAATATACAATTATTTTTTTTACAATAAGCTTATCTATTTCGCTAACTTATCCATTACACGTTTAGTGTGTGATAGACATTCAACTAGCCCATTGGTTTGAATAGAAATTTGAGAATCCTTATAGTACAATTTTTCTATCAATGCCATGGAAAAAGGGTGTGGATTTAAAAAAAAAACACACACACGCACAAACATACACACACATAGCCCCCCTTTACCCCCCCCCCCCCCATTCAGTTGAATGAATGTTTATCAAAAGGTTCCTTTCTCTGAACGTACCCTTGATATTTTTTTCTGCTCATGAATCCATGGGTGTGCGTTCAGCAGTAAGACGATTTTCGATTGGCATTTAACCTCTGTGTGTGTGTGTGTGCGTGGTATGTGAGAGTGGTGCATGTGTGAGAGTGTGGGTGTGTGTGTGTGTGTGTGGTAATGTTGACGTTGTTTGTTTTCGCAACCTACCATTTACCCTGTCTTTTCTTTTTTTTTTTCCTTCAATTCACACTGGAACAGATGTTATATTGGACGATCCTGTGGGGGCGATCTTACGGGAATTGTGCGTGATTGGGGGGGGGGGGGGGGCTGCACCGGTGAACGCTTTCGATTCTTTTATTGGCACTATTAAATAGACTGACGTTGTTTTTTTTTTTAATGTGCTAGTGGCTGGGCCGACGAAATTATTATAATATGCGAGTTTTGTATTGTACCTAAACGAAGAAAAAATTATTACAGTGTCCTCTGGTGTTATCATTGATATCTGCAGCAGTTTTTGAGTTGATCAATAGCAGGATGATTAAGCATAATTTCAAACCTAAAACTATTTAAAAACTTGCTAACAATAGTTGAAACATATAAGTCTGGAAGCCAAAACTACAACAATGTATAACAACAGCATAAAATGACCATACAGTAATACTAAATTAAATGCCTTAAATACATAGATGATTCAAAATACTTATAAAAAATGTAAAAAAAAGTAAAGTATCCCGTCGGACCAAGATTGATCAAAGGGCAGGTGAAGCAGGGTTCACCAGTTTTCTGTGGCCACGGCATACTAGGTGATTGTGTGGTCAGTACCTATCAGAGCTGGGTAGACCCAAAGAAAAAAATCCCAGCCTTCACCAGGATTCGTTACTCCAGCGGAACGCGCTATCGCTCGGCCACCGAACCCTTTGTAATTTTGTTAACCCTTACAGTCCCGGGCGCGTATATAGCGGAACTGAAGGCAGCATAGATAGAAGTAGGTCGGTACGGAAAGGGTTAAAAGTATTGGCCTAATAATGTGAATGCTACTTTGCTTTTTGACTCTCTACAACTGTCTTTAGAATTATTTTAAAGAAATAAATAAATGAAAATAAAAAAACAACAACACACACACCAAATTTTTGTTGAACAAAAGGGGGTGGCCGATGTGGGGAGGGGGGCTCATGACTCCCGTTTCCCCCCCCCCCCCACCACACCCCTCCCCACCCTTAGGCTACGCCTATACTAAGTATAGCTAGTTATACAGCATTGTAGTCAGAAAAAGTTACGTAGCGATCAGAATTCATATATTTGATTTTTTTTAATGAGATTACTTGCTTTTAATAAGGAGTTTTAAATAGATGTTAAGTTGTTGGTTTTGATGATTACTTTATGTAATGCACGATTGTCTCCAGGTAAAAAAAATATGCCCATTCTTCATGTCAGTTTTAATATAATGCGAATAAAACAAATAGGATTATATTAACAGGTAAATAAAAAAAATTCACACTTTTCAATCGTCAATTTTACGATTTATTGCATTTTGTTCTTCCTTCAAAACTTAACCTTAATTTATAATTTTTAAAAATTCGTTAGGTAATACAGTACGATATAATTTAATTGTTTTAATATTATACAGTACATATTAAAGTATATATGTAGTTACATTAACGGAAACAAGTCTAAAATACTGTAAAATTATGTACATTAATAAATTTGAGAGTACGATTTCGTAAAAAAATCATTAAAGCCCTTTATAATATTATAGCAGAACGCTCAGTGGAAATCGAAATGTAATGGAACAATACTGTCGACCCTAGTGTAAACAAATAAAACTGTAGCATTGCATTCAATGTTTCGTGGTAACCCTCGAGATTTCCATTGATGGCACAACGAGGAGGCGTACGGTAGAGACATTCGCCTACAGCATAGGTTCTCAACGGGGGCGATATCGCCCACCGGGGGGCGATGAGAAGCTTTAGGGGGGCGCTGATATCCCCGGTGGCGATTGGGGGGCGGTGAGGGACAAGTGGGCGGTACAAACGTACCTGATGTATTTTAACACATCAGCTATTTGAATCGATTAGTTTTTGGATGAAATGTTATGCAAACGCAAGTGCTGCTAAATATCTGATATCCCCAACAGTAAGCCTACATATTATTATATTAATAAGAAATAAGAATCGCAATGACTTTTCGATGAAGTAGGGGTCTGTATTTGGCAAATCTAATGTGCGGCCGGCTGGTCCTGTGGTTGGTTCACCGGACCATCAACTATGCTGACCGATCACTTTCGCTTTAGCATCTGCTATTATTAATTATATTTTTTCATCTCAGTTTAACTGAGATGCTCTATGTGTTTTAAAAATAAGAATGAGAAGGCAAATTATGTAAAGAAGTATAGATAATAAGTAATCATCCAAACTGGGTAGTTATTGTAATGCTTGAAAAAGTACATATAATTTATTTTGTCATATAATATTTATATAATTTTCAAATACTTTTTACGGTTTGATCCTTTCAAAGTTATAAATGTAAGCCATTTTATTTTTATAAAATTAAAAAAAAACAGAAATATTAGTATTAGCTCAAATAAAACGGGCTAATTATCTCCCTTTAACTAAAAAATTTCATTTTTTTAGATTCAATATTTGATTTAATTGCAAGTTCTGTTTTGTAATATAACAAATATTACTGATTTTTAGACCTAAGGCTTTTTGCAACCAAAATTGAAACAAAAATAGACAAATTGCTAGTAACACACCAGGCAAACAATTCACATTAATATTGATTTATTTAAAACTTTTGTTAAGGCTATTTTTTTATCTATTAATTCTTACAATATGTTTCCTTTTCAGTTTTTTTAAAGATAATTAATCACACAAAAAGTCTAGTTCCCCTAAAAAAAATTGCGGAAACTATAGTCCAGATGGGCGGAAAGGGGCAGGGGGGAGTGGGCGCTAAAAGAAAGTTGGGGGGGGGGGGGTGAGGGTCGGTGAGCGGAAAAAAATTGTAAAAGGGGGCGGTGAGCCGAAAAAGGTTGAGAACCTATGGCCTACAGCAAGTACGGTATCTTATACTATATAGTAAAAGTAAAATATCCCATCGGACAAGATTGGTCCATGGAGCCGCTTACGCGGCGTTCACCAGAGCGGCTAGCGTACCGTTCGAATCCTGGTGAAGGCTAGGATTTTCGCTATTAAGTCTAGAGGGGTCCCTGAGTCTACCCAGCTCTGATGGGTAGCTGAATTTAGTTGGGGGTAAAGTAAAGGCGGCTGGGCATTGTGCTGGCCACACAATTCCCTAGAATACCTTGGCCACAGAAATAGTAAAGTAATATAAGCTATAGTATGTCTTCTTTCACACGTACACATTAAAAGGGTAATGTAAACTATAAAATTTATATGATATAAAATTTAAATAAACATATTAATGAACATATCAGTCACTGAGCTATATATATTTATTGAGTGCTCAAGCAATTTAAATGGAGAATAAGAAAAGGAGTAAATGCGGACTTTTAAATATAGATAAGTGCACTGTGGCCTCGGTATACTAGTAAGGTACTGAGCTATATGTACGTGGAAGTGCTAAGAAATGTAAAAACTTTTCGTTATTGCTTCATTAAAATTTAATTAACAATGAACTTTTTTATGCTAAACATACATTAGCCTATATATATATATATATAGCTCAGTGATATAAGTGTTTTCACATATAAATATTATAATGTCTATACCTTTTTAGTTGTTCTTTCAAGACAACGAACAATTTCAAAATTCCGGTGGATCTGTATGGGACAAAGAACCTGCTAATGTCGGCTGGACTATTAATATTATCTTGTATTTATCGTTAGAGTGTGGAGGGGGAGCTATTGCGATCTAATGACAAAAAAAAACATCTATTATCAAATATAATGTTTCGTATAGTTTCTGTAACTTAAATGTAAAATAAATACAGAAAATTATGTATAGATTCTAATTTCCTTTTCTTTTCTCATTTAGCGAGTTAACAATAAACATAAAGGGATAGTCTATGTTCTCTTGCTTGCTTCTATTTTAGTAGCTCGCTTGGCTTGATTGTGATAATATATTCATTACATATCCATTTTGACATATAAAAGACTATAATATGATTGACCGCTTACTTTGATCTTTCTGCTATTTGATAACTTGAAACACTTGGTTTCGGAATTTCCGATCGCACTACGCCATTTAGACTTTCAGTTTAGTAATTCGTTATGATTTTCTCAATGGAGTATTAAGTTTAAAATCGAAAGATGTATACACAATGGAAACCTTTAATGCAATCGTAGGAGCGTAGAAGTAATTTAAGACAGCCTTATTGGTTGCGCACGGAAAAGAAAAAGAACATATTATAAGCTCTGAAATTAGAGCAAGCTGTCCATCTTATTTTAGTTTTTTGTACATAGACATATCTTGGAAACAGTTTTAGTTTTCGTTTTTGGTGGCCTACGTCAGGTGTAAATATCATTTATATGCAGCCTTTTGATCAATGACTTGTGAATTTCTTGCATTTTCATTTTGGTGTGTGGTTATTTAAATTGTAATTAAGAAAGTCGTGTTATTGTCTTAAGAAAAAAAAATTCTTTATCAAAGTTTTATTTTAAGTTTATGTATTGTCGTTATATAAACATATCGAAAAGTTTTAAAACAAAGTAAATATAAGCGCCTTACTGGAAGGGGAGTAAACAGATAATAAAATGGCAAAAATGATTAGTTGCCTCGCTTGATATAGATATATGCTGCTTTTTTTTTTCTGGCTTAAGAAATGCGTAATTTGTAAATTACATGTATCGATTTAATGGTAGGCTGTTATAGAATTCATTACGTAAGGGTCTTAAATATTATAATTGCATGACGTAGTATTGGCTTGTTTTTCTGAGAGATTTTTCACTTCCACTTTCACAATGAAAGTATTAAAATGCGTAGGCCCCCCTATGAAGTGTAGCCTAATGGCTTTTTTCTGCCTGTGCTTGTTTGGAATAGGTTAGTATCGTGCGGCATAGATCGGCGATTTCTTTTATATTTTTAGTCATAAAAGATTAATTTATTATAAAATTATTATTATACAAAGATATGTTAACAAATTATGTTTTATTAATTAACAGCATTTTGCAAACCTTTTTTTTATTCGTAACCCATTAACAAATTCATAATTTTATAGTAGCATGTTATGTTTCATTTTATTTGACTCCGATTTTAATTTATTAATTAGTGCAAGCCTATAAAACTGGATTATAAAAGTGTAATGGGCCTATATATATATGACACTAATCTACAGAATATTATAAGCGTATAAATATAGAATTATATTGTAAACTAAAAGGCACTATTGCATGGTTTATTTTATATCCTACCATTTTCGTTCCATTTACCAAACAAAGGCAGTTTTTGGTGGAAGTAAAAGTTACTTATATGAGTAAATAGGAACAACAATTGATATTTGTAGGCGCAGAATATATGACCAAATAACTATATATAAGCCTACAATGAATTTACCTTATTACAGCTCAAATTAATAACAATATAAATTTAAAAAAAAAACACGGAATAATGAAGTTAAATATTGTGTTTAGTTTATGTTAAGTAAAATCATTATTACAAAATATTAAACATAACTTTCAAGTAATAAGTTTAATAACAGATCTTAAATGTGTGTGTTTTTTTGGGGGGGAGGTAGGCCTAAATCCAAATCTCGTAGCCATTGACGAGTCTTAAAAAGGCAATTTGGATGCAAATGCATTTCCGCTATATTCCAGTAAACATTCGTATAATTATCTTTTTGGCATGTTTCAAGCGCATTGTTAAACATCCAGTTTCATTTTGTTTTGCTTACAATGGCAACCATTACGATTGAAAGCAGAGATTTACGCCTTGTGGCTGACTTAATTAGCATTCACGGATGTTGAGAAATTCATTGCACTTTCAACAGCAAGTTCAGGCCGACTACAAATAAACAAAGGCTATAAGTTTTATTGTGAGGATTATGTTTTCAATATTAAAATTTAGCGAATAGGATCGGAAGTTTTGTGTCATCCAAAATGTATGCATGGATAAGATTTAAGACTCGTCAATTTAAGATGTTTAATTTCTGGCAAAAAAGGGTAATGACGTCATTAATTAGCATCTCGTGTAGAAAAAACTATGCATTGCCGCGTGTTTTGAATCTTTACCAGTTTGTTTCAACAAAATGATGAAATAAAGGTTTCGTGGGCAATGCTTTGTTTTTATTGTTCCCTAGGTTTAGTGGGCAATGCTTTGTTTATATTGTTCCCTTGCAAAACGCCACTTCGGTATGAGGCTTTTCCAATCTCGTCACTATGAGAGCAATTTTAGTTTTCCTTTAAAGCAGTGGGTTGGCAACCTAAGGCACGTGTGCCAAACCTGGCACGAAGAACAATGTTCAATTACACGCGAAAAGGACCTACACGAAGGAGATTCGTTTCATGTCTGTATGCAATTAAGGTGAATCTTGATTTAAAAAAAACAAACTGTTTCCAACACATTTGCTTGAGTTGAATTTGCATTTACAAGGACCAGGTCGAATAGCATTTGAAGTGTTAGACCACTTGAATGGATTTGCATTGAAACTGGCCATATCTAGCCGTGAAATCGATTTCAAAACATTTAACTGCTTTCCTAATTTAAGGCAAATTAAGAAAGATGGGCTTTTTCAGAAGTACATTGAAGCACTCAATATAGAGTTTTCTAAACAAAGGCAAGACTTTGAAATTAATGTACTCGTGTTTTCATACTACATCAAGCCTGACAGGCTTGATCTTACTACAATCTACTTAGATCTGGATTTTTTTTAGTGGAGGGATAAAGACAATTTTTTTAGTTTTAAACATCCAATAAATGGGCATCTAAATGTGCCAATTTGCGGAAAGGAAGCTGCTTAGGAAAGTCATCTGCTTTTCTCAACTGCCGGGCGTTCGCTCAAATTTCATTTTCGGTTAACTTACATCCCTGAACAGATTTTATTATAGATGAAAGATGTTTCAAGCATAAAAAGAGTTCACCTACTTTTGCACTCAGAAGTGACTAAATACGTATCTGACATTGAACAATTATTAATTATTAGCTAACTGCTTTCAAAAACTAGGCGTTTATTATTTGATCGTGTCTAATTACATTTAAAAAGAGATTTTATGCTTACCTTCGTTCATCAAGCGTGCATATGGTTAATTCTAAAACATATTTATTTGTTTTATTATTGTAATAAACATAAGAGGCCTATATACAAGCATTATGTTATGTAATTATTGTAATTATTAATGCTTAAAAAATAAACCCCTTGAAATCGACTTGAAAATTTAATGCATAAAATGTTTATTTACAAAGTAAATTAATTTTCTAATTGTAATTACATGTTGAAATGAATACCATAATACTTAATTTGTATGAAGAAATAAAAATTAATATTTGTTATATTATGAAACATAACAAGGCAGCTAGAATCAAATTTGAAGATTTTAATTTTCTTTATTGAAAATAAATCTTCCGTTTTATTTGCGTTAATATTTGCAACTTTTCATTTATTTTCTCCTTCAGAAAAAATTAATGACTTACAAATTATAAATATAAAATGATCAAACTATAAAAGATAGTCGATAATTATATAACTTTTATATGAGTAAAAAAATTGATATGCACATTTTTAAACAGCATAATAACTACCCAGTTTGTATGATTACATCGTATCGATTCCGCTCAACTGCAGTTTATTCAAACTTAAAAGCTAGCCACATAAATGTTAAAGGAAATCTTGGCATGACCGAGATCAAAATATAATTTAATTATAGGAAGTCGGCTGGTCCAGCGGTTAGTTCACCGGACTGTCAACCAAAAACCAACTGACACGTCGCGGGTTCTATCCCTGCCACCGATGGATCCCTGTCGCCCTGCAGGAGTTTTGGGCCTAGTGGACGTAATAATCTTCTTTCTAGAAGGAACGTCTGTAAACTTATAAGATTTGAATAAGATAGGAGGTTCTAGCATATTGTCTTGACAACCAAATAGCATTTCTTAAACAAAAACAATTGATTACGTTCCTTTTGTGTTGGCCTTGAAATTATTACGTGCTCAATAAATTATCTTTTATAAATATAGTAACGGAGAAACTTTCAGGTTGTTGGCACGCTAAATGATATAGAAATTCTAGTTTGGCCCACTATTAGCAAAAGGTTGCCGACCACTGCTTTAAAACATCTAATTAAACAACCCCTAAAAAGAAGAGTTTCGTATAAATCCTTTATATGCATATTTGCGATGCATTAGCCTTCCGAAGATGTTACCATTGCCAGCCACAAAAATAACTATAAGAATATCTAACCCATAAAAACAAAGTTTTTATTATACTCCCTTTCATTGTTTATATTAAATTTATATTTTGATAGATTAAAATAAATATAAGTGATATCATACCTTTAAATTTCCACACAAAAATTTTGCGCATCCTTTTTTTTTCTAGCTTTGGCCCGCAAAAACCATAAAAAGTTGGACCGGTATTTTCAACGTGAAACCAAACGATAGACCATTTATCTATGAAGAGTTTGTTAAATTAAAAAAACAATCATAATTATAGTATAATTAAGTTTTTTTAACTGAAAATTTGGATAGAATGTATTGTTAGTCGCCATAAGTCCGCTTCCCAAGTTTCATCTCGATTGGACGACGGAAAAAGGTCGAAAAATCGAAGCAAAGTTTTAGTCGCAAGCAGGCTAGCAGACAGACAGTACGAGTTAAGAAAAAGGGAGTAAAAAGGATGAAATATATCGGTTTAATAGAATCTTAAAATGTACACCGTAAAGTGTAATAAGTGTCCATACTTTAACAACAGTTATAACAGCACTTCTCAAAAAAATTTACCTATCGTCAGGTTATTTTTATGCTTTTATTTCGAGACCCAATTACATCTATATCGTCCATACTAACTTATATTAGGATCATGTACACAACAATTTCCAGACAATTTGCGATACTTGTGAGAACTATAATTGTTGGTTGTAGCTATATTCGGGTTTTTCTTCTTCTAATAGCCAGTCTGCAGAGCAATTTGCCCTTCTTGCAGTCACACTGTCAATTGTTTCACAAATGTCCCACGTTGGACATGTCACACAATTTACTATTAGGCTTATAATCTGGCCTAGACCTTTCTCAATTTGTATTCTTCTGTGACCCGGTAACTTATTATCTTGGCCCGGAACCGGGTCGCGACCAGGAATTCGGGAAAAAACGCCGAGTTCTGGTTATACTATACACAACTGTTGCATTGATTTTTTTATAGTATACGACAAGAAAACAAAGCATGCATGGTATGTGGTGCTGTATTTCATTGCAGGTACATTGTAAGCGTGTATAGTATATGGTGTTTATTGGTTGAGCGTCTGGCTGCTTAGGCTATAGAAGCACAGAAGTCAATCACGGCTTTATCAGACTACTTGAAGTAACACGTACCGTCAAGATGTCGTCCAGGAAACAAGCATGGCCATCCAATCAATTTCAAGGAAAGATTTCAAACCCCGCCAATCACGAGGAAAGAGTGATCCAGGCTAGTTCCAGCCATCACGATTTTAAAAGGTAAGTTCATTCTTGATGTTTTTATCTCGGGGGTTCGGAAGAGGCTTATCTATATACACAACAACATCAACAACAACAAGAGAACTCGTGGTGGCGCAATGGCGAAACCACCAATAGTTTTATAGTAAAAGCCATCTAAGACATAATGCGCAGGCATTATAGACATTTTATACACCCTCTATAAACGAAAGGTCAGGGTAATAACATGGCCGGGCCCAAACTTGGGTGAGAGAAAGGAGGAGAGATGGGCGAGGGGTTAGTAATATGCCGTTGCCACAGAAACTTGTGAACGCTGCTTCACCGGCCCTATAAATCAATTTGGTCCGACGGGATACTAAAACTAATCGAGTTTAAAAATGTAGAAATTTATTAAAATAAAAAAAAATAATTTTTGCTTATCTGTAGACTATGCCTTTTTTGCCGAGGCTAATACTGCTAAAAAAAACAACAGTTTTTTTCAGTCGAGGCCAATGTTCTGGGCGAATTGAGCTCAGGTCCTAGTGAGAGTAAGAACAAAGAAACCGATAACCGAAACGCAATCAACTTACAAGCCATAATATAGCCTACAATAGAATATATAAATGAACAGAATATTAATGCTGTAAGAATATTTTGTTTGTCTCATGCAGACATGTGCCCACACAAGAACAAGTCCGACTGTATTCCAGATACCCAACCATTGATGTGGTGGGAACAAAGTCCGGCATTGAAGAGCATCTCCTGGCCAAAGTCCACCGAACTCCTGCAAAGCTGCATAAGCCTAAGAAAAGGAAGTATAAGGTCAAATATCAAAATGACGACTTACTTTAAATTGCGATATAAAACAATGGACACTTTTAACAAAATACCTAACAACGCCTGATTTTTGTATATTATTATACCATACGTCATCGTGACAACATTCGCTTATACGCAAATTAAATGCAAACATGTCATTGTTTTTGTATTGTGTTGAATTTCAAAGTTAGAATTGATGGTTTATGTATTTCTATTTATGTATATTATTTATGTAGTTTATATATTGATGTATTATTACTTTTTAGCGCTTTACCATTTTTGCCTCTAGTATTTCTTGTTTTCACGATTTAATTATATATTGATGATTCACTTGTCACTTATTCACTTGGAAGTAGCCTTGCAGGTCTACTCTGAATTAGTTCAAATTTTAATATGCTCTATTTGATGGCACCCACACAGAGGTATGTATGTATCTGGTATGGATCTAACGAGTGTTAGGTAATTTTTGTTTTATGCTCTTGTTACATTCGTAATAGATCTAGTTTCTTGTTTGATTTTAATTTGATTGTAATGTTATTCTACTCTAATTTACCTACTATTCTATCTATCAATCTATCTATGTATCTATTTATTTATCTATCTATTCATTTATCTATCTAACTCTCTAACTATCTATGTCTAAGCATCTATCGATTTATCTAGATAGCTATTGATGAGTCACAGCTTTCCAGTGGTGTGACTAGGAAAAATGGCTCTTAGTCTTAGGGTCGGAGTCGAAATTCGCTCCTATTGAAACATGTTAAATGTATATAAAAAGTGTGTCTGGCGCATATTATAGCAATTGGCGCCTGTGGTGGCCGCTTTCTCTGCCACTTATAAGTTTAACGGCGTTCCTTCTAAATAGAAGATTGTTACGGCCACTAATGCCAAAACTCCCTGCAGGGCGGCAGGGATTGATCGGCGGCAGGACTAAAACCCGGGACGCTTTGTTGACAGGTGAACTAACCGCAGGATCAGTCGGCCTCACTTAAATACTAAATTTAATTGTTTATTTAATTTTAACATCATCAAAATACAATTCTATATTAGGTGATGGCCAGTACACTGTACAATAGTGAGTACTTCACCTAATTAGTAATTTATGACAACGTTAGTTGAAGGGGAACCTTAGAATTATTGCCCTTGGAACATTCCTGTACGTCGAAATTAACGTTTCTGTCATAACGTAAAGCTAATGTAAATGTTACATAGTCTTGAATTCATTGGAAAAAAAAAAGTTAAACTAAACTTACTTTAAGTTAAACTTACTTTTGGCTAAACGTGGTAATTCCAGAGACGAAATCTATTAGTTTCACATGTATTACAACTGTAGGTGAGTTGGGGGGGGGGGGGGGGGCTTAGATCACTGTTGATATCCATAGCCGCAGCCTATTCCGAATACACTCCTCCACCTTGCCCACCCTAGAGCGATCCGCCTCTGATTATAGATCTTGGTGTATAATTACAGCTTAGGCATCTAAAATCTTCATTTGTGCCAATAAACAAAATACCAGTATTTCATTAATATCTATTACTTTATTGACCGATCAAAAAATGTGTACAGCTTTATAGGATCAGAAAAAAAGAACATATTATTAGAATATACGTGTATAAAATAACTCATCATATGGCACAATTAGAATTTTTATAATAATGTGGAGAAAATAAATGGTTACACAGAAACAGTGATAATATATGTATCAATTTAAGAATTGAACACAAAACACATCAAAATTTTAATTTACATACATGCCAAGACGACTTACCTAATGTACTTGTATACTTTAAGTGTTTTATTTTAATTTAAAGAAAAAGAAACCAAAGTATGTAATCTGTTATTGGATACATTGGACTCTAACACAGCAGAACCATATAAAGAGCATTGCAATAATAATTATAATTTTGCTGAGAGATTATTTAGACATTTTGTAAAATGTTGTTAAATCTGTTTAAGAATAACGTCTTAGGAAAATATCTGTTACATAGTTTGATCAAGAAAATAAAGTTCATGAGAAAAAAAAAATCTAGACGAATTGGTTTTGTTCTGTTCAGCTTATGTGATTACATCATCGCGTGATTTTTTTCACTTCGTATTTTTTTCATCTCGCTAGAGATTCATTAAATCATTTCTGACTTTGTAGAAGATAAATAAATAATTTGCTGTGTCATGGCTGACTTTGTAGAAGATAAATAAATGATTTGTTGCGACAGAGCTGACTTTAAAGAAGATAAATAAATTATTTGTTGTGGCATTGCGTCATATACTTTTTACAAAATGTTTGCTTTCCGAATGTGTTTTAAAAAAAAATCCATTAACGTTGTTGTGGTTTTTTAAGCACTAATTTAGTTTGATGGCTTCGAAGTTTTAACAAATTCCTACTGACGGAAACAGTCATAACTTTGTACATATATATTATTTTTACTGTTTAAATTTTAAATCATAGGTTCTCAACCTTTTTCGGCTCACCGCCCCCTTTTACAATTTGTTTCCGCTCACCGCCCCCCCCCCTCAACTTTCTTTTAGCGCCAAAACCTCCCTTCCCCTTCCGCCCATCTGGACTGTAGTTTCCGCAATTTTTTGGGGGGAACTAGACATCTTGTGTGATTAATTATCTTTAAAAAAAACTGGAAAGGAAACATATTGTAAGAATTAAAATAGATCTAAAAATTGCTTAAACAAAAACGTTTAAATAAATCAATATTAATGTGAATCGTTTTAATTTTGGTTGCAAAAGCCTTAGGTCTAATAATCAGTAATATTTGTTATATTACAAAACAGAACATGTTCGGCATCACAATTGAATCAAATGTGGACACGTTTTTTAAATTAAAGGGAGATAATAAGCCCATTTTATTTGAGCTAATATTTCTTTTTTTTTCTTTTATAAAAAATAAATTTCTTACAATTTATGACTTTGACATCATCAAACTGTAAAAGGTATTTGAAAATTATATAAATATTATATGACTAAAGAATTTTTATGTATATTTTCAATCATTACAATAACTACCCAGTTTGTATGATTACTACTTATGTATACCGCTTAACAATATAGTTGCATCATTATTAAAGAATTAAAACACACGGATCAAAATATCATTAATATTAGCAGATGTAGAAGCGACAGTGATCAGTAAGCAGGGTTGACAGTCCGGTGAACCAACCACGGGACCAGCCGGCCGCACACAATATGTGCCAAATACTGAAAAGTCACTATGATTGCTATTTCTTATTAATATAATAATATATAGGCATGCTGTTGGACGATATCACATATTTAGCAGCACTTGCGTTTACATCGTATTTTATCCAAAAACAAATCGATTCAAATAGCTGAGGTGTTCAAATTATAGGTCTGTACCACCCACTTGCCCTTCACCGCCCCCCAATCGCCCCCGGGAATGTCAGCGCCCCCCTAAAGTTTCTCAACCCCCCCGGGGGGGGGGCGATATCTCCCCCGTTAAGAACCTATGGTTTAAATAATAAAAAAACAAAAAACAACATCATCTAGTATTTCTTTAAAACTGTAAGTTTGAAACATTTCATATTAACTGCTACATCGTAGCAAAGGAAATGTAAAAATTTAAAAAAAAAGTTTAGGTCTAGTGTTGGTAATGACATTTGTAATGGGCAAATCATACAGAAACTCAATAATAAAAAAATAAAATTCATCAACTTTAAAGATAACAGAACAGTTGACCATGGTAAAGCTAGGGTAGGCAACCTTTTGATAATAGTGTACCACAGTGGGATTTCTAACTCATTCAGCGTGCCAACAGCCTAAAAAAAGTCATCCTGCTCTATCACTCAATTTTTTGTAGAAAAGACTTGAATGATTTTTTTTTTTTTTTGGTCTTTGCGTGTCATTGAAAAATGCTCTGCGTGCCAAGGCTGGCACGCGTTACGTAGGTTGCCGAACCCTGGTGTAAGGTATTACATATATTAACCCATGTATATATAAGCATATGACAAGAAGCCAATGAATTCAACAAGCCAAATTAAATAAGAAAAAAATGTATAATATATGTTGCAAAAAGTAAAGCTTTTGAAATAAAATAGCCCAAGCCAGCGTCCCATTTGCACGCCTCCGGGAAAATGTTTGGGTAAAAAAAGAACTCCGTACAGATATCAAGATAAAAGTAGGCAGATACAATGCTACTTATCTTACTTATCTTATACAAGCTAAATTCCCCGGCGTTGCCGTGGAAAAAAAATATGTTGGTCTATTTAAGCTATAGATAAACAATTTTTGAACTATAATGAGCATAACGCTAAAATAATTTTAAAAAAAATATTTACTGAAAATATTTAGGAAAGGAATTTAAAATAAATATTGTAATCTGGTTAAAAAAAAGCATTTTTTATTATTAAACAAAAAGTTTGGACTATCCATGGCTGAGAATCGAACACGTCTCCCGCATGCGTTTAAATTATAATGATTAGATTTTACTTACTGAAAACATTTTAAGAATGCTTTAAGTCCTGAAATACATTACTTTAAAATATGAGACAATAAGTTTGAATAAGGTCACGTGTCTTTAAATTAACCAATGGGGACCGGAATCCACAAACACACAGAATACTTTATATATAACAAGCTACATTGCCCGGCGTTGCCCGGGTGAAAAAAAAGGACTGTCTGGGGTGCAGATAACAAATTTATAAACTACACTTACTCAACTTACTGAATACTTTTAGGAAAGTAAATAAATATTGTAATAGGGTAAAAAAAATAGTCAAATATTTTTATATAACAAAATCTATATTGCCTATAGATTTACAATGTCTTTTGTTTTTAAAAGTTTGAAAAATTAATTGTCGAAAAAAAAAAGTATAGTCTAACTGGAGAATCGAACCCTTGTCGCCCGTATAGCAGTCCACTACGCTTACCACTGAGCTATCGAAGACACATGTCCGATGAGAAAAATTATTAGACGGTATATTGGGCTAGGCCTAGATAGGTCAGTGACACACGTGTTTTCAAATTGACCAATGGGGATCCTCGCGGGGCTTAACACTGTCTTTTTATATATATAGATATACAATGCCCGGGGAAAATTAAATAGGCCTGTATAAGCGACAGATAAACATTTCACAAACTACATTGAACAGAAAGATATAGGATAGATGTAATAATTTTTAAAAAAAAAGCCAATTAGTATTTATTGAAAACATTTATGAAAGTAATTTAAAATAAATATTAGAATCGGGTTAAAAATAGGCAAGTCTTTTTATTAAACCAAAAGCTAAATTGCCCAGCGTCGCTCGGGAAAAAATACATAGGCTTAGGCTTTGGCTACAGATAAAGCTACAGATAAAAGATTTAAAAACTACAATAAACAGAAAGCAATAATAACTTTTAAAAAAAAAATGTATTTGCTGAAAAAAAATAAGAAAAAAATGTAAAATAAATATTGTAATAGGGTTAAAAAAAGGCATGTCTTTTATTTAAATTTGAACAAAAAGTTAGAACTAGATCTATATCACTATCCCTGTGGATGATAATTAAACACCCGTCTTCGCTTGCGTCAAAAATATAATTATTAGAATTCATTTACTGAAAACATTTTAGGAAAGTTGTAAGTCCTAAAATCCTTCCAATGTTTAAAAAGAAGTAATATTAACGGACATTTATTTTAAAAAGTAAAAAAAATATTGAGCTGCAGTGGAAAATCGAACCGAGGTCGCTCGCATGGCAGACGAAGACGACAACCACTACGCTAGGAAAACCTCATGTCAAAGGATGATCACAAATATAAGATATGAGATAATAAGGTCACGTGACTCTAAATAAACCAATTTGATTGGTCAAAACACACACACAGGCTACTTTATTTAGAAATAATGTGTTTTGACCGTCATCATCATCAATATTGAGATAATGAAGTAAAGGGCTTTCCTTGAAGCTTTATCACTCTTAATTTACACATTTAACCCTTCCCGTACCGACCTACTTCCATCTATGCTGCTTTCAGTTCCGCTATATATGCGCCCGGGACTGTAAGGGTTAAATACCAGAAGAGCAGCTTGAGATCGGAGCTGTGAAGCTGGACATTTTTTATAACTCTCAGCGTCAACAATGAAATAGAAAAACTAATAAATGACTTAGTCTTTAAACATAATTTTTTATATGTATAAAAATGATTGAATATATAAACATATAGATCTAAATCTTTTCATTTTTTGCCCGAACGCCGTGTGTTATATTTAAGCTTAAACGTGGCAGGTTCCTGAAATGTCGTGGATCAACTAAATGTCAAAGTTGGTCTAAATGTCGCAATATGGGACGGTTGAAAAATGTCACGTCATCTAGGCATCAAAGAAAATTTACGTCTTTTTGAAGTTTTATACTTAAAATTACTGCAACTTCGGTTAACGAATTTTTGTTTACACAACTTAATATCAGTGGCGCAGTAACAGTTAGTGCAGATCCTTTAGTGTGCTTTAGACCAGGTGCATATAACTAATATTCAAACCTGTAACATTTTAATATTAGCTCCCTTTCGTAGCCTAGTCACAAGCCTTAATTTATGAGTAGTTCATACAAAAATATTTGGGGTTTTGCGGGATGGGAGTGGGAGGAGATAAATATTGCTAATTTTTACATTGAAAGTCAATCTTAAAATAAACAACAAACAATGGCAATAAATTTATTGTACGCATGCATTAAACTTACAAAAACAATCTATCCACAAAAATGACTAAGTATAAAACACAGCTTAACAAGAAATTGTCTATAACCACTGTCTGTTTCGACCCGTTTTCAGAGTTCTTGATTACAATTTGAACTTCCGTTTTATTGGGATTTCCCGAAACAGTAGTATCGGAAATTTCCGATTTTCTTGCGGCGGTGGTAGAAGGAAGCTGTGTGGATCCTATCTTTGTGGTGCCAATGTTGGAAGTCTTAACAGACTTGGGGTTGGTGCCCTGGGGATTGTTTCTTTCAGTTGAAATGTCCATCGAAGCGCCGCCGGATGTAGTAGTGTTATCGGAGCACGAGTTTGGTATGAAAGATAGGAGGAAATGGGCGTGGACTTCTCCGAGGCCACTCCCACAAGATTTTGACAACGACTCTTTTTGACAAGCAGCTAATGAATTGAAGAAGCTGAAATAATTTTATTTAAACAAAATTCACTTTCGTATATGTTAATTAAAATGATTAAAAAAGTTAACAAAATACTTTTCTGGGATTTATCTGACCTAGGCTACTCAATCATTCACCTTCTGAGTCACTCAGACACTCAACCACTTTAAAAGTCACCAACTAAATTACTCACTTACTCAGTCATCTACTGAATTCCTCATTCACTATGAAAACATTCGTAAACTCAACGAACGACCCACTTAATCCCTCACTAATCCAAATCGCTTACCACACATATAATAGTCGACCACCCGCACATCTACTCACTTAATCAATCACCTACTAAATAACTCATACAGTTACCCATACAATAACTCACCCAGCCAGTCACTCACTCAATAACTTACCTACTCAGTCACTCACCTACTCTCACATTTCACCCACTCAGTCACTCACCGACTAAATAAATCATACAGACACCCATACAATAACTCACCCAGCCAGTCACTCACCCAATAACTTACCTACTCAGTCACTCACCTACTTTCACATTTCACCCACTCAGTCACTCACCAACTCAACCCCTCACCTACTCAGAAAAAGAAACTCACCCGCTCACACATACAAGAACTCACCTACACAGTCAGTTTTTCGACCACATTTACCCGCTCAATAATTCACCACCCTTTCAGTTACCATTTCAATCACTCAAATACTCAATAACTCATCCGCTCAATCATACACTCTCTCAATAACACTCACCCACCAAAATACTCACCCACCCACCCAGTCACTCAACCACTCAGCCACTTATGCACTCACCAACTCAACAATCCGATCTCTCACACAAAGCACAAGGAGGCCCTGAACTTACCTGCACTGTATCAGGAATGTCATAGTGACATTTCGGATGGACTTGGTCATTTCCATTTTGACCTTGTCATAAGCCTGGTTCTTGCACTGAGAGTCCTGACCCATGACAGTATTCATGCACTCGCCGGCCTTCTCGATCTCTGTGGATATTTTGACATATTCATCATTGAAGTGGTTTTGATTACAATAAGATTACTATCAATTAAATAAACCGTTTATATAAAACACTCTCAAATTTGTCGCAGTATTAAACATTTGTACATAATATCCTGTATGTTATATAGCACATTTTTTCATTCAAAGTTTGTTTTTTAAAATCTCTTACCATTGGCATACCAAATTCAAATCATTCTTTACAATTCTACTCTTTCTAAAGCTTATTTTATATTTGAAAAACAAAATCCATTTAGATACTCTTTAGGTCGATGAAGTTAGCGAAAGTGCGTTCAATAAGTTTAGTTTACATGGCGTACAAAAGAACTGGGTAACCAGCACAATGTCTAGTTTCTCTTACCCAAGTGGTTTCAGGACCCTTTCCAGAGCCGTGTAGACTCGGAGGCAACTTTGCGAAAACGTTTTTCACCAGTATATTCGGTATGAGATAATGACGCAGCCATTAATTAGACCATAGGTTCTCAACGGGGGCGTTATCGCCCCCGGGGGGGGGGGCGGTGAGAAGCTTTAGGAAGGCACTGACGTTCCCGGGGGCGATTGGGGGGCGTTGAAAGGCAAGTGGGCGGTACAAGCGTACCTGTTATAATTTGAACATGTCAGCTATTTTAATTGATTAGTTTTTGGATGAAATGTGATGTAAACGCAAGTGATGCTAAATTTCTAATATCCCCCAACAGAAGGCCTACATATTATTATACTAATAAGAGAGATGAATCGCATGGACGTTTCCAACAAGTAGGTGTCGGTATTAGACATATATGGTGTGCGGCTCGTCTTATGGTTAGTTCACCGCACTGTCAAACGACACGACGCTTATCCCTGCCGCCGACCGATCCCTGTCGCCCTAACATTTGTTAATATTAGTGATATTTTTATATATTTTACTGTAATGTCCTTCTTTTTTTTTTTTTTTTTTCCGGTAGGAGGCGCGGCGGAGTTTGATCTCCTTGCCCCTCCTTTGGGCCTACTAGGCATCGTATAGTTATGAGAGCCGTAGCTCGGGGGGTGGGGTAACTCAGCCCCTTACACAGTTGTGAAAAATCTAATCGCACAAGGCGGAGAAGATCTACACATTGTGTGAGGAAGCCAGAGTGATCGAACCTAGCCAAAAGGCCGAGAAGCGTTAAAAAGATATGGATTCACATGTAAGTATCGTTAAGCGGAATGGAAACGTTGTAATCGTACAAACTGAGTAGTTAATGTAATGTTTGAAAATATTTGTATAAATTCTTTAGTCATATAATATTTATGTAATTTTCAAATACTTTTTGCAGTTAGGTCATTTCAAAGTTATAAATTGTATGCCATTTATTTAAAAAAAAAAAAAAAAAAAAAAAAAAAAAAAAAAAAACATTAGAAATAATAGTTCAATGAAACGGATTAATTATCTCCCTTTAATTACAAAAATTGTATTCCACATTTGATTCAATAGTGATACCAAACAAGTTCTGTTTTGTAACATAACAAAAATTATAACAACAAGCCTCTTGTTTAGATAGTTTGTTGATCTATTAATTCTTACAATATGTTTCCTTTTCAGTTCTTTTGAAGATAATAAATAATCACCCAAATCTAGTCGGCCTAAAAAAAATAATTGCAGAAACTATATTGACCCTTTAATTTCCAGAGGGGTGGGGGGGGGGGGGAGTGGGCGCTAAAAAAAGTTGGGTTGGGGGGCGATGAGCGGAAAAAAATTTAAAGGGGGCGGTGAGCCGGAAAAGGTTGAGAACCTATGAATTAGACCAATGCTCCTTGTTTGCACATTTTAATTTACCTAACTCTAGCTAATGTATGCTCTCACAGGCCCCTGACTGGACCCTTACTGGCCCCTTACTGGCTCCTTACTGGCCCCTTACTGGCTCCTTACTGGCCCTTACCAGACGTTTTCCATCTTTAACTATTTCTATATATATGTATCTCTTTTAAAAAGTATGTCTAACCGTCGCACCCTTAATAGAATCAATTTCAAGTCTACAGTCTACATACACTTTGCTTTACTACTATTGAAGGAACTTGTCCACGCCCTTTAGTAAAACTCACGACGAACACCGTTATAAAAAGCATGGACATAAGCGAACAAATGACCTACCGTCCTGTTTTTGGCACAAAAATGGCATGGCCGCCCTGACCCTCGCTGGACTGACAAGTCGGTCAAGTATGGTGGTCTGTGTTGCATTTTGGCAGTTGGCCGTCAGATCTTCAACACATTTGACAAACTGGCTGATCAGTCCACCGCTGGAATAGAGTGTAGCTTCGTTAATATACTAAGCTGATATCGCAAGTCATGATAGATTTATTTTTTTAAAAAAGCTAAATATATGAATATGGGAATTTTGTATTTTAAGTTAACGTTGATTTATTATTATTTTTTAATGTGTGCGTAATTCAAAGTACACAGCTTGAAATATTTATAAATGTACGTTCTTATCCTATGGAGGTACTGCTTATAACCCTTTCCAGATCATTGGTACTTTTTTTACCACTCTTCACGTTCCACTATGTATTTCTTTAAACAATAACTGGACTTGAAAGGGTTAAATAATATTTGGTCAATAAAAGCGAAATGTGAGGCCAGTACCAGTTACATTTACATTTCTCTCGTGGTGTAAGTTATCCGTTAAAACGGAAGCGGCCTTTGAAGTACGCGAGGCCTTGGGCGAGAGTCAAATGAAGGGCCGAGAGCCGTAGGTGTGGGCTATACACCGCAACGCTCACGTTGACACACAATTCAACTTTAGATACAACTATGGTGGACATACTCATCAGATCAGATATTCATTATAAATATTTCATCTATACTAACTCAACACAGTATTTCTTGATCTGCTTGTAGTCTAGCGTCATTGTTCCGGATTGGGCAATGGGGCCGGACTCGAGCTGGACAGCTTTGGGCCATTTCTGTGAAGCAGTTCTGTGTTTCCTTGACCAGATCTTCAGGGCAAACTTCGGTTTTCCCCCGAACATCTGGAGAATATTGATAAACATCCGCATAAACGTCAGTGAATGATCACCGACTATAAAGATAACATCATTGAAAACACGTATCAGTATAAAGATAACATCATTGAAAACACGTATCAGTATAAAGATAACATCATTGAAAACACGTATCAGTATAAAGATAACATCATTGAAAACACGTATCAGTATAAAGATAACATCATTGAAAACACGTATCAGTATAAAGATAACATCATTGAAAACACGTATCATAATTTAATACTAGACTAGAACCCCGTATAAAGCGAGGAACACTATTATCTCCTGTATAGAAGGACCATCTATAATCTATAACATACTGTGATCACAGCAAAGTGGTATAATGTATGTATATATATATATTATATTTATTATATGTATATATATACATAATATATATATATATATATAATATATATGTATATACATAGGTGAGCATATCCAATAATCTTCTTTATAGACGGAGCGTCTATAATAATACAGGATAAGACAAGACCAGGACTAGCAATAGATTACAGAATCATCTCTGGACTTCTAGATCATGGTGAGTTTAATAAGTATTTTACAATTCGTACCATAACGACAAAAAAGTCTATAGTTATTTTAGAGGGGTGGATTGGGAGAAGATGGGGCTGAACTTTTGAGAGAATCTCTTGTCATACGTAACACGTCTATTTTCCTTTTTTGTTAACTCGATTTGATGACTGCCAGCTAGAAACAAAGTCTTGCGAAGTTAATATAATGGATAAAAAAAACGTGCCTTTCAATGAAATTTACATCAAAGAGTGATAAAGTAATTAGCGGGATAAAAAAAACATGTACTCATAATATACTATAATACTATAGGACTCAATTGTAAAATGTGACAGCGACATTAGCTAAGGCCTATATCTATAAATTGCAAATGTGAATGAACTGTTAATTCTAAGACAAACTATTCCATCCTACAAGTTATAATATTATATATTTGGATACAATTTATCATCATATTTGTTAACCCTTACAGTCCCGGGCGCGTATATAGCGGAACTGAAGGCAGCATAGATAGAAGTAGGTCGGTACAGGAAGGGTTAATACTCCATTTATCTTATATAGTGAACACTCTCTTAGATCTACTTCGCGGTTCGACATTCGCGGATTCACGACTTCGCGGATTTGTTTCATTATATTTTAATATGTGAAAATACATTGCGGATTTTACGGAAATTTCGAAAATAGTCGCGATATATGAAGACATTTGTGCCTTTGTACTGTATATACATAATGTAGATATCTGTACATTACTGTAAGGGATGGTTAACAGTACGTAAAGGGAGGGATTTAAAAGTCAGAATACACGTTAAATAAAAACTGTAAATATGTAGTCCCTACTTCGCGGATTTTCAGCTATCGCGGCCGGTCTCGGAACCTATATACGATAAACGAGGGTTCAGCTGGAATCTTTAATACAGGTATCGTTTCTCACTCTCCTTTTCTCATCTCTCGAACACAGGACCTTCGGTAAGCCATCCAAACGCTCTGCTCCCCGGCCACCATAAATGAAATGGTATAAATCTATTTTGTAGTAGTCTAACTTGTACTACCTAATTGAAATTGTCGTACCGATAAGTCCCATTTCAGACTATATTATTGATCCTTGGGGCTAAAGAAGCAGCGTAGCCTACACCAGGGGTCGGCAACCTTTTGATAATAGTGTGGCAAAGTAGGATTTTTAACTCATTCACCGTGCCAACATGCTAAAAGTCATTCCCACTCTAGCGCTTGTGGTAGAGATTTGAATTACCTTTTTGGGGGTCTTCCGCTTGCCATTGAAAATCGCTCTGCGTGACACGTCTGGTACGCGTCACGTAGGTTGCCCACCCCTGGCCTACACAACTTCCACGTGGCCACGGTATACTTATTCAAAGTTGTGTGGCCAGCCTAAAAGCTTACCCGGCTGTGCTATCGCTCAAATGTCGTAGGGACACCATCTAGAATCTAGACGCTGGCGTTTTTACCTGGAGTCGAACTTTAGTCCTTCAGGGTGACTATGCTAATACTCTACCACTAGACCACTCAAATCTAATAAAACGTTTTTGTGTGCAAAAAAAGGTGTTTTTTTATGTGTTTACATTGACTCAAAAACTTTTTATATAAGATAATAGCTTAAAGATCAATTAGTATATACACATAGATTGGGCTAATGCATCAAATCTATCTAACGTCAATCTGTCCGTCAATATCTCTATCCTGACTATCTATCAATCTAATTATTCGGTCTTAGCCGGAAATTAGCCGAGGATATTCGCCTCGGTCAAAAATCCCGTGTTTAGGCAAGTAATTATACACTAACAAATAGTTTTTAAAATAATAAAAAAATACAGTCATATAGATTACTTCAATGAATTTTATGAATTTTAACAGTCTAATAGTTAAGGCTTGTTGTTATTTATCTGGCCAAAGCTCTAGATAACTTTTGTAGGTTTAATAAGAAAATCGTAAGGGCTGCTTTAAAGAAAATATTTTATAAGCAACTACTAAGTATTAAAAGAGATATAATTCTAATATTATTATTCATGTTACCGAAACTCTATAGTTTCCTAACCGCTACTGCCCGTTTTGTACTTTGTACCCGGATTCGACTAAAGCCACGTCTTATATTCGAAGACCGTACTGATTTCAATTTGATTTTCGTTAGGCCATTTTCTCTATCAATATATCTTATATTCATATATATCAGTTTGTCTGTCTATTTGTTTACCTGTCCATCTATCTATCTATCTATCCATCTGTATATCTGCCTATGTATCTATCAGGATATATATATATATATATATAACCCATACATCAAGTTACACTTCAACCTCTCCATACCCTTACCCATCACTTTAACTTTACGTATTCCTACCTGCCATTCCAAGGAACAGAAAACCTGCCAGTAAAATCCACATCTTTAAATTGACTGAATGACCAACTCTACAGAGTGATTCTCAGATTTTAACAGTCTCAGAAAAATCTCCAATGAAACCGTAATAATAACATCCTTTTACTTGTGATTTAATATAATTGATAAATAAACACGTAATTTACTTCCAAACGCGATAAAACGAAAATTATCTGGCCAACTTGTTTGAGAAACATATGCAAATTTTCGTTTCATCCTGATCTGCGTTTAAAGCTTAGGACTTTAGAAAAACACACAGAACTAATCGGCACCATTGTGTTGACAAGATGGTCAGATGTTGAAAAACAAAAAAAGAACAAAACAAAAAACACGTCCTATATTTCTGCAGGTCTTTCGGACAAATGAAACTTGTTGTAATTTGTTGGCGGACGGATCACGCGGGAAAGCTTTGTTGTGAGTTGGCAAACATGGAAGTTTAAAACAATAAAGGTGGTTGGACTATTTTTGAGGCAAAAACAAAAATTCTGTATTCTTGCGCGTTGGACTTCATCGTCTGGACTGACAAGAACGGTTACAGAAATTTGCATTCTTAGTGTCTTTAAAGTTGATTATATTTATAGCCTACGATTAAAAGGGGCAAAAAAAATCGTTAATTCCGCGGAAAGCTTTTTCCCATTCGGACGCGCACAGAAGCGCAGCCAATGCAGTACCAGAACATCATACTCCATAGATATAAAAACTCATTCTTAATCAAACTTTCAGTCTAAATCGTTAATCAATGATTGTTCATAAAGAAATTGATTTATCAAAGCAGTCACATCCATACATTTAAACCTAAAAAATTGCTTTTGGCAAACATTTCTGAAGTATATGTAGACCTAATTGTCACGATTCTGGAATTAAATCGTAACCTTATTAGTACTCATGGATAGATCATAGCGCAGAAGTAGTGTAGAACTAGAAACATAGGTTAGCGTAGAGTTAGATTAGGGAGTAGAAAGTAGCCTGACGCCATTACCTCTTTCCCTCTTCTCACGCAATAGGAACACCCCAACCACTCTTCTCCTCACCTCTCTTTAACCCTCTCTACACTCTGTCATTCCCGAATTCAGAGTTTGCTACTTGATTCAGCCGATTGGTATTACACTATTTGTATGTGTGAGTGTATGTGTGTATCCTTTAATGTATGTATATATATATATATATTCTATTATGCTGTCAATTATGATTCATGTTGTATTTTGATAGTACTACTCATTTATTTTGCTAAACTCAGCATACCTGTAGACACCTCCACCCACTGCTACACCTTTTCATTATCTCCCCTTTTCGTCCCCTACTCAGCGCCCGTGGGCATAACCCTTTGTCCACTCGAAGTAGTGACATCTGGAGCGAAGCGTCTAGCACATACGTAAGCACCTTGGGCTGAGCCCGACCAGAACCAAGTGACACAGGTACATCAAGGGGAGATAAGTCATTATCTTATCCTTTGTATCTCCGTATACGTCTACCCACCCCCCCCCCCTTTTTCCCTGGGCCCCACCCCGCAAAAGTCGGCGGTACTAATTGTATACCCACTCCTAAATTCCCCCCCCCCAATAGTCAATCCTTTATGCAAGCAAACCAGCCAACCAGAACATATGGAATTCTAAACTAATGGAGCTATCCAATCAAATTGACCACTGATCACGTGACTAAAATTCAGGAAAGCGCGCTTAACTAGGTTTAGGGCACTTTGGCTCAAGCGTGAGGCGGAGAAGGTTGTTCGATTCTAGCCTCCACTTATTCAGTTGTTCCATAGGATATACCGCCTACATGTGTATAGATAGATATTTTGTCAGTCTAAGTATTTTCATAAACACAGCTACGTTTGCCTAATGTTTTGGATAACCTAGCAGTACCATGTGTTGAGTGTTAACTGAAGCCTGTGCAAATTCATATATGTATCTTGCCATTGAGTGAAGAATTGAAATGATAATAAACACCTGAACTTAACCAGCGATTTATTTGCCTGCTTAGAACTATTTGTTGTGTCCGTCATAATATCTAACGAGCCAAGAGAGAAATAATAATTATTCCAGGGCGATTCCAGTCACGGTAATTCATACCCCACGACGACCTGCCACTACTACCCCACTCGCCTACGACTCCGCACCCCTCTCATCGCCCAACTTCTGCCAGGTTGATGTCCTAATCCTAAACACATCCTGACACTAATAATGATTCAACAACTAACTGTTGAATAATGTTCCTAAAGATATTTATTTACTATTGAAGAAAATGGGTAAAGTTGTCTCGTAGGTTTTCTTTGCAACGTAGAATATCGCTTTGGTGTTTGCAAGCAGACTTTTTTTTTGGTCAACTTTATATCAATTTGAACCCTTTTAACTCTTTGCAGACCGTTGCAGAATCGGTTTATTGTCAACTAGAAAATAAAGGTATATTAATTCTCTTATCTTATATATTACAGACGCTACTTCTATAGAGAAGATTATTGCGTCCTACGCTCATACGTGGTCCGAGTCTAGTCTTGCATCTTTATTAAAGTTTTAAAGGATGTTAAGTAAATGGTTTTCCTGGTTTGTTCAGGCAACACATTCCATGCCCGAATGCTACTCGGGAATAAAGAATATTTATATGCATTTGTTCGAATGCTAACGAGTGAATTATTGTTAAAACCAAATTATTAAAAACACAAAATTTTCAGATTTTTTAGCGCTCGAGTTTATATCGTACAAAGTTAAAAAAAAAAAACTAAATCTAGAACCATTTCATTTGGTGGTGTAGGTTGGGGAGTGATGGGGTGGGTAAGCTATTTGTAGATACTGTATTTTACACAAAATCTTTTTTTTAAATCAATGTTTCTTATTTAAGCTATTTACCAACATCCAACAAGCCACCATTCGATGGCGAAACAGCTTTTAGGATACACAAAAGAGCAACGCAAAAGACAACAACGACATAACAACCAAGAACAAACAAACACAACGTCAAGGCTACTAGTAAAGTTTTTATTTTTAGCATCCAATCATGTTTAAAGACAACGACCTCATCCACCAATAGAACATGGCGAATGCAAAATTTAAAAAAAACGGCACACACACACACACAAACGGTGGAAATTTTGCTGCGAGTAAAAATAAGAAGGAAAAGGGGAGGGTTGGGCGATGAGGTTTTTTTTTTTTTTTTGCAAAAGATTCTTGTATTTGAAAGAGAGTAAATTTGTATAAGAGGGGCACAACTCTGTGAACTCATCCAGCCCGGAACACAATACAGGTGTTGTCTCACACTGGACACACACACACACAGGGGAAAGGTGGGGGGGGGGGGGCAACGTCCGTCTTAAACGCCCCGCGTAGTTTGCTTTTAGGGAATTCCCCGGGTGCGTGCGCAGCCTCTGCGTCTCTTTGTGTATTGATCGTTTTCTCCCAGATTATTTCAAAAATGTTTTTCCGCTTTTGTTTAAAAAAAACAACCTAGGCCCCAATGACTATCTATAGTTGTAGTAGAACGAAGAAAGAACATATTATGTGCATGGAAAGATGGACAACGTCCATACATAGTCCATCTGTTGAATTGTAGTTTTCGGTGAATATAGAAGGTTCTTTGTAACCAAAAACTCTATACTTTATATCCCTCTGGGACATTTTTTTAAAAAGCCTATAGAATAATAGTGTCATGTCTACTCCCCCTTCTGTGAAACAGAATGCGCATCCCTAAATGAGCAGTCACAAAAAGTGAAGCTCGGATTCCGACATTTTCTTTTGACTCAAGGCAGCGGTCACTAGAGACGCTACTGTAGTAAAATGAGAAAGGCTTATTTTATTACTGATATCTAGTCTTAGCAAGCTTAGGACTAAAGCAAGGCTACTAATATTAAGTAATATGAGGTTACAACTTACCGTTGTTTATCATTTTTTGTACGATAATCAATCGTTTTCGCATCATTGATGCAGCTTATTATACAACAGCCTTTGTATCTTTTGCCTGAAACATTAGCATTGGGTGTTCGAACTTGTAGATTTTATGAAAAAGACATTGTAAATAAGCATAAATATATAGTGTAACCAGGTCAGCAGAGTCTAAACAGTATGGCGTCGGCATTACTTCCGGAAACAGGAAAAAAATGCGATTGCGCATTCTGTTCTATATTTATTCTGTGCTGAAGTTTATCCTCTGCTACGGTGTTGCTGTTTTTTCTGCCTTCCCTGCGGTATTTTTATATTTAGCACTTTGGCCTTCTATTTTGCGTATGACACTGCCACGAGATGGTTGGGTGGGGTAGCCGGTGGGGAACTTACTTCTATACCTTTTCTTATTCCATCTGGTCATTATGACATTAAAAAAAAAACATTATTTCTAGGTTTATAAAACCAGAATGTGTGTATGTGTGGAGGGGCCCGGGAGGGAGGGTATTTAAACCAAAACTAGATTTACTTTCCAGAAAAGTTCTTAAAATCAAAGTTTAATGCTGTTGGTGTGCATCAGGCGGCCAGCGGGCCACAACACTGCACACGAAGTCTTTAACGTTTGGCCCCAAGAGAGCTTCTTATGGTGGTTTAATTATTTAGAGTCTGCCCAGATTAGCAGATTAGGAGCGATAACTTCAATAGCCTAGAGAGTGAACTAGGTAACTAGACCAGCCAGTGATCCTCACCCTAGAATCCATATTTAACATAAAAACAAATGTACTGCCGAAAATTTCAGCTCTTTCAGCACTAGGCTCTTAAAAAATGGCATCAATGCAAACGTATGCTAAATATTAAAAAAAAAATGAGATTATGTGAAACTTTTAATGTCGCAATAAGCGACAGAGAGAGACGATCTTATTTGGCCGAAAACCAGTTAACACAGGCAAAGCCCATCTCTGTTTAAACATACAATTTAAACAGAAGAGAAGTTATTGTCTTTATTTAAATAACACTAAAAAAATATAATACTGCAATATAGGAACGCGACTTTTCTTTTCGATTCTTTCTTAAGACCATGGGCAGACAACTGGTATTTTTTTAAAGAGGAAAAAAAAAGGCCTTTATGGATTTTATCCCCGTATTGTTAATGTTTGCGAAAATGTTGGATCGGCATAAAAAAAAAGGAATGGGCAATTTGTCAACAGCTTCCAGGTGTGAATTCACTGTGAATACAGGTATCCAAATAAAATAGAACAAACTAACGAGTCTGTCTTGGCCAATTCGGTCAAAGAAAATCGTCTTTTAAAAAAAACAACATAAAGACAACATCATAATATACAATCTTAAGAACGAACAAAAATTAACTATATTTTTATTCTTATTGAACGTGTAACAAAGAGAATTAAATAATTTTATATTTGAAAACGTTTATGACAATTGAATCTATAGCTGTAAGGTTTTATTTGACAAAGTAAAGCAATGATAACATTATTAAAGTGGACGTAAATTTTATTCTTTAACCCTTCCAGTACCGACCTACTTCTATCTATGCTGCCTTCAGTTCCGCTATATATGCGCCCGGGATTGTAAGGGTTAATGCATACGTTAACGTTAAAAGCTCGCGCGTGTTTAAAATATAGATTGTGTTATTGCAATGCTGATGATAAATAAATGCAACAATAATTTGTGTTGTGTTTTAGAAAGAATGAACAACAACTATAGGCATTCATTTTGCTGATAGAATACTTAAAATATGTGTGTGTGAGCATGTAACTGTATAGGTGTCTGTGTAATTATTTGTAACTGTGAAACTGTAGGTGTGTAAGTGTGTGTGTGTAAGTGTGTGTTACGCGTGCACGTGTGTAAGTGTGTAGCTGTGTAAGTGTGAGTAAGTGTGTATTAAAGTGTGTAAGTGTAATTGTTTTAGGTGTGTAGGTGTGTGAGTGTATTAGTGTGTGTAATTGTCTGCGTGTGTGAGTATGTGTTGGTCTGTTTGACAATTTTTAAAACAGTTGTTTAACAATCGGAAATCTAAAAGTTGACAGGACATTAAGATAAAATACAATTGTTCTTCTTGAATGTTTGAAAAGTAAAAAATAACAAAATGAAATAGGAAAAACCTAAATAAGTTTGTCTATATATAAGCTGTTATATAAATTTAGGCACGTTTACGTATCCATGTTTATAATATTTGTGTTAAAAAACATCACGATCTTTATAGTATATAAATTTACATCAAAGATATTTAATATATACATTTATTTATAAATTGTATGACCTAAATATTATTATAGGTATGCCAATAGCGAGAAAGCGAGAGATAGAAAACAAAAGAATATCAGGACAGGTAGGTGGTTCTATAAATAGGTAAATATATTGGTGGGTAGGTAGTTTGGTAGGTATGTATGTAGGTAGATAGCTAGGTATGTAGATAGCAAGATGGGTAAGTAGGTAGAAAAGTAGTTAGTTAGGTAGAAATAAAGAAAAAAAGTAAGATATAGATGAAAATATCGCTATAGATAGATTGTAAGATCGATAGGAAGTAGGAGAGAATATATTATTATGTACAAAATTATTTTTTTTTAATTCACTCTTCTGTAAATAATTATGATTAAACACATAATTGGAATAAGCTGCTCAAATGGTTTATATACACTCTATAAAAGATCAAATAGTTGATATACACTCTATTAAAGCTCAAAAGGTTGATAATATACACTCTATAAAACATTATATACGAATATTTTGATAATATATAGTAGTGATTTCAAAGGTTTTAGACATAAATGGAATGAACGTTGATAGAGATAACTGAACTGTCAATGTGGTGTGTATGAACGTTGATAGAGATAACTGAACTGTCAATGTGGTGTGTATGAACGTTGATAGAGATAACTGAACTGTCAATGTGGTGTGTATGAACGTTGATAGAGATAACTGAACTGTCAATGTGGTGTGTATGAACGTTGATAGAGATAACTGAACTGTCAATGTGGTGTGTATGAACGTTGATAGAGATAACTGAACTGTCAATGTGGTGTGTATGAACGTTGATAGAGATAACTGAACTGTCAATGTGGTATATGAAAACAAAAATATTCAAACCAGTCTCAATATCAACATCTTTGGCTCCTTAATCTCGAAAGACGATTTGATTGGATGCGCCATTAGGTTTCGAATCCTAGTGCAGGCTAGGATTTTTTTCCGGGACTTGGTGAGGGTGCCCCTGAGTCTAACAAGATTTAATGGGGACCTGACACTAGTTGGGGTAAAGTAAAGGCGGCTGGGCATTGTGCTGGCCACACATCCTTTCGTATGCCGTGACTACAGAAAGCCTTATTATCAGTTTGGTTCAAATGGTACTTTACTGATTAGGGAAAAGGTCTTCACCCTTCTCTGTAGTATTTGCTGTGCCATCAGAGTCCCACCAATGAAAAACATACATATTATAGATAGACAAACAAAAAAAATCTAATAAAAAGTAATGTTAATCGTATAATTACACCGAAAAATATTTTCATCACAAAATAAGATATTCATCTTAACACTGATATATACAAAATATAGAAAAGAAGTGAATTTTATTTATTTAAAAAATAGGAATGTTAAATAGTTAATGGCTGCAATATCCCACTCCAGTCCAGTCCTCTGACCCAATATATCAAAGCAGCATTTCAAAAGCAACAAGTAAATATTCATGCAAACATAAATAATATAATAATCTAAAACAACATTGCATCCATTTTAAAACAACAACAACGAACGCACTGAATGTAAAACATTGGACATAACAAATCTATTTAAAAAAAGTGGCTGGCATATTGTCTTTTTTAGGCATTGCATTAATAAACGCAAACAAGTAAATTATACCCAGGTTATAGTTATATAATATACACAAGTACAGATACTGTATGCTTCTTATATATATATATATACCTTACACTCAAGTAATATACACTCATACGTGTGGCCACATGCATATGAAAAAATGCTTATTATGTATTTGCAGGTATGTAATTATATGAGAAGTCCTTCGAATCTCCTACCTAGGACACATGACTAATGTGTATGTCTGGGACAGAATTTCCTCAATTGCGGGCCCTCAAAAATCATGTCAACAATCAAGCTGTGCAAGCTGACATGGTTCCGAGCATGTGTTGCGGCATAATAACCTGCCCAAAAAACATCCTCCAAGGCACTGTAGAAGGTGGACGTCAGAGAGGCCGACAGCGGAAATGCTGGTTCGACAATATAAAAGATCGGACAAAGCTGCACATGACAGAACTATTGACAGCCGCTCAAGATAGGCAAAAATGGAGAAAGATGACTCCCCCCCCCTCGCGCAACAACCACAACGGTCAAGGGTCTGATGATGATGAATGATACTCTGTGTTAGTTTGTGTTACCTGATCAATCATTGTGCTAAATCTGGAATATGTGTGACGCCATTATAAGCTGGCTTTACCTTGGGTTTAGACTAGAGCTTCTTTTTTTTTATGTGGTGCTTTTTTGTTTTTCTTTTTACAAGTTTACAAGACTATTGAATTGGTTTCTATTCATTTCGTATAAATCATTTTTTTATTTGATTGCATAAAAATATGCTATTTTTATAGTTTCAAGTTTTAAGACACTTGGAAAACTACCAGGTCTTTCCGAGACAAACAAATAGCCTATGTGGAAGAATCACATATTTGTTTTTCTTTCCTGTGTAATTTAATTCGATATAATCACAGGATCACATCTAAGTAACGATACAAGATTATCATAAAATTAGAACACCATTTCTCTAAAAAAAAAATTGACGAAGTTCGAAATTTTATCAAACATCGATTTTTTTTTTCAGGAAATTCTACGGGAATATCCGATTCTGTTTACTCGAACATTTATATTATTTTATTAATAGAAGCCGTACATTTTGTTAACATTGACAATATTATAAGAAAACACAATGGAAATATCCGATTTCTGTTTACCCCAAAAGTTATGTTTATAGAATGATAGAAGCCGTAAATTTCTCCCTTATATATTAACATATAAATGTTAATGGAATTATATGGGAATACCCGATTTCTGTTTACAACCATAATATTTAATAGATAGAAGAGTAAGTTTCCGTCACAAGGGGAAACTATATCACACGTTTCATATTTCGCTGTCCGTAAATAAGGAAAAAGGGAATCTATTTTTAGAACAAGAAGCCATGTAAGAGTTATTTCTTAACCCTTACAGTCCCGGGCGCGTATATAGCGGAACGGAAGGCAGCATAGATAGAAGTAGGTCGGTACGGGAAGGGTTAACACATGTACTCCCTTTCCTCTTTTCCTACAGTAAAAATTTTGACAGATAAAATTGTGGCTGGGTATAAAGTTGCTGTGCAACATTCTGTGATGACACGCATAATACGCAACACATAACAATGCAGTTCTCTAGAATGAGTTATAAGGCACTCACATTATTACATAACATTCAACCTTCAGCAAAACAAAAATCATACAACCGCTTTTCTTTAAAGTGACAAGAAAAGGCAAAGCCTTGTGTTATTAATATAATTAAAGAATATAACACTGGAGTTAGGTAAAAACATAAAGCACTCAATGAGAAATCATTTCCCAGGCAAAGAAGAAACACATTTTGATCAAAATCATGCGCCAAAAGCACGGGAAATGGTGGTGAGGCAATCCCGGTTTCCTAGAATGATTTCTTTTTCAATTACCATTTGGAACCGCTATCCTCTGTGGTACTTTTCTTATGCACGTTTCCCCACAACCACCAGTTCTCCTATTTGTTCCTTCTACCCAACTTTGAATCCCCTACGTAGAACACAGCACTAATGCGTATGTGTGGGACAGAATAGCCTCAATTGCAGGCCCCCAAGAAAACATTATGGCAACAATCAAACGGCGCAAACTGACATGGTTCGGTCATGTGTTGTGGCACAATAGCCTGACAAAAACAATCCTCCAGGGCACGGTGGAAGGTGGGCGTAGGAGAGGCTGTCAGCGGAGATGCTGGTTGGACAATGTCAAGGATTAGACCGGGCTGCAGTTAGCTCAACTATTGGCAACCGCGCATGATAGGCAAAAGTGGAGAACGTTGACTGCCCGAAGTGTCCTGTCCATTCGCTCCCCCCAAACGACCTCAAGGACATGGGATTGATGATGATGATGATGATGTATTGTTTTTAGGTACACTATTCTAAAAAAAATGATGGATGTTCGAAATTGTATGATCATTTTATGAAATGCTACATTTTACAACTTTAAAAATAGACATATAAGAAAAATATATTTAATTATTTGCAGTATTATAAAAAGGTGGCAGTTAAATGATTGCTGATTCAGCGAACAAACGTTTAAAAAGCAAACCAACTTGCATTAAAACAATCAATAAAAATTATATTTATATTGCATTCACTGAGGCTTCTACAGTTAAACTTTTTCAATGATAAACACGGCTAGTTTTGTAACAGAAGAGCTCCAATGACTGCAGACGATAAAGAATTGTTGTTATTGGCGGGCTTCTCAAGACTCATATGCAAGTTGTTTTTTCTTGTTAGTGTGACATCCAGTTAAAGAAGTCCTAATGAGATTTTAAATCCGTCAAACAATCGACCAAGTTGATTAGCAATCTGGAAAAAAAGCAATAAACACAATAAGACATTTATTTTACATGCAATAATAAAGTTTTGTAATCTAATTCATTCTGAAATCTGTTATATTTTTCTTTAAATTATTACTTTATCTGGGTCATATACAATAGAAAATTAACAACTTGAGCCGGAACGTTCAATAACAATTGACTCTGTGCTTGGGGCTATACGTTTAATATCGTATGCTTCAGATATGTAGTATATAAATCATAACAGCCACATCTCCCATCACACATATACCAACACCCCAAGACTCTCAGCTATCTTTCACATTCCAGTCCGTAAGGACTTCTATTTTAGACAGTCGCTCAGACACTGATCTTATCGCTAAGCCTCCTTTTCTATGTATTAGTATTAACAACATGACGTCAGTAACTCACTTCATGGTTACAATGTACATGCACATATTGAACTAATTAAATATTAATTATTTCCACACACTTTACACGCCAAACCAATTTTTACAATCTGGTTGATTTTTTTTTAATTTGATCTCATTTTTTTTAGGATTCCTTATTAAATGTTCTTTTAGAATTTTCTCTCGGTGTTTATTTTTTTATTTTTGTTTCAATGTTCTTTTTATCTTGTAGATTAAAAAAAATGTTCGTGTATATTGATGTTAGTATGTTTCTAGTCACTAAAGTCACGTACCGACCACTGCGGACATTTGTCGTCCTGCATCCACCCGGCTATATCCGTGTACACCTGCGCCGGCCTGGACTTGTCGTGGAGCGCCTCGCACACGTCACACCACCACTTCCTTCTGGCCGGGAGCTCGCTGTAGACGTCATGCTCCACCGTCCATTCCAGGTACTCGTTGTACGCCGTCGCGTTCTTCTCCAGGTACCTCAGGTGCTCCACCAGCGACCGGACGTCCGGGTAGTCCCTCACGTGGATGTAGGAGCGGGGCGGGGCGATCTTGGAGTAGTCCTGGGAGGCGCTGCCGCCGAAAACCACCGGCACTTGGCGCCTCTGCAGCGCCGCCCAGAACTTCTCCGTGATGTAGTCCTTGCAGTTGCAGTTCTCGAAGGCGAAGAAGAACTTGTAGTTGGACAGCGTGTCGTAGCAGATCGTCTCCGGGCATCTTTTGCCGCCACATTTGCCGTACAGGTCAAGGTCTTTTCCTAAGTAGGACTGGACAATGGAAAGAATAATTTTGTCTACATATAGGTAGGAACAAGCAACCAATAACCTATTAAAGGAATAG
Source organism: Anisus vortex (assembly GCA_949126835.1). Classification (NCBI taxonomy): domain Eukaryota; kingdom Metazoa; phylum Mollusca; class Gastropoda; family Planorbidae; genus Anisus; species Anisus vortex. The sequence goes on along the minus strand of OX421496.1, from coordinate 8,049,802 downwards.
CGTAGATGTTCAATATAAGAAACACGATAATATACTTTTTACTGTGTAAAACATATTTATTTAAAGCATCGGTAATTAGTATAACTTTTGGCCAGGTTAAAAAAAAACGTGCATGTACATTATATTTTCTCATATACGATCTGTTCCAGTGGAGATATAAAGTGGTTAATTAATAGAAAGATGAGCTGTGTGTAGCGTTTATTGTCTTATTTTTTTAGTATCTGTATTTTATCTGTGAATCTTCATTTGCCATAATGTAAAAAGTAAAGTTGCCGTCGGACCAAATTGCAGCGTTCACCAGTTACTGTGGCCAAGGCATACTAAGAGATGTGTGGCCAGTACAATACCAAGCCGCCTTTACTTTACCCCAACTAATGTTAGTTGGTAGACCTGGGTAGACTCAGGGACACCCTCGAGTCCCGGGAAAAAATCCAAGCCTTCTCCAGGATTCGAACCCAGGACCTATAGATCTATACGTTTTTGGCGCACATACAATATTAAAGTCCCTTATCCCCATCATAGTGCGAATTTTTTAAAGCACTATATTTCACTGCTTGGTGATCATCATACTAAATGTTAAAATAACAGCAAGGGAAACTACCGCATTAAAAATGTATTCAATAGTTATAAACCAATTATCTCCCTTAGAATACCTGCTTATGAACACGGTAACCGATGACAACGCTATTAGTGATTGTACATTGACCACACACAAGGTGGACATCGTAGAGGGCTTTACCTTGAGCTCTTTGATGACCAACTGTCTTCTGTTGTAGTCAAAACAATTACTGGACATCCAAGCAGAGAACCGGTTGTTTTCTTTCGCCCAGTTGGTCCTCATGGACTTGTTGAATTTTAGACTGGGCGGAAGTGGAAGGTGGGTGTAGCCTCCGTAACTAACTGGCACATCCGAATCTCTGGCAATCAAAAAAAAACAAAAAAAAAAGAATAATATTAACAATTATTGGTTATTTCAATGTATTGACCATATTGACCGAAAGTCTTGAAGTCACTCTCCATTCAACACAAGTTGCATCATTACTTTAAAAAAAATATGTTTAAGACTTTTTTTTTAAACTGTACCTCCAATTTCCTAGTTTATGATATCCTTGAGATCTAAGCATTTTAGATCTCTAATGTTTTAATTTTTTCGCCAAATTCGTAAATACTATAATATTTTGTCTGCTCTTTGTGTTTCGTAAACTATTTTTTTTTACTTTCAATAATCTCTTTATCCTTTGATGTATTCAATTAACCCTTACAGTCCCGGGCGCGTATATAGCGGAACTGAAGGCAGCATAGATAGAAGTAGGTCGGTACGGGAAGGGTTAAGACTTATTTTGCATTAAATGATCTCTATGTACGTTAATGTTGCTCACTGTTAAATGCGTTCTGAGCTTACAATATGGCTGCGCAATATAAAGTTTTTATTATTATATAATTGACTTTGAAACAAATGTTTGGTTCATTGAAGAATAAACATTTTAGTTTGTTACAAAACCTGTAAAATTATTAGGTTCAGAAATAAATATGGAACCTCGGCTCGGTAAACGTCCTTAATAAATTCCAGATGTTGTGACTAAAAAACGGCAAATATCAAACACATTTTTTACAAAGAAATCATTATTCAATTCCAATGAAATCAACAACAACAACATCCTAGCCGAGCAGCATTCGGGCATCAAATGGGTTGCCTGAACCAGGAAAAACCAGGAAACCAGGAAAACCAGTAACTTAACCCTTCCCGTACCGACCTACTTTCCCATGAATATCTTCAGTTCCGCTATATACGCGCCCGGGACTGTAAGGGTTAACATCATTTAAAACATTAGGCTACTATCGATGCAAGACTAGACTCGGACCACGGATGAGAGTAGGACGCAATAATCTTCTTTATAGAAGGAGCGTTTGAAATATATAAGATAAACCATATTAAATTGCAGTACATGTACTAGATTCAATCTACGGGGGAAAAGCGTAGAATGCTACAGTTGAAACTTGTATGAGTTATAACCTAAGACAGATAAAAAGATAAAAAAGATTGTAAATTTTTAGAGTCTTATTTATTCACTATTCATCTATTTATATCTAGCTGTTTTATTTTTGGTCTTTTTGACTTTATTTTGATGGTAAGACGTGTCGTAATTAACAATTAAAAGTGAATACATTCACTAATGGGTCAGTACTGACCTTCGATACCAGGCTGTCCAGTTGAAGACACCGTAGAAAGGCACTAAGTTCAGAGGAACCCTTGGTGGAGGCTCGATGTTGTGAAGTATCCAGGTCTAAAAATGATAAATATTGATATCAAATGATACATTGCTGCAATGTAGTTGTTTAATTTTCAATTTATTTATAACAAGCTAAATTTCCCGGCGCTGCGCGGGGGAGGGGGGGGGGGGATAAAACAGGCCTGTATAAGCTACAGATAAAAAATGTTATAAACTACAATGAACAGAAAGCTGTAAATCTAATAATTTAAAAAATATATTTTTTACCGAAGACATTTAGGAAAGTAGTTTTAAATAAATATTCTAATGGGGTAAAAATAGGCAAGTCTTTTTAATTAACACAAATCTAAATTGCCCGGTGTTGCTCGCAGATTTACAATCTTCTTTGAAAAAGTAATACTAATTGAAATTTTAACAAAATTGTTGATAAAAAGGTATAGACTAACTGGAGAATCATAACCCGCATGGCAGTCCGATATGATAACCACTTAGCTATCGAAGACACATGTCCGCATTGAAATCGCAGATGAGGCAATAAGGTCACGTGTCTTTAAATTAACTAATATGATTGGTTGAACACACACACAGTCTACTTTATATATATATGCCTATAGATTCACTATAGATTATCACATGCGTTCCCAGCAGGGGCGAACACGTGATTTTGTCTAGGACTAAGGGTGGAAAATGTTGCGTAACAAACATTTTTTTCAAATCTGTTTTACAATTATTTTATTCTATACAGTTTAGGGAAGTTGGAGATGGAAAGGGGGGGGGTGGAAGGTTAGCCTGAAATCACTCATGGACGATACCATGTGAGACAACGTCCGAGTGTCATGCTTCTTCCGCCCTCGACTTAGATTTAGATCAGCTAGATCGCTAACTGAAATTTAGACTAACTAGTTCGCGCTCTCTCCAAAAATCGTGGAGAAAAGAATTTGACTTCCGCTTGGGGTAAAGCAAACCTCATAGTTCCGGAAAAAAAGGAAGTGTTCGGAAATATTTTTATGTAATACAGTTATAACTAAACACCCGCCGGAAGTGAACAGTCATTCTCCATGACAACCAATGCTAAATAACTTCCTTGCACGTTCTAGTAACTCTAAATTATTGGTTTGCCCTGTCCATGAAATTTGGCCTACGTTATTGGCATGTATCACGATGACCGTTTGGACAATGAGGGTCAAGGTATGCAGTAACTCGCTTTTTAAGCCTGTCACAAACATTCGGGTCCACGTGGGCGTCAGTAGTTTATTAGTCTGAAGTCACCGAGTGGGAGAAATTTTGATTCTAGGTCAGGGCTACAGTGGTGTTTTCTTTTAGATTAGACATGTTTTTTTTCTTGTAGGAAAATATGCCATTTTGGAACGCAAAGAAAATGAAAGAGAGACAGAAAACTGGAGATAGAGAGAGAGAGAGAGAGAGAGAAGAGGGAGAGAAAGAAAGAGACAGAATAAGTGGGACGAAAGAGAAATAGAGAGGAATGGAGAGAGAGAATGGTGAAAAAGATAGAAAATATGAAAAGAAGACAAAAGAGAAAAAGAGAGAGAGGAAAAGAGAGAGAGAGAAAGAGAGAGAGAGGAAGAGAGAGAGAGAGAAAGAGAGAGAGAGAAAGAGAGAGAGAGAGAAAGAGAGAGAGAGAAAGAGATGATAAAAGACAGAAAGTGAGAGAAAGACGGAGATTGAGGGAGAATAAAAGGATTATTAATTTAGATATTTTGTTTGTATGAATGCTTTTACATTTAGCATTCTCATATAAATTGCAGTGGCGTATGTATTGATACACAAGGCACACAGCCCATTGCCAAAGAGAAAGGTCTTTAAACTATTTTTAAAAGACTATTTTGGCTCAGAATCCCTCAGTGTCAAAGACAAGCTGCTCAATGTAGATGGCGCCACATATTCAAACTAGCGCCCTCCCCCCCCCCCCAGAGGAATTATTTTTTTGTCCAACAACACTTGGAATTCTCGGTAGTGACTGTGATGAAGGGCACAGTACTTTTGGTGGCACGTGCTTTGATATGAGTAGGAAAGAAGTACAGTGCCATTCATAAGTCCGTAGGTAAATGACATACGGGGGACGGGGGGGGGGGGGGGAGGAGAGAAAGGGAATAAGTAAAAGAGAATAAGAGCGAAGAGCGTTAGAGTAAAAAGACTTTCGGAGAAAATGGACATAAAATATAACATAAGGCGATAGTAAAAGAGAGACAGAGAAAAACAATAACAGGATAAAGGTAACATGAGTGACCCATAGAGAGAGAGAGAGAGAGAGAGAGATTAAAAACATATGTACATTCATTATATGTTTTTAAACGTTAAAGTCTGCAGTATACGCTTATAACTTTTAATAATGTCATTTCAAAATAAATGAAATAAACTAGATTTGTTTATCTTTTTTTTCTTTATTTTCCTTTGAGCCTCCTATTGACAAGTCTTAATGAGGCGTGACCTTTTCAAATGGTGCCGTTTCCCGCCATTTTCGTAAACAAAAAACATGCTTTTGCTGGTGTTTGACAATTTATTTCAACCTCGACGGCCAGTTCTGGTCTTTTAGACCAGTGTTAGTCGCGTTAAGGTTAAAATAATAAGCTTTTATTATTAAATGAATTAGTCAAGAGTTGCGTCCTTGGTTATTAAAAAAAACACAATGCGTATATTCATGAAAACAAAAAAACGAAAATTCTTTTGCATCAAGCAATTAGTTTGAGATTTTAAATAGGTGAATCTTCACGTCCGACATTCACAATCCATCGTTTTCTTTTGGCAATATCTTTTGGAAATGAAATAAAATGTAATCCTCTACATATTTTCGTAGAACCAGTAACGCAACACACAGACATGTTTTGAAGCAAATGATCGAATGGGACCAGAAATGTTTTACACTTCAACCTTTATGCATGCATAATATGTAAGAATTGTCAATGAAAATTACTTATACTTTCACTAGTTTCATATACACATGAACGAGTTGTTATAACTTTAGAACTAAAACACATTCATCTGACTTTGAAACAAAAAAAAACACAAATTATCTATGTCAAGACTTTACCTGGTATGCGTGTCTCTTGCTGGGCATTCTGCTCCCTTTCCAGAAATTCCACAGAGCCCCTGCGTGAAATAGCACGGCGTCACTTTCATCAAACAGTGAGCGATCATTGGTCATAGTACACTCTTTAACCTGCCGAACAATCAATAAATGACGAGTCTTAAATAGGCAAATCGGATGCAAATTCATTTCCGCTATATTTCCATAAACAATCGTATAATTATCTTTTTAGCATGTTTCTAGTAATTTACTCTACACGTGTTATTATAACTTTTTACATGTTTCAAGTGCATTGTGGAACTTCCGGTTTCATTTTGTATTGCTTACAATGGCAACCATTACGATTGCAAGCAGAGATTTATGCCTTGTTGATGCCTTAACATTAACGGGTGTTGATAAATTCATTGCACTTTCAACTGCAAGTTCAGACCGAATACAAATAAACAAAGGCTATAAGTAATAGTGTGAGGATTATATCTTAAATATTAAAAGTGAGCATACCGGAAAATTTTAGGAGAAGGCAGCCATTTTTTTAATTAAATTTAGCGAATAGGATCGGAAGTGAAGTTGCATCCAAAACTTGTGCATGCATAAGATTTAAGACTGGTCAATGAACAAAAGTTCATGTTCTACTTTTAACAATAACATTTATTTTGTTTGCATTTCATTGCGCATTTGAAACCAAGCAATAAAAATATACATAGAGCTAATTTTATACAAGAACTAGACTAAACTTCTCTCGGCCAAGGGTTGGAGACCTTTGATAACTATCTACCAAAGTGGTGTTGTTAATTTATTCAGCGTGCCTTAAGAACCTTAACTTTATACAGCTCTAGAAAAGTCTTTTAGCAAAGACTTTAATGGCCTCTTTTCGAGGTTTTTCGCTTGCCATTTTTAAATCACTCGCTCTGCGTGCCGTAGGTCGCCGACCCAAACGCTAGGTTAAATAATTATAAATTAAAATGGGGTAGCCTGATCAGATTATGTTGTTGGGATTAGCGAATCAGCTCGCGCTAGTTATCGTTGTAATTGCATATAGAGGGACAGAACAATATTCACACCCGTCTTTACTTTTCCCAGATTTTAACCCTTACAGTCCCGGGCGCGTATATAGCGGAACTGAAGGCACAGTTAGAAGTAGGTCGGTACGGGAAGGGTTAATACAAGTACCTAAAACGTTTTATAAATGCATATGGGCGATATCAGTAATTGTGGCAATATGGTACCGAATCTTGGAAAAAATTTGGTCTAATCATTTAGGTTTAAAAATGGTATAAAAGCGTACTATTACTCAGGTCTAAAGGAAGGAAATATGGCATCTAGGCACCCCGGGGGGAGAAAACACTCATTTGCACCCCACTCCCACATACGATAAGATGCTTGACAAGTTATCAGTCACATGTGGCTGCCCTTTTACTTGTGGCTCTCCACCCTCACTGCGGCGGCTTACTTCCTGCCAGATCAGACATGTTGTTTTAAATGTAGTATAAAAGTGGCCCGTTACCTCGTGGCAAATTAGTTATCTTGGAATCATGTCATTTTTTATTGCAAAATTATGTATGCATTTTCTTTAAGGATTAAATAGGTAATATATTCACCCTAGGCTCTAAAAAAGTTTGTGACGACCAGCACAACCAGGAAATGACGTCATAACTTTATCCCCCCCCCCTCCACGGGGACCCCTCCCCTATCCCGACGCCCAAAGAAAAATATGCTTTACCTTGCACGGTTTAAAATACGAATCATCTGTCTCCTCCCAGGTCGCGTCTTCGAAAAACCCCGTCCATCTCAAAATTCTCTTCACTTCGGATCCAGGTCTGACCTCCCTCTGTGGGAACTTCTGAATGAACTCCCCTGGCTTGCCGCACCCCTCGGGCGGACAGAACTGCTCCGTGGAGGCTATGGCGAGGAGGAAAATGAAACCAACAACCATGGAACTGAGGAGAAATTTCAGAAACTTCCTCCATTTTCTTCTCAGCATGTTGGTCCTGCAGACGCCAAGACGAATGTACAGCATGGTTCCTTGTTCATCAGCTGACAAGAAAAAATAAAGGAATTATTCCTTTCATTAACCGCATCTATAGGATCTATCGTATGTGCGGTGTATTAATTGAGACATGAAAGAAAGAGTGTGTGTGTTTGAGAGAGAGAGAGAGAGAGAGAACTTACAGAGAAGGAGAGCTATTTGCATATAAATAGATAGATAGAGAGAAATATTTTGAGAAATAGAAAATATTTCGCTGTTGACCTGAACTGGACCAACGTGAGCTTCATAAAGACATTCTAACCCGCCCACATTTATTAGAAATAGTGATTCCTAAAAAACGTGAAAACCTTTGAGTTTATATTATCTCATCTTATACATTACAAACGTTCCTTCTATAAAGAAGATTTTTGCGTCCTACGCTCATCAGCGGACTAGTCCCGCATTTCTATTCGTGTTTTAAATGGTGTTAAGATACTGGTTTTCCTTGTTTATTCAGGCAACCCATTCCATGCCCGGATGCCACTCAGGAAAAAAAAAAGATTGTTTTGTGATACAGCTTACAGTAATACACTGTATCACATGAGCCTAATAACAGGTGTATGATACCAGCAATCTTATCTATGGTGTATTTGTAGTTATTTGCATTATATACCATATGCTCACCTGACACACCTCTTCTCGTATACAATATAGGACCTAGACACATTTCCTGCACGGACACACGAATTACATTCACACACAAACACATATATATGCAACAAAAAAAAAAGCTTCTGTATATTAGGAACGCGTTGTTAATATTAAAGTATCTTAAGTTAATATATTATTACAAACTCGAATTTGCATCACATTTTATTTTCACCGCTGATATATAATGCTTCGTCAATTCATTTAAGCTGTTGTGTACTTCATTAATTCACGAAGCGACTCACTTTGCACTGTTGCAGACAACTATCAGCACACTCTATTTTTTCTCTTTCTCTACTCCAGTCTTTATATAATTCCTTATTACTCACAAACGTACACAAACACACAGATAGACATTCATAGAAAAAGAAATGGTTAGCAAACATATACGCCAGAAAAAAAAATAATATTATGAATTTTAATTACGCGTAATTTTTGCTATAAGCCAAACTGTAGCTCCTAACTTTGCACCCAACATAAAGACGCCTCTGCCCACAATGTCACAAAAGCCTTTATCACAATAATTCATATTCCGCCAATTATTATTTTTTTTGGTGGGGATGGGGAATCGGGAAGGTAAATTGATGATAGGGTCAACAAGCCCCATTTTATCACCATTTCAAAAATCACGGTGAACGCAACAGTGCAATATGTAATTCTCATAACAAATATTTTACAGACGCCCTTTCTACAAAATATATTATTGCGTCTTACGCTCATCCTTGGTCCGAGTCTGGCCTTGCATTTTTATTAATGTTTTAAATAATGTTAAGTTACTGCTTTTCCTGGTTTGTTTAGGCAAACCCATTCCATGCCCGGATGCCACTCGGAAAGAAAGAGTATGCATTTGTTCTCACATAAGGGATAAGAAACGTGTTTTTTGTCCTAATGTTAATCTGAGTATTGCAACATATTGTTATTGTGTTGTATTTCTAATCTAGAATTTAATGCCTATGTATTATTACTTATTTACTCTCTGCCCTTCTGGTCTCTACTGTTTCTAGGTTTAGTGATTTAACAATTGGTGTTACTCTTGGCAGTTGTGAATATTCGCAAGAAATTAAATCGATCTCTGCTGCTAGTTTCTCAAATATTTAACGCTCTGGTCCCTCAACAAAATGTCGTCTGCCCCACATTGAAAACAATCGCCCTTCTGAATGAATGCACACCGTTACTATGTTTACAGCAGCGCATAGAACTGTTCCCAACAGGAACGGGATATGCGCTATATAAGTCTCATATTTATTATTTTACTTCTAATTGATTGATTGTTTGAAGTCGCCCATGTAACAAACAAATATATAATTCAACACATCAGAGCATCTCTTTGCATTTTATACAAAATCACAGGGTGTTCCCATTCACAACAAAAGCGTATTATGCCGTCATATTTTTATATGTGGGACAAAGGCTTTTTATTACACGATTCATTATGCTGAGCAGTGTTATCGGAACAATAATTTTGTTATCAACATGAATAATTTATGAAAAAGAAATCAATATGTCATTTTCCCTCGGTGGAAAAAATATCTCTTTCGACTATTTTTGTTGTTTTTGTTTTAGAAAAACAACTCGAATGTAACAAAATATAATAATTTAAAAACATATTTGGAATCTGTGTTGAAGTAAAAATGTTGCACACGAACAAAAATATATATTATATACATAAATAATGACACACCCACATACAAAGATACATATTTAAACAAAGACACACTCACATAAAATTACAATGACACACCCACATACAAAGACACACCCACATACAAAGATACATATTTAAACAAAGACACACTCACATACAATTACAATGACACACCCACATACAAAAACACACACATACAAAGATACACATTTAAACAAAGACACGGCCACATAGCCTGCAAAGACACACACACATACAAAGACACACTCACATACAAAGACACACTCACATACAAAGACACACTCACATACAAAGACACACTCACTTACAAAGACACACTCACATAAAATGACACGCTCACATACAAAGACAAACTCACAAAGACACACTTACATACAAAGACACACTCACATACAAAGACACACTCACATACAAAGACAAACTCACAAAGACAAACTCACATACAAAGACACACTCAGATACAAAGACACACTCACATACAAAGACACACTCACATACAAAGACACACTCACATACAAAGACACACTCACATACAAAGACACACTCACATACAAAGACACACTCACATACAAAGACAAACTCACAAAGACACACTCAAATACAAAGACACACTCACATACAAAGACACACTCACATACAAAGACACACTTACATACAAATACACACTCACATACAAAGACACACTCACATACAAAGACAAACTCACAAAGACACACTTACATACAAAGACACACTCACATACAAAGACTCACTTACATACAAAGACACACTCACATACAAAGACTCACTTACATACAAAGACATACCCACACACACACACAAGGACACGGACACGTACACAAACAACTCACCCCACGCAAACATTTAAAATGATCAACTTAATGAAAAAATAATTTATTTATGGCTCTTGGCAGTATTTGACTTAACAGTATTTCAATTCAATTTCCCCCGCGGCTATTAGCAGTCCACCTACGAACTAATGAAACTAAACAGTCAATATTGTTTTTTAAATCTCGACATAAAGAGAATAATTAAATAAAAATTTTATGTTAAAAAAAACAAACAACATCAACTATTTTTAGAAATGTCTAAAACTGCTGACTGACTGAATTGGAACCGTGGCAGAGTCTATGGATTTACTACTGCAGGCGTCGACAACCTATTGATAATAGTGTGTCAATGTATGGTTTCTTTTTCAATCAGCGTGTGTTATGTGGGTCGCAAGTTAGTCGCAACACTAAAGGTTACCCTTGTTTACACCAACCAGACAAAGCCAGGACCCAACAGAGGCGAACACGTTAGAACGCGTATCATTGAGATAACCAAAGGCGAAGCCGGACATTTTTGTCAAGGTGGGCTGGTGTGCTAAGCTTTCTTTTTTTTTGTTTTACGAAACTAGTACGACATATTTAAAAAAAAAAAAACTGTTGAAATTACCATTTAGCTGTCGATAAACTGCTAAGTCCAAAAGCTTAGACGAAGTGGTTCATCGCGAGAATGGGATTACCATTGCGAAGGTCTCGTATGATAATCCTGTAAAGATGCAATTTCCCATGGAAACTTCCAGGTCTACCATGACGCTTTCTGGCTCTGTTGGGTTTTAAACATTAACCCTTCCCGTACCGACCTACTTCTATCTATGCTGCCTTCAGTTCCGCTATATACGCGCCCGGGACTGTAAGGGTTAATATGTACAGAATATATCTTTATTTTTGTTTATTCAAGCATGTGTGTGTGGCGTGGGGGTGGGTGGCTGTAAGCTCGATGTCCAATTAGTCTGGGCGCCAACCTTGGCTCATAATGGGCTTCGCCTGGGCACCAATTCCACATTAACCACGACAGCAATTAAAACTGGTCGTTATTGTCTTTACGTGTTCTCCTGCTGATTAAAATATCACAATTTCAAGCCAATAACAATTTGTGCAATACGTTTCTTTCATTGTACTTTCTCTTATTGATCTGTGTCTTTTTTTAACTTACGGTACCCATTTCCTTTTTGATAAACCAAACTGTTTAAGTGTTATTGATTTTAAGTTTTTTTTGTTTTTTTTTTGCCGTTTTTCTCCAATTGTCTGTTTGACATTTATTATAGGGCTCTGTGGCGGAACCAGCAGCGCGTTTAAATCCTGGTGTAGGCTTAGATTTTTTCCCAGGTCTCGATGGTGCACATATGTATCTGATTTGGGTTGGGGAGAAGGGAAGGCGTCTTGGCCATCGCGCTGGCCACACAATCCCCCAGTACGGAAAATGGCCACGGAAACTTGTGAACACTACTTTCACCGACGGCGGTTACATACTAATTGATCTCTGGTTGTCATTTGCCTTTTTCACAGATGTCATACTTTTTCACAGATGTCATACTTCTTAACAGATTTCATACTGCCATTTATTTATTTAAGCTATTGCCTTCAGAGTTTTTTTTTACCATGGTGGGATGTCTTCTATATTGAGCAACACAGACACAGTTTCCACATACACCTGTTTATCGATGGCGACATTTTCATTTTACAGTTGACAAAACGACAATTAAATTGAAATATACTGGATACTGCACCAGGGAACAATCTATAATAGGTCTAACAGATTGAAGTTTCTCTTCAGGCATTGACAGAAACTTATTCCTGGTGAAAAACCACCTTTTTTTGCACGAGAGTGTATTGACAAGAAATTGCAAATCTCGAATGGCTACGAGATTTGTTTACTTCATCCCCCCCAAAAACACACATTTAAATAATAATATTGAGCTAATTACTTGAAATTTGAGTTAAATATTTTACAAAAATGATTTTTTTAGCATTTGGAGACTAAATACACGCATTAAAATAGTTTGCGCGATTGACACGGGAACCTGTACACTTGGTCTTTAAGGAGAGTACGGTACGTGCCGCCCCAACTTTTCAGCCACTTTTACAGACCCTAGTTGTTGTTTATTTCTTATTTGGAGGTTATAACTAAGATAATAAGTTAATAACTCTAAAGAAAGGAAGGGAGACTAATTGGTTGTCCTGGACAATTCCTACCTATGCCGTTATATATATTTTCATTACTGAAATTTCACATTTCACCCGATAAACTTATGTTAGATTGGTTTCGATTTTGAAAGAAAAATGGCGGGAGCAGAAAAGAAAGAAAAATCATTTTTTTTAAACCTCTAACCCGATATAGATGAAATTGTGTGAAATCGTCCAGCCCCCCTTTTACCTTTCATTACTGGCCACTCTACCTGGCCCAATTCACTTCTAAAATCTAAAACTTGCTATCCTTTTCATAAATTACTGTAAGGCGCATTAATTGCTTAAATTAAAAAATACAAAAAACATAAAAACTAAGTTTTTTTATGCTCCCTTTCTTTGTAAAATAACCTTGAACATTTCTACGGCTTTAACAAAAACATTGCCCGCAAATTTTATAAAACGAATGTAAACATGATTAAATTTTTTCCCTTCATTCTCAATAATCTTAGCTCGACGAAAAACCATAAAAAGTTGGATCGGCATTTTCAACGTGAAACCAAAACAAAGCGTTAAATTTTCAAAAAAAAAAATCATAATTGTAGTATAATAAAGTTTTTTTTACTGAAAATAGAATGTATTGTTAGTTGTCATAAGTCTGTTGCCTAAATATCAGCTGGATTGGACCACGGGAAGTGGTCAAAAAATCGATGCAAAGTTTTACAAGCAAGTTAGCAAGCAAGCAGACTGACAGTACGAGTTAATAGAAAGTGAGTAAAAGCGCTGAAATCCATTATAGAAATGCACAATTTATTTCATACCCAAATGATTCTGTTCATCATTAACTTAAAAACCATTGCGCTAACAGTTATAGATATTTGGGGGGTGGGGGAGGGAATAGTAACGTAAAAAATTAAAAAGAAAAGAAGTTGTCGCTACCATCAACATTTCAGGATGCGTGTGATACTATGAAACGATTGCAATCTTTATATGAATGTAAGCGTGTGTGTGTGTGTGCACGTGAATGTGTTTGTGTGTTCAATTTCTCCGTATGCAGTAGATCTTTAATCGATGGGTCATGGGCGTAATGCCACAGGCTGAGATCTAAGCATTTAAACGGTCGCATAGATGTTGATCGATAATTTCAAAGCTTATCAAAGCTGATTCGACTCTTTGTGTGTGTGTGTGTGTGTGTGTGCTTGTGCTAGAGGTATAACAAGATGGCGAGAAAGAGAGAGGGAAAAAGAGAGAGGGGAATGAGAGAGAGAGAGAGAGAGAGAGAGAGAGAGAGAAAGAATAAAAGTAACGATTTTTAAATTTGAAGGTTTGGTAGCTAGTTAGAAGTAAAAAAAAAACAGCCTGGTCTTTTTGGTGTCATTATTACGTTTCGATTGATCCTCGCAACATTATAATTATTGCATATGGTTTGGGATCGCATCGACCAATGCATGAAGCAGCCGTCAAACATACACAAGAAATAGATACACATATATACTAGCACACGGGTTGACAAAATGGCTCTTCAACCTCAAGAAAATATACTTTAGACTAATAATGACGCGAAGTGATCAATCTGTTGAGCCAAGGCTCTTCAGAAAGAATAGTCTCTGATAAAACTATTTCTAAAGTGTTTTTGACGACATCAAAAGTTCATCTGTGACGTCGTCTCGAAATCGTTTTTTTTTTTTTTTTGCCAATTGAACTTTTACACTGGCAACTTAATTATTCAACTGAGGACAGAAACTATTGACATTTATAACGCATGAACTCGTGGTGCCACGCAAGGAAATTATTATACTAACCAGCGTATGGAATGAGCAAACTGGTTATAAAATAGTTCCGCAAATACGTGTATTTTCACACAAGACCCTACTGTGTTAGAAACTCAAACATTGTGAATGAAATGTTCAAAGTATTAATCGAAGGTATTGTGTGAATATTAAAACAAAAAGAACAATAAAAAAATGTTTTGCCACTGTGGCTTCAGATGTAAAGCTTTTAAATGTAGAATTAATTCGAAATTTATAGCAGACATTGATGTTTTCATAGAAAATTGCAGACATTTCCGAAATAAATTTAAAAGCATTATGAATATATTTATTTCTGTGTGTACCTTGTTTCAGTGTTTGTGTGTTTAATATTGTGTGTGTGTGTGTGTGTTTTATAGTTTGATGTGTTACATATTCTGCGTAGTTTTTTGTTGCGACGAAAGCAGTTGTATTTTACGACTTGTTGAAAATTATATTTTTCATTACATGAGTAAAGTATTAAGTCTGTGGACAAATCTTACTAAGGGATTGTGTGGCCGGCACAACTCCCAGCCCAGCTGCATTTACCTATGTAAAGGTCATGTACTTATATACAACAACAACAAAAAAAGGGGGTGGGGAGGTACTCAATTCGCTTTAGTGCTTCGAGCCTTTAGGGGTCTGCATGGACTGCATGTAGGGTCTAAAAAAATCGTTTCTGCCCTTCTATGCTCGGAGTGTCTAGGTGTCCGGCGACCGGACCAATAGCTGGAAGATATTTTTATTTAACAAAAGGTTAAGCTGGGACTCGAACACCCGTCTCGTCCCGAAAAAAAGCCGCATGTGTCTAAAATATAATTATTAAAAATTTTACTAACTGAAAACATTCTATGTTTGGCCACAAAATTTTTTGAGGGATAGTAAGATAAACATAAAAGAACACCGGAAAGATGATGTCATAATGAAGTCAGTTGGCTCGTCCCCCAGGATGAGGAGGTAAAATGGAGTTCTCTTATTGTTTAATTCTCCACAGGAAGCCAAGAAGGGTGAGTTAAAATATAAGCATTTGCTTGAGTGGAAATGAACCAGAAAAGTTTTATTTCGATTTTAAAACCTCTTTTATCAATCTGCTTAGTTAAAAAAAAAAAACTCTCGGAAACTTCTCAGTGAATAAAAAAAAACTGCAATGAGGCTTTGCAGAAAAAAAGAAAGTAGTATTAGTTATATTACAAAACAACATTTTTTTGGGGCATTACTGTAGAACAGGGATCGGGAACCTTTTTTCTGAGAGAGTCATGTACCCCACATATTTTGAAAAGTAATTCTGTGAGAGCCATACATTATGTTTAAAACTAAAAATTCAAGTAAATGTGCTCATTTTGTGTAATTTCAACACTAAAAGTACAATAATTATGTCTCTGAATTCTTCTGATGCTGAGCTGCAGTAGACATTAGCTCATGTGTAGAATGAAATATTGATATGCAATTAATATGTAGATCAAAAAGTCTAAAAAAAAGATTTTTTAAAATAATCAAACATTTGTCTGCGAGCCAGATGCAGCCATCAAAAGAGCCACATCTGGCTCGCGAGCCATGGGTTCCCGACCCCTGCTGTAGAATCAAAATAGGAAACTTTGATTTCATTTAAGGGAGATAATTAACCTGTTTACTTTGCGTTAATATTCTAATATGTTTTTTTCTTTTCTTTTTTAAAAGTATAGACTAAGTGGCTTTACAATTTAAAACTTTACAATTATTAAAAGTTAATTAAAAATTGTATAAATATTATATGACTTAAGAATTTATAGGTACATTTTTAAACATTACGTTATCTACCCATTTTGCATGATTAGTTCGTGTCTATTTCTTTTAACGGTAATGAAAGCCTAACGCAAGCTGGTATAATAATATGACATTCAATAAAATATCAGTTTAATCAGAGATAAAATTTTAATTATCTAGAAATAATTAATAGGGCGTTTGCAATCCCGTGACAAAAAGCACGTGATTTGTGTTTACTTTGAGTAATGGTGTACAAGTAAATATGGCCGCTGTATTAATAAAGTTTCATATAGGCTCGAGCTTTTTTTAAATGATGTGTTGTGTTTTAAGTCTTATTAAGATTTAAGCTGTATTATGTATGTTAAATAAAATAGGCTATTTTATTATTATCATAGACACAGATCATAGACGATGTGAGCCTATTAGTGACTTGACTAGATAGCCTATTCACCAACAATATAAATTGACATCGTAGCCTAGCCTACGAAACATTAAAAGTGTAGGCCTATAAAGTGAAATTGAAAGTGTAAATAGGTCTAGCCGGCCCTAGCCTAATCACATGCTACAGTACTACTATTTACCTCCTTATTTTTGAGTAGGATAGACAATATTCAGATGTGAATTTTGCATGATAAAGAAGTACTTCACTTTCACCACGTTACATTTGTACCTCAAGTAGGTTCTTTATTTACACAAATACGTCACTAAAAACCTAAGCCACGCCCACTAAGAACGCTCTATAACCCGTGGGGAAAGCACGGGGTTAAACAAACTTGTGTAATGCTTTTTATTATTATGCTTAGAATTGTGTTTATATATTTGGTAGGCTTTTTCAAAAGTCTGGAAACAGGAGCTGGAAGTAAAGTAGCCCTAAGTCATGGTTTTAAATTAAAGAAATGACGATTCTAATTGGTCATATTTTTTTTTTTTTGAATTACTGACATAAAAAAAACTAAATTATAGTTTGCTTTAATTGTCTTTTTTTACTGTAATAAATTCAGAATAAAATTTTTCCTTAAAGGCAATACTGAGTGTAATTTCTTGTTCACAATTAGTAGGCCCTAGTTGTCTGTTGAGTAATAATTTCTACATGATTTGGGACTTTTTGACCTTAAAAAGCAACAAAAGTTAACCATAGATGAAAACTTCGACATGATCGAATGTCTGTTATTAAAATTTGTTGATTGCTATCACAAACGCCAGAATGATTGGAAATTGTTGACGTCATAGGTCATAGATAATAGGGTAGTTTTTAGTGTTGAGGAAGACAAACATAATAATAGTTCCAAGCTCTTGGAGATCTATTCAATTCAAAGTGCCTATCTATCATTGATAAATTCCTTCGGGACCAGGCCCACCCTCTTCACGACAGCTATATCATATCTAGTCGAGGTGGTCGGCTGCTTTCACTTTCAATAAGGGAAAGAACAGAGAGATTTAGGAACTCTTTTGTTCCACTCTCAGTGAGAATATTTCAACAGAATCGTCAGTCAGCCAGAAAATATAATAGCGTTCTAATTACACTTTACTTGATCTATCTATCTATCTATC
The DNA here is from genome assembly GCA_949126835.1 of Anisus vortex. Lineage (NCBI taxonomy): Eukaryota > Metazoa > Mollusca > Gastropoda > Planorbidae > Anisus > Anisus vortex. The sequence goes on along the minus strand of OX421496.1, from coordinate 8,032,153 downwards.
TATCTATCTATCTATCTATCTATCTATCTATCTATCTATCTATCTATCTATCTATCTATCTATCTATCTATCTATCTCTATATATATATACAATGCTTTCTTTGTGACTGTACGCACCGGTACGGCGTACCGCCACCTTTTTCAATGTGGGGAAAAAATTATTACTTTTCTGGTATTTTAACGTTTATTATTTATTTATTATATTATTAATTTGTTAAAATTTGAATTATTTAAAAATTGCGAGCAATAAGAATTAAAATATAAAATGCGAAACTGCTTTAAAAGTTAGGCAATCCATCACTGAGTACCGGCACTGTATATATATATAACAACCAATAGCTTTCGAGCTTCCGCATTTCTATATCAGTAAAATGCCTTTCAAATATCCATCAGAACAAACGACCACGGTAATTATTCTAATGCTGCCATTTATCCGGCCTCCAGTTGATGAAACACAAGAAGCTATTTTATACCCAGGTTCAATGTCAAACGAAGCTGAAGACAAAAGAAGCTTTCCTTTCTTGTATAATTACAGTATAAACAATTCAATATATTCATTCAGGTTGACATTTATTCAGCACAAACTAGAAGTTTGCAGAGCATTGTTAGCTCCAGCCAACCTTCGGTTTTTGTCGATAATCCGCTCAAATACTATTGGCAAATTCCGAAATTGACGAAAGCCGCAGTAAATTATTTTCATTTAGATCGTTGTCGTGGTAAACGAATAGTCCGATAGACGAATTTTCTGGTAGACAAACTCACTACTGTACCCACGGGCCTCAAAGCGGCGTAGTGTGTAAACCGCCAGTAATTTTCTTTAAAAACACCGGCGGGCTAACGCATGAGGGACAGCCCCCGCAGCATGTCCGAGATCCATTGCACTGCCGAGAGGCCACGGGGTCTCGGTGGGGAGGAAGTAATGGATGCTGCAACCCCGTCTCACGACCCGCCCGGTGCCTGGATGCCTGTGCCTATAGTACAGAATTTGTGCTACCGGATGACAATGCAGAAATACGGGAGAGCCACCACGATAATGATCCTTAGGGGAACCGCAGTGAACGGTCGCTGGCCTGCGGAATCCTTCCCTTTTACATGGCACGCCACGCCTTCGGCGTGCCGTGGGGTGGCTGGATCCCGGACATAGTTTTTGATAACTCACTTCTATGCGTTACGCCCCGGCTTTAGAGCTTCGGCTCGTCCGGGTTTTGAGACTTTTTACAAGGTAGACAAACTGTCAAGGTAGATGAATTGTCACGGTAGACGAACTGTCAAGGTAGATGAATTGTCACGGTAGACGAACTGTCGCGGCAGACGATGTGTTGTTAGACGAATCGTCTGCTTTACCAAATGTCGCGTTAGACGAAGTGTCGGTAGACGAAGTGTCGTAAGACGAGTTTTCGTGGTAGACTTACTGTCGGTAGACCTACTTTCTGTAGACGAAGTGTCGTAGACGAAAATTCTGTAGACGAGTTATCGTGAGTGCGTGACACCGGATTATACATACAGACTCAATAACATACATACAATAGAAAATACAAAATATAGAACGAAAAGAATATAGAACACACAATGGAATAACGAACATAAATTACAAAAAACAATTAATCAAAGTAATATCACCTTGCCTAACAAAGTTGCCGGAAATCGAAGCTATAATAACCACAATTAGAGAATAAGATAATGTAATATCAATAGTGACTCTAAGAACGCTGCAAGTTTTACGCTGTTCTTCGTCTGAAATGCTTTTATTGCTCCATATACGGGCAATGCACTTTGATAAAAGAAGTTGATCAATAAATATCGCCCGCACATGGTGCGGTGAAGATGCAGGACCACTCAATATGAGAGCACGATATAAAGAAATTATATGTTTCCTTGTTCGCTACAGCACTTGGTGAGGAAAATGTTAAGAGCTACTTCTACCGTCTGATCTAATCATACGTTTGTTCTTTAATATGTTTTTTGATCTAATATATAATATGCACAAACGCATTCAACATACTCATAATCATAAACATACTAATATTGATAGATAGACAGACGGGCAGACCAGGCAGATTGACATGCAAGTGGCTGATGGACGGACAGACAAACAAGCAGATAGCTAGATAAATAGATAAATGGATGGATGGATATAGATATTATAAAGATAGATGTATGGATAGATAGTTGTATATATAGAGATAGTTAGAAAGATAGATAGATAAAAAGATAGATACATACATACATACATAGATAGATAGATAGATAGATAGATAGATAGATAGATAGATAGATAGATAGATAGATGGATAGATAGATAGATAGATAGATCAGACATAGAAATATAGAGAAAAAAAGAAAAAAGATAGATGCATGAGTTAATTGACAGAGCGATATTATCAATAGACCTGCAATGAGAATGTGTTCAATGCCCTGGTGCCACTATATTCCGTTATGGCACTTAATTTCCTATAGAAAATACATTAATTGCCTTTTTGAAGGTCTTCAGCGTGCCTCTGAAAATCACTCTGCGTGCCGAAGTCTTACTCGCGCGCCCTAGGTTGCCAATTCCCTGTTCCAGACCACATATTGAGCGGGAAAGTGTGTGTTTTTTTTTTTGTGAGTACATCTCGTTATCTTGTAGTTATCAGACTCAAAGATTGCCGAGCAAATTGGTCAATTTTCTACCGAGTCGGAATCAATAATCTCCAAGACTAAAAGAAAGTCATTCTGCAGTTGGCAGAGTATCGAATACACCGAAAGGCATTTCGTGTAAGTAATTTTAAAAACGACGTAATTGTTGTGCACGTATCAATACTGCTTTGTTACATACAAAGTTATCTAACTAACACAAGTGTGCACTGACTGGCAATGATTCGCTTATTGCCTATTGTATAACTTACTGGAGCATCTATTAAAGAAGAACAATATTATTGGAAATCTAAAGTCTAAAGCAGCATTTGTCGATTTCCCGCTCGCTATAGGAAATTATAGGATCGCGAAAAAAAGGACAATAATGAAAACCTACATCGCATTGTCGTGATATACAAGACGTTGACCTTAAATAATTAGTTTTTCTCCTAATTGATATTTAAAAAAAAAAAATTTCAGTCATAGACCACGGATCGGCAACCTACACCGTGCTTGTCAGACCTGGCGCGCATAGCAATTTTCTATGGAGCGCGAAAAAAAAAAAAAATAAATAAATAAATAAATAAATAAAGGAAAATTAATAAAATAATAAAAAATAAAAAAAGGGAATTTCAATTCTCTTCTACCAGAAATTAAGTGCTAGAGAAGAATGACTATTTAAGGCTGTTAGCACCTTTAATGACTTCAAAAACCTACTTTGGCACGCTATGCTCTAAAGGGTATCGATCCCTGGCATAGACTTCACCGGTTTGAAAAACTATGTGATTGTAATTCATCATTTATAAAGAGGAATAGCCTATAGACCAGAACAAAAAAAGGTTAGTGGATATAACCAAATGAAATTGAAGTATAAAAATAAGCAGGTAACGAAACAGAAAATATTTGGAAGCGATGTTGTCGTGCTGAAGTCATCTCTCGGCTACAGAAACGAGGCTCAGAGTTGATGGGAGAAAACTCGGTTGGTGATATACATTTTATCTGACTTAGTATGTTTAAGGACCAAGTCATTCCGTTTATCTTTAATATAATATAATAATATCTACAATTATTCTGTGAAAACACTACAAGAAAAGTAAGGCAATTTACACAATGAAATGTGTCAAAAAAATTTAAGAAAATAGACCTTTATATGTGTACATTTTTTTTTTACATTTTGTAAACCAAATATATAAGCTTATATGTGATGCAACCCCACGGAATGGTACTGAAGTCGGCAAAATAGGATATTAAGTTTAATGTATTGAATTAAAGCTAATTCATTTATCTACATGTTGGTGAAAAAATCTTTAAAATCCATTAATTAGTTCAAAAGTTATTCAAAATTACATAAGTAAAGGTAAGGGAAGTCCTTGTGGAGAAAAATGAAAAAGAAAACGGTACCGATTTTTTTAAATTTAGCATTGCAACCGATAATTAATTATTTCCAGGACATACAAATATTGACCAATCGTCATGAAATCTAACAAACATAATGATAATGAATTAATAAACAAGCTGTTAAAGTTTTAAATGTTTTAAGTAATATTTATTATATTTTTTAACAATTTAATGAGATTTCAAGTGAGACAATGTATGAGTACTTCTAAAAGGTCATCTATATGTTTCTAAAAGGTCGTATGAAAAAAAGATAAGAAACGAAAGCTTTTATTGATACCGAAATGTGTATACTTGTGTTTTAATTCACCGTAATTAACTGTAATAAAATATATCTTGTCTTATCTCTCGGAACATTAATACCGTATAAATCTAAATGTGATGAAATTGATACTTTCGCTTTAGCCTAGCTCGCCTTGTTCAAACATACACTGAAAAATTCATGAAAGAAACTGAAACCCATTACTTTTCATACAATAAATTAAGTAAAAACAACTAAAAAAAATATTTTAAACATTCATATTACAAATTTTTTTATAAAGAGCAAACACGCAAACGTGACACAAAGATTCGTTAATAATGGGAAGATATAGCTGCAAATTAAGCTAATGAAACGTAATACTTTAATATGTGAATACGTGAAGTCATTATATATAAATTTATGAACCAAAAGCAGGGAAAGAGAATAGTGATTTAATAATGTCGTTTGTCTCAATAGTGAGGACTTTCTTATAGTTAAAGAAATAGAAGAAGAAATATCTCCGTATTGATTGCTTTAAACTAGAAACTAGTGAAGGAGTCTATGGTAGGATAGGATAAGGATAATAATATTTGTATAGCGCTGCCAACAAACATAATGTAAAGCAGGTTCATTCGGCCTGCGAGCCATAACACGTTCCGCCAAGTAGAGGCCGACCGAAATTCGGTTTTGGTTTCGGTTTCGGCGCCGAAAGTGGTCAGATGGCCTCTTTCGGCGTAGCTTAGGATAGCTTAACGATATTTTAAAAAATCGTTTATGAAATGGCTAGGCTGCACGAAAAGAACTGATAATTGTATTCGTACACTTTACTGCCTGGACAAATATAGCTTTACAATTTTACACTACACAGACTGGACCAATGCCTTAGTACACTGTCATGGCTTGAACACTCTATCTAAACATCTAAACAACTGATATACGGGTGAATAACAACACATATGGTACGTTCACCATTGGTGGTCCGTGCGTTCTGAAACAAAAAGGTGGGCCACGCGATAAATATCAGAATTACTTGCCATGTGTCAATTTGAAAGTCATCGAATGAGCACCATTTGTTTCTCAACTTGTACTGGCACGTCGATCCCGTTGCAGTTTTGGGGACTTCGATTTGATTTAGAGAATATAAATACTACTATATATAGGCATGGTGTTCCTGCGAACAGGCGTCGGATACTTTTTAGCGATGATCTTGTGAGTGTATACCTCTCTAGCAGCATTAATTTTACCTTTGTTAAAAAATTGTATCATTTGTATCGCTTAGTTTAAGTAATGCTTATCTTATCTTATATATACCTAACAAATAACTGGGGTATGATAATGTAAAATACAAGTATTTGCCATTGTATTTGCGACACTATCCGAAGGCCTAGAAAATTCCCATTACAAATAATATAATTATTTTTTATTTTTTTTGCGACCAGGAACTCGTCGGCGTTTTGTATTACCTCCACTTTTTGTAGAGAAATGGAAAACATTTTTCTTAATGTGAAAATATTTAGTTTAATAATGGTCTAAGAAATGTCAGATGACATATTGAAATAGTTTTTTTTAAATGTCACCAACATTTATTGCCAGTCTCTAAAGGAAACGGAGTTTAAAAAATGAAAGAGAAATGTTTTTAAAAAAAAAGGTTTTAAGACTCAATCGTGACTTGGTTTTGACATAATTGACCGTTGAGAATTTATATCTATTTTCATGTTGAGTAAAGCACCCTCTCACCTACAATAAAATAAACAACATTTTCTGTCCTGAAATAGTTAATTTAGGTAATTGTTTTAACTGATGTTCTTTTTAATGTTGTTGATTTACTGATGTTGTTGAGTGTTGTTGATTAAATATTGTTGTTTTAATGTTGATAAAATATGTTTGTTTTAATATAGTTGTTTTAATGTAGTTTGTTTTAAATTAGTTTTTTTATATATATATATTTGTTTTAATGTTGTTGTTGGGTGTTGATTTTTTTATGTTGTAAAAAATGTTGTTTTAATGTTGTTGTTGTTGTCGTTTTTTTGTTTGTTTGTTGTTGTTTTTTTGTTCATGTGATGTTTTGTTTTTAACATTTCTGTTTTAATGTTTTTGCTTTAATGTTTTTATTTTAATTTCAGGTTGTCTTTTTAATATTGCTAAAAAAAATTATTTGCTTTTAGTGTTGTTAAAAAATGTTTTTGGTTTAATATTGTTGTTTCAATGTTGCTATTTTAATGTTGTTGTTTTAATTGGTCCTTATTTTCACACATTTTATGTCAATAAACTATCTACGTATTGTAAATCTAAAAAATTGAGAATATTATCACTGGTTCAACTAGGCAATAATTTATGAAGCACAGTCTCGTACATTATCTTTGGACTAGTAGGCCTACAACATTATAACGCCAATCAATTTTAACATCAAATCTTTTCATTTATTTCAGAAGTAAAACCATAGTTTCGCGATCTGGAACCCAACAAGCGTTACACGTTCTATGTAGCCATCTCTGTGTGTGTGTGCTTCTTGTTTACTGCTTACGGAAGGACCTATAGATTTTCAGATCGATAGATCGTTCCGTCACCTGTCACGCCTTGACCCCCACCCCTTCGCCAACCCCGCCTAGCGAGTAGTGAGTGACCACAGCAGCACACATAGGCGAAAAAGGGGAGGGGGGTTTAATGGGCGAACATCTGGTTATTAATTGCATGCAGACACGGGCCGTAACCCTGCATCGTTCTCTGCTATATAGAGTGTCGGAGGCTGTGAACTTTTGACATAATAACTTGACTTGACATGGTATGCATCAGATGTTGACATACCTCGTACCACCGTCAAGGCATAACTTTGTTTGCTTGAGAGTTGAGAGTAGGTTCCCCTGTTACACGCCTGCGATCTTTTCCGCAACTATCAAAAAACAATGTGTCTATTTTCTTGGCGCGATATAATATTATGGTTAATAACCAATACAAATTGCGAGATAATGCTTAGATTGTTTTTACATTCAATACACTGGATCTTTTAAGATATTCCAGTTTAATGTGTGTGGCTACAAATATAGATCTGTGAGACCTCATGTTTGGAGACCTTTTCATGACTTCCCAGCATGCCTGCGTCACTATAACCAATGAATGGCATATAACGCATATGAATATATATATAATATATTTATATATTAAATGGATAGATCAATAGATAAAATAGCTGGATAGATATTGAAACAGATAAATAGATTGATAGATTTGTAGTCGTAAAGATGTATAGATAAATACAACTAAATTAGTAGCTAGATCATGAAATGGATAAAGCTATGAATAAACAGATACATGCTTAGATAAATAGCTAGATACAAAGACCTATAAATTAATGGATACATAAAAAGGTAATTAGATAAATAGGCAAACAGATATAAATTATATATATATATATATATATGCTTTGAAGTAGCTCTCATGGTGAGTAGGAGGATAAATAAGCTTACATGATTTAATGAGTACGGGAGGACGGGAAAAAAATAGAAACATAATTAGGTTTTTAGTTTGCTCTCTCTACTTTACTGTACTCTCTCTCTCTCTCACACTCTCAATCTCTATCTTTCTCTCTCTTTCGCTAATTTTTCTCCGTACCTCTTTCCCCTACCGTCTCCTCTCAATAAATTAAAACACAAAGTTATCTCTAAAGTTTTTCTTACCTGTCCAACGGCTAATCCAAAGAGAATCAAACTATAAACACTAACAAAAGCAAGTACCAACTCATGTGACAGCAGCTTGCAAAGACAGGATAAGAGTCTCCCATAAGCGAGGCACAGGTCACAGCCGACCGATCAACGGTGTCAAACCACCAGGTGTCATCAATAACGGGCGGGGGAGGGGGTCGGAGCTCAATACCTGGTAGTTCAGCCACCCCGATGTAAACAGACGAGATCTAGGCAATAGAGAATGGCACAAACAATGGCCCCGGGGGGAAGGAGGGCGACGGAAAGGGTGGCGTGGGGGAGGGGGCGGAAAGAAAGACGAGAGTTCTAGTGTATCGATCGGGAGCTCGGGTAGTTTGTTTTTGTTGTTGTGTGGTTACTAAATGCAGGGTCTGGTGAAAGTAGAACGATTAAAACAGAGGGGGGGATGGGAGGGGGGAGAAATACAGCACGTGAGTGCGGTTGTGTGTGTGTGTGTGTAGGAATGGAGAGGGGGGGGGGGTATAACATACAAGGCCGAACGTAAATACATGAAGTCCGGACGTTTTTGGCCCAGGGTTGATGCTGAGAAATTGGACAATTGGCCAAATGAGATTAGTAGAGAGAGAGAGAGAGAAGGAGAGAGCTGGAGGATGAGAGATTAAGAGAGATAGGGAGAGGGGGTGTGCAGAGAAACAGAGAGAGAGAGATGTGTTTAGAAGGAAAAAGAAAGAGTTGCAGATATGGATATAGAAAGAGAAAGAGATATTGTGAACAAAGCTGAAAAGAAAGATGGGTTGTTATAGACAGGAGTATAAAGAAATTAGGGATGGAGTAAGAGTAAGAGAGAGAGAGAGAGAGAAAGATAGGAAGAAAGAGGCAGAAAAAATTTACTAAGCTTATTATAGATAGAAACAGAGAGCATGGCTGAAAAGAGAGGTAAAGACAAAATAATAGCTTGACAGAGAGAAGGGGAGAGAAAGAAATGAAGAAAGAAAGAGCGAGAGAGGCGTACATAGTACATAGTTCCGCTATATACGCGCCCGGGACTGTAAGGGTTAAAGTTAAATAGACGTAGAGCGAGAGAGGCTTACATAGTGCAGACATTTACACACTTAAAGTTAAATTGACGTAGAGCGAGAGAGAGGCGTACATAGTACATACATTTAGACACTTAAAGTTAAATAGACGTAGAGCGAGAGAGGCTTACATAGTGCAGACATTTACACACTTAAAGTTAAATTGACGTAGAGCGAGAGAGAGGCGTACATAGTACATACATTTAGACACTTAAAGTTAAATAGACGTAGAGCGAGAGAGGCTTACATAGTACATACATTTAGACACTTAAAGTTAAATTGACGTAGAACGAGAGAGGCGTACATAGTACATACATTTAGACACTTAAAGTTAAATTGACGTAGAGCGAGAGAGGCGTACATAGTACATACATTTAGACACTTAAAGTTAAATTGACGTAGAACGAGAGAGGCGTACATAGTACATACATTTAGACACTTAAAGTTAAATTGACGTAGAGCGAGAGAGAGGCGTACATAGTACATACATTTAGACACTTAAAGTTAAATTGACGTAGAGAGAGAGAGGCGTACATAGTACATACATTTAGACACTTAAAGTTAAATTGACGTAGAGCGAGAGAGAGGCGTACATAGTACATACATTTAGACACTTAAAGTTAAATTGACGTAGAACGAGAGAGGCGTACATAGTACATACATTTAGACACTTAAAGTTAAATTGACGTAGAGAGAGAGAGGCGTACATAGTACATACATTTAGACACTTAAAGTTAAATTGACGTAGAGCGAGAGAGGCGTACATAGTACATACATTCAGACACTTAAAGTTAAATTGACGTAGAGCGAGAGAGGCGTACATAGTACATACATTCAGACACTTAAAGTTAAATTGACGTAGAACGAGAGAGGCGTACATAGTACATACATTTAGACACTTAAAGTTAAATTGACGTAGAGCGAGAGAGAGGCGTACATAGTACATACATTTAGACACTTAAAGTTAAATTGACGTAGAGAGAGAGAGGCGTACATAGTACATACATTTAGATCCTTAAAGTTAAATTGACGTAGAGCGAGAGAGGCGTACATAGTACATACATTCAGACACTTAAAGTTAAATTGACGTAGAGAGAGAGAGAGGCGTACATAGTACATACATTTAGACACTTAAAGTTAAATTGACGTAGAGAGAGAGAGAGGCGTACATAGTACATACATTTAGACACTTAAAGTTAAATTGACGTAGAGCGAGAGAGAGGCGTACATAGTACATACATTTAGACACTTAAAGTTAAATTGACGTAGAGAGAGAGAGGCGTACATAGTACATACATTTAGACACTTAAAGTTAAATTGACGTAGAGCGAGAGAGGCGTACATAGTACATACATTTAGACACTTAAAGTTAAATTGACGTAGAACGAGAGAAAGATTGTGAAGAAGGAAGACCCTGTGAAGCACTTTAATGCTATGACACAGTAACTGACATTTTAAATAAGACCAATACGATTTTAATATGCCTCAAATCGTGGGCATCCGTCACATCTTTTGTTTTCTGGGTCAAAGCAGGGTCTCCACCTCCCAACCCCCATACCTTGGGCGTCCCCGAGGCCCTGCCTGGTGTAGGCCTATATCTGGCATGTCATTTGCCGATTCTCAGTCCTAGGCGTAACGCGAGAAGAGGGGTTGGTCGAAAAGGGTGTCGGGGTGGGATCCGGACATCGACATTTAGAAGGGAATGCGAGAGGCATTGCGCATGGCCAGAGATAGTCTTGACATCCGCCCACTGGTCAACACGTGGGTTGAACTTTCGTCACTGTTTTGTATTGACTTATTATTGTTTGTGTTTGATTTAATCTTAATAATACAGATATATTATGATAGACATAATAAATGTTGGCCAGTAAACAAGCATAGCCTATTAGTGAAGCTATTAAGCTACTGAACGATAAGTTGACTTAAGAAAAATAAATTTACGATGGCAGAGTCGTCCTTAACCCAAGCAAATGCTTTGACAGCAAAATGAGGTTCTGATAAGGTTGACCTCTTCAGCTGTATTTTTATATCAAACGAAGTTCCCAAGCTTTGATGATAAAGAAGAGATGTTTAATGATTATTTTACTAGATTTAAAATGTTTATAATAGCTAATAACATACAAAAAGAAAAAAAGGCACAATAATTCTTGGCTAATCAGTCGGCAGAGATACACAAGCGTCCACCAACAGAGAGAATGCCCGCAAGAGCTAAATAAATAAAAAATGGAAGAATTACATCAAATGAGGGTAAGTAAATTTGAACCAGCTGTATTCAGAATTACTGAAAGATTTCAATTCGGGTCAAATACTGACTGGAAACAATCAAAGAATTAACAGCTAGAATGAGACAGGAAACAACAAGATGTAACTTCGATAGTATCAAAGATCCGCTGGATGAGTCAATGAGAACAAAGTTTGTAGAGACAGTAAAGAATGAAGCCATTCTAAAAATTCTATTTAGAATTAAAGACGCTGAACTAACTTTTAACAAAGCAGTAGCGATAGAATTGGAAGCGGAAGAGGATCCTAAATGTGCCAAAGAGACAGCGCTGCAAGAAATGCGTTTTAATAAAGTTGCCAGAAATAGAAGTAACAGACAAACACAATGGAGAAACCGTGTCCAAAACACAAAGAAATGAGTTTCCTGTGGCAACATGTGGCAAATGTGTGTGTGTATATGGAAAAGGAGGGGGGGGGGCTTAATGGAAACATTTGCATATATAGAAACATGACATGCAACGGTTTTTAAAAGTAGGGGCATATAGAGAGTATGTCCATAAAAGGTGAATAAATAAACTTACATGATTTAACCCTTCCCGTACCGACCTACTTCTATCTATGCTGCCTTCAGTTCCGCTATATACGCGCCCGGGACTGTAAGGGTTAATGAATACAGAAGGACGGAAAAGCCAACTAAAAACATAGGCCTAATTAGTTTTTTAGTTGGCTTTCTCTACTCTTTTGTACTCTTTCTCTTTCTCTCTCTCGCTTTCGCTAATTTTTCTCTGTATGTCTATCTCCTTCCGTCCTCTCTGAATAAATTAAAACACAAGGTTATCTCCCTCCCCACCTAGTCTCAGTGACTCTCGCCTGTGAGATGAACAAATGAAATCTCGGACTTGCAACAGGGGATGTATCCCATGCGTGAGCCCACATATATCGTATCGTATCGCGTATCGGTGGTTAACAAACTTTACCAGCTATAAGTACAGAAGTGACGGTGCTACCGAAATCAACGACTTTAACTAAGTTTTGAAAATGTCAATAGTGGTATATCCTATACTATAATACAAACAAAAATTGTATACATATATATATCCACTGAGGACCCGCCTACAATGATCAAAACTGAATAGATGTTCTATGTTAGTCAGCTATATAGTATATAGACGGAGATTAGAATCAATAGACCTACTTTATAATTTTAAAAAATAACATTAACACCAGAGTCAACATTGAACCAGGCTTATATTTGAGGCCTAACAGTATGCTAAAGGGGATATTTTACTAATTGATGAATAGCCAATGCAACCAATAAAATGGTAAAATAACTCAGATCAACTTGTACAGTAATAACTCAGGCAAAGCTTACTTTTAAAGACCTCCTTTTGAAGAGAGGATTAACGCGAATTTTAAAACACAATGCAGCGTCACCCTTTGGTGCATGCATTTAATTTTGTTATTAAGGTCCAAACGTTATACTTAACAGTTTGTTGGAGTCGATTTCCTATGTTAATAGTGAAAGATCGATAGTTTAAACGTTTATCTATTTTCATATAAATCACACCAAAAATGTTGCTTGGGAGGAAATTTTAAATCCGATATGAGGAAAGTATTGTTGGGGTTGGTTGGAGGGTTGCATACACTACTATAATTTATCCTATTCTTATGGGTACAAAAATAGAAATGAATACGCCAAAAAAATGTTTACTTACATAACTTGAATTTGTGTAGACGGGAAAATAAAGAAAAAAAAACAAATACAATTTATTGGTCTGGTAAAAACGTATTTTTAAAAGTATGTACAGTTGTTTTACATGTACATTATGTTAAGGTACAAGCGCCTGCTCTTTATTACCGAACGAAGATCGGTCCACCTGGTACTAATTTAAAAATGTGTTATCTATTAATAAACACGAGAATGGGGTGGGGGGGGGGGAAGGCTAGCAAGCAACAAAGAATAACACTATATTCTTTCCCCTTAACATCCGATGAGGTAATTAGAGGAAACAATATTATACACAGTTTTTAAAAGTTAAAGAAAAAACTTCTTTGCTACATATACCGATAATATATAATAAAAAGAACTTTAAAAATGTATTTGCCAATAATTATCTTCAATTGTCTATAAACTTCACTATAATATAATTCTTTAAAGTTTAAAGGTGGATAAGATTATTTGGATTCACTGTTTACTTTTATTTTTCCAAATGTAATTTTGTTTGGGGTTTTTAAGTAGTCACAAAATGTTTTCAAGCCATTGTTTTGTCATAAATTGTACAACGTTACCAAATCACAAGAGCGCAAAGCTAATCGTCTTTCGAGACTATGGAGCCAATGAATGACCAGTACTGAGATTTATTTTTAGCTAAGTGGGTCCAAGCACTGAGCTATATATACATGGAGTGCTCAAGCAATTAAAATGGAGAACAAAAAAGCGGAGAAAATGCGGACTTTTAAATATAGATAAGTGCACTGTATGGCACTGAGCTATATATATACATTGAAGTAAAAAAATGTAACAACTTTTCGTAATTGCGTCATTGAAATTTGATTAAAATGATACTTTTTATACTGAACATACATTATATTCATATATATATATTTATATATATATATATATATGTAAGCTTATACTCTCTTATACGATAATACGAGTACATTGTGTTCATTTTAATGAGTACATAATTCATTAATTTAATGGCGAAGTCAAAAGATGAAATGGTTGATGATTTTTCTGGATACTGCTTTGAATACCACATAATATATGTTAACTGAGTAAGTAATTTTAAAGACCAAGTGAAGAGGTTTTTCTCAAAGGAACGAGATTTGGAATAGCCTCATACGGCAGTGACGTATCACAAGGGAAATAAATAAATAAAAATAGACGCTATAAATCTATATTTAACCATTTTGTTAAAAATAAGAACCGGGAAAAGATTCAAAACATGTGGCAATAGATTCAAAACACGTGACAATATTCATTTTTCCTAGTCGGAATCCTTTATGTTACGTCACTTTCCTATATTGCCGGAAATAAAAACATCTCAAATGGCTACGAGATTTGGAGTATTCCTCCGAAAAACACACACATTTAATTGCAAATATTGAACTAATTACTTAAAATTTATCTTTGATATTTTGTATAAATGTTTTTTATTAACATTCAGATACTGAATACACTATTTACTATCAAAATCAAATGTTAACTTAATTTTGATAAAAAGCTCTTCACTTGGTCTTTAATGAATATTTATTATTTAGACTTGTATATAAAGCCCAGTGCCATACAGTGTAGTTAGCAAAAAAGTCCGCATTTTCTCCGACAATTTACTTGCTTGAGCACTCCATATATATAGAGCTCAGTGGCAGTAGCGTAGCTTCGAAAAAAAAAAGGGCCTTTTCAGGAAAAAAAAAAATTTTATTAATTATTTTAACAAGTCGCGAAGCACAATTTATGCTGTTTCTAATTTTGTTCATTAAATTACATTTCAACAATTTTTTTTTTTACAATCATTTTGAATCAATCAGCGTGCCAACAGCGCGAAAGTCAAACTGATCAACTATATTATTTTTATAAGACAATTTATTTAGTGCCGTAGCAAGACCAAGACCAAAAGAAAAGGACCATAATAAAGAAAATCATTAAAGCGTTTTATATTTAATAAAAAATTAACATGTTTGTTATTATCAGCTTTGAAAAAAAAAATCATTCGTAGCTAATACACAATTTCATTACTTAACCTACACATTAATAGTTATCAACATTTGAATTTAGTTGTCAAGAAATTATTCTAGTAATAGATATAAAGTCTTTAATGTTTGATCTCAGCCTAACTGAGATTTACTTTTTTTTTTTTTTTTATTTTTTATTAGGAGGCGCGTTGGATTCTTACATCCTTGCCCTTCCTTTGGGTATGTTTAGATGAGAGCCGTAGCTCGGGGGTGACTAAGACTTCCCACACACCTGTGTGAGAAATCTAATCGCACGAGGCGGAGAACATCTACACGTTGTGTGGGGAAGCCAGAGTCACTAACATATTATTTTAACCGAAATAGCAAATTATCTCAATAATAACAATTAAGAGAAGAGATACGGAATAATTATACAAACTGAGTAATTATTTTAATGTTTAAAAATGTACATGTATATTCTTTAGTAATTAAATATTTATATCATTTTCAACTATCTTGTGTAATTCGATCATTTTATAGTTATAGAGTTATAATTTATAAGCCATTAAGTGTTTTAAAAGGAAACAAAAAATAAACATATTAGAAATATTAATGTAAAAAAAACGGGTTAATTGTCTCCCTTCAATTAAATTCTCCAAATTTGATGTAGTGAACCCAAACAAGTTAATTGTTTTAATATTACTAGTGTACTTCTGAAAATGCTCATCTATCTTAATTTGCCTTAAATTAGGGAAAGAGTGCAATGTTTTGAAATTGATTTCACGGAAAGATATGCCCAGTTTCAATGCAAATCCATTGCAGTTTCCCAACACTTCAAGTGCTTTTGGACCCAGTCTATTAGATGCAAGTTTAACTCACTAAAACGTGTCGCCAAGTCACACAGAAACATTGGCTTCAACAGTCAGTTTTTCTCATTCAAGAACGGATTTTTTTTTCTCCATTAATATACATCTTAATTGCTTCCAGACAAGAAAAGAATCTCTGCAAGACTTTAGCATACCAATACTCCTTATGACTTTCTTCTAAAAGAGACTTTAGAAACTATACAATTGACCATCTTAACAATAGATTCAATCACAGATTGCAAGTCCAATCATGGGAGCTTTGCAAACAAAGATTCCTAAACGGAAACAGTCGACGTCCAGTGTGATTCCCATGTAGTTCGCCATGCAGCACCCACTATTTATGCTGACATACGTTGTTTTCACTAGCATTAAACAATATTCTTGGAGGTCTTTCGCGTGCCACTGAAAATCGTTCTGCGTGCCAAGTCTGGCACGCGTGCCTTAGGTTGCCGACCCCTGCTATAGAGCGATCGCGTTGATTCTATAAATACTTTTCGATACGATACTAGATGTTCATCCCGAAAATAAGCAGTAGATGAAATCAATTTTGCAGAAATTCCCATCACTATTAGACTATTAGCTGCTAGAAAAAGAATCGTGCATGGTTAAATTAAAACTGCACTATTATACAATGTGTTTATCCCGAGGCACAGGGTTTTATTAAAACAATTGATACGTACGAATTCTTAGTTATTCTATTAATCTGGAAAAATTGATAAAAGTGGGGCCTTTCCTTAAATGTTGCTCCCCCCTAGCGTCAAAACCTGGCTACGACACTGCTCAGTGGGTCCAAGTATTTCTAGGGGAGATAACTTTTAAACAATGTTTGACATTGAAATTATGGAAGAATAGGCTCTCTTTGAATGTGTTGTTTA
The DNA here is from genome assembly GCA_949126835.1 of Anisus vortex. Taxonomy (NCBI): domain Eukaryota; kingdom Metazoa; phylum Mollusca; class Gastropoda; family Planorbidae; genus Anisus; species Anisus vortex. The sequence continues at coordinate 8,015,533 of OX421496.1, read as the reverse complement.
TTATACTCTTTTTACACTATACATTAATTAGTATGAATAAAGATTCAATTATGTTTTGAATTGAGCCAAGTTTTAGGAACCGATAGTCTAAAATTTAAATGAATAGTGTAGTATCTGAAAGACATAAAAAATATTTTTTTTATTGATCTTTCTGTAGATGTTTTGTTAAGTATGGCAGCACCTCAACTACTGTTAATAGCCTATTTATTCAGATAATATTTATTTTATTAGTTTTGTTAATACCTCTCTGTGCGCTAAAAGTACTATCTCTGGAACAGCATTAACGCTCTATACCTAAAATTTAAAAACTGAATATAAAGTGGCGCTACTTTGCCATCGGTCCCTTTATAACAACGAGATGATTGTTACTTTCAAACAGGAACTTAAAAACTCATTATTTCCATAATTACCTTAGATAACATGCTTTAGACCACTACTGTCTTACTTATATGTTAGGTCGGTTATTGCCTCATTTATTTGATTTGTCCTATGTTTGTAAAGTTTTAAGTTATCAATTGGCTTTAAATCCTTAGCCTAGAGATTACATTCGTATTCTTAGTTGTATGTTAAATGCTTTCTGAGCTTGCATTATGTTTGTTGGCAGCTCTATACACATATTATTATTATATATTTAAATCCTAATTATAGAAATGTATAAGACCTATAGATACATTTTGGGGGAATGAGGGGGGGGGGTGGAGGGGCTGAATTTCTACTTGCCCTCACCAGCTACAGACGCACATAAGTAAAAAAAAATATTATTAGTTGATTATTACATCTTTCTTCGGTCAATTTATAAGCATATAAGTAAGCTTACTCTTTTTCCCGAGCGACTATAAGAATTCTTATATGCATTTGCTCTCGAATAAGGGATAAGGAAAGTCCTTGTGTTTCGCTGAGCATTGTAACATGTTGTTACTGTGTTGTATTTCTAAATTAGAGTTTAATGCATTATGTATTATTACTACTTTACTCTTTGCCCTTCTATCCTCTAGTGGTTATATGTTGTTGTTTTTTGTGTGTGCCTTTCTTTTTTTATGTTATAAAATCACAAACCCCTACGAATCAGACATCAGACTAAGCTGCCCATGTCACTTATGCCACATTGCGTCCATTTCTATTTGTTTCCTGGACATCAAGAACTGGATGATTGAGAATAGGTTAAAGTTGAACAGTGAGAAGACTGAAGCTCTTGTCGTCGGTACGAGACATAGGGTGGTTTCCCTCACTGCGTCCGATCTTCAGCTGGCTGACGCAACTGTGCCTTTCTCCCCGACTGTCAAGAGCCTTGGCGTCTATCTCGACTCCACGCTGTCCATGCAGCCCCACGTCTCCTTCCTCACCAAAATCTGCTTCTTCCACCTGCGTCGTATTTCCTCCATCCGTCGTTATCTCACCAAAAAAGCTTGTGTGAAGCTTGTCATCTCTCTTATCTTCTCCCGCTTGGATTACTGCATCTCGCTCTTGGCTGGTCTCTCGGCCTCCTCCCTTCAGGGACTCCAACGTATCCAGACCTGCGCAGCCCAACTATTCCTTAAGAAGAAGAAGTCAAATAACATCACTCCTCTGCTACGATCTCTGCACTGGCTACCCATCAACATTAGGATCTCATATAAGCTGGCTTCTCTCTGCTTTAAGTCCCTAAATAACTCTGCCCCGGATTACCTTTGCTCCTGTCTTAAGCTCTACACCCAGTCCCGTCCACTTCGTTCGGCTTCTGACGCGCTTACTCTGCGGATTCCTCATGTGAGGCAGGCTTGTGTACGCTGGCCAACGATCGTTCTTCTATGCGGGACCGTCCGTTTGGAATCACCTCCCACTACAGCTTCGCCAGAGCCCTAGCTTCGACACCTTCAGGAGCCGACTGAAGACTCACCTGAAGATTTCAGCAGTATTTGTGTATATGTTACGGCCAAAGCCCGAAGTGCGGCCAGATCGCGATCTGGCCGGCCAGATCGCGCTTTGGCCGACGCGCTTGGCCAATGTCCGATGTGCTTGAAATTGCCAGTGTTTACGCTACTTTGGCCGGCCACTTCGCGATGTGGCTGGCAATCCCTGGCCAATGTCCGATGTGCTGATACAAGAATGTTCGGTAGGCGGCACAGGTGTGATGGCGGCTTGCATAGGGTAGCAAGGACAGTGATACATACGCTATGACGATAATTTTCTGTTCATTTTCTGCTTTTCAGAGAAAGTCCTGCCGAAGTGGTCACTAATTATCAAGGAAATTAATTATCACACGATTTAGTAAACTATCTACCTGGATAAAAACACCATTTGCGTCATAAATTGACTGTTGGTGTCTGTGATTAGCAGATTGACTTTTGATAATCCACAAAGGTCAGGCAGGAGCGACCGTATTTTTATCTAGCCATTGTCCGCGCGGTCTAAGTATAGTTTCACGTGTTGTATAAACATGGGTGGGGCCGCCAGTCGCAATGACAAAGAGCTTGTTTAATTTTATGATAATAGATAGAGAGTGAGTGTCAATACTGTACAGGACATTGATCTCGTTACCCACATTGACGACCGCGAAAACTCCCTCCCAGCCCCACCCCTTGACGGACCCTCGAACCACAAGCGACCGGAATGTTTGGACAAAGGGATCGGAGACAGACATGTGAATTTAAAGTCCACCCACTCTTTTCTCATTGGTCCATGATATATTATGTGGGTAGATCTTCCTTGTTTTAAAAACGCCCCAAACACGACTGTACGCACTTATTTCCTTTTGGATTTTAGTATTGTAAGACAACTGATGATAGAGATTGAAAATTTACTATAATAAACTAATTTGACTGATTTTTTAAATTTATTTTAATTAAAGATTGATAATTTACTAATCTATAATAAACTATTTTGACTGATTATGTAATTTAGTATAATTAATAATCAATGTAGGCCTAATGTGATAATTACGGTATATAAACACTCGAAATCTCCTCAAGACCTTCTTAATCGGGCTTTGGCCGATCGCCCCTGGCCATTTCGCGATCTGGCCGGCCAAGGTCCGAAATCAAGAACAGATCGGGCTTTGGCCGGTCAAATGTGAGGTGACATTGGCCACTTCGCGATCTGGCCGGCCAGATCGCGATCTGGCCGACTTCGGGCTTTGGCCGTAACATATACATATTTACATTTTCGTCTGTTGTTCGTTGTCTGTATTCTGTAACTGTCGTCAGCGCATAGAACTGTCATCAACGGGATATTATTGTTATTATTATTATTGTTTTACCGTATATAAAACTTTTCGGAAGAAATATACTTTTTAAATGTAATACTTAATCACGAGGGGCTTTTTATTCATTATTTAAATATTTTTTTTTGGTATATGCAGATGTTTTAGTGTTATCTGGTAGTTTTTTGGGATTAAAGAAAACTGAATAATTTCTACACAAATACAATAAAGAATATAAAGCGATATTAGTCGAGTTAGATAATCTATAACAGCACAGCTTTATTGCACTAAATAAACAATGATTATAGCTTTGTCCCACATAGAGAAATTCAAAATCTGTACATAAATCGGGCCCTTTTGCTAAACTTAAAAAAACCAAATTAGTTTTTTCAAAACCTTTCGAATTTAAGTAAGTTATCCCAAACTATCTCAAACTTAAAAAAACCCATCGCATTTTAGAATCATTTTCAAAACCAAGTCAGTTAGTCAGTTTTACAAACTTTTTTAAGCTTTCAAAAAACCAAGACAGTTTCCACAAGCTTTCAAAAAACCAAGACAGTTTCCACAAGCTTTCAAAAACCAAGACAGTTTTCACAAACTTTTAAAAACAAAGACAGTTTTCATAAACTTTCAAAACAAAGAAAGTTTTCACATATTTTCAAAAAAAGCCAAGACAGTTTTCACTAACTTTCTTAACAACCAAGACAGTTTTCACAAACCTTTACAACCAAGACAGTTTTCACAAACTTTAAAACCACGACAGTTTTCACAATCTTTCAAAACAACCAAGTCAGTTTTCACAAACTCTTACAACCAAGACAGTTTTCACAAACTTTAAAAACCAAGACAGTTTTCACAAACTTTAAAATCAAGACAGTTTTCAGAAACTTTCAAAAACCAAGACAGTTTTCACAAACTTTCAAAAACCAAGACAGTTTTCACAAACTTTCAAAAACCAAGACAGTTTTCACAAACTTTCAAAAACCAAGACAGTTTTCACAAACTTTCAAAAACCAAGACAGTTTTCACAAACTTTCAAAAACCAAGACAGTTTTCCCACATTTTCAAAACCAACTCAGCTTGTACAAACTATGTTAACCATCGTGAGCCCTCCTCTTGATGCTGTTTATATGAAAATCTCAAATAGTTTACAAATAAAATACTACGACTCATTTAGTAAATATATGAAAATTTAATAATTAAAAAATGATGTGAAAAAATAGTTTAAAGACTTATGAAGGTTCTTTCGAAAACTTGACTCGAATGTTATAGAAGATATAGCCGAATGCAGTAAACAACGGCTTGTACACGCAGTCCAGGAGGGTCTGGACAATACTTTGCAAGAAGCTCATTTTGATCCCAAAGGCTTTGATCCAAGGCCTACAACACCAGATGGTACAGCAAGCTAGGCAGCCGAAGTGGAGACCCCAGAAAAACGCCATGGGGATGGCGAAGATGCAAGTTGCGATTCTGTAGGACCATAGCTTCGTGGCGTTAAATATCTGCAGAAAGAGAAAAACTCACATTAGTCCTTATTTATTAGCTAAAGTTGTGTTTATCAAACATCTTAGATTAAGTGTAGAGTTGCAGCTTCTTTCACATAATTAATTATATTCCAAGCAAGGACCTTGATTACAAACTAAGGAATTTTAAATAGTTTTTATGCACCACTGCTAGCGAAAAATTCATGTTATGAATTTTCTATATATATAATAAATATAATAGACTATTGACTTGGCCTATAAAAGACTTAGCTTACAGACTAGATATTAAATGGACCTAACGTCATAAGCTTAGCCATGATTTGAGTGTATATTACTAACTACTCAATTAAATCTTTAAAAGTTTCAAACCATGTACTGTTTTATTATGTTTTTGTTTCCATGTCCACGATTTCCAGCCGTCCTTTAGTTTTCACTTAATGACTATCACAGTGTATCAGGTATCCATCTGATGGAGTTATGCTCAGAATGTTACGCCTATCATGTCCGATGTTATTAAAAAAACAACAGAAATTACAACAACAAAATAAGACGTACAATGGGACGCAGTAAGGAAATATGGCTCCCCCGGGGCGGAAATAATAATTTGCGCCCCTCCCTATTAGTTTATTAGAAACCGGGCGCTTCCTGCTGCCCCTATTCTAGTAGCTCGGAATGGCGCCTGGAAAGGGCGCCCCATCAACCTCTCCTCCTCACTGCGGAACTGGATGCACATACCTTGAAGCTGTAAAGCCAAATTAAGTCAAAGGAAAAAACAGTCGAGTGGGGCTCAGCAAAAATGTCTTCAAACGTGACCTGGAAAAAACAAAATAAAGGGATGGTATTAGTTATAATTAAGTCAATTCATATGGGAAAGGGGGGGGAGGAGATAGATCCAGACTACGCCTAACCAGAATTCGCTTTGGACATTTGCCGTGGTCGAATATCTCGATATTTGTTTTAGAAGTACGTGCTTCGGCAAATAACACACACAAATAGTTACAAGTTACAATCATGAAAACATCTAATAACAATCATAATGAAATAAAAATGTCAAATTTTTGTTATTAAATAATCGGACTTGGTCAGTTTTGCCACTGGTTTAACTACCGCTATTGCTCTTAAGAAAGCGCATAGTGGGATATGGACAGGCGTGTGGAGAGGGGTAATAAAGGAAGAAATTAGCAATAGAATTATCTTTGCATGTCTTCGATAGCTTATACTTGGTACGTATTAGCAATAGAATTATCTTTGCATGTCTTCGATAGCTTATACTCGGTACGTATCCGAATTCGGCAATTAAGTTTTGGATTCGGTATTCGGTGAAAATCGTCTACTCGATTAGGCCGTAATATAAACATCTAAACATCATATCTTTATTATAATCTTTTCAAAAAACGCCGTCTAACAGTTATTGGACGTTTTAAGATTAGTGCACATTCAGGCCGACATGTCTACAGCATCTTTTTTTAACACAGAATACGCCTACATGAGTATATTATTAGCAGTGGCTTGGCCAGGATTGCGAGGTTGGGGAGGGTTGCACAGAGTGAAAAAAAAACTGTATGTTGATGCGGGGGGAGGGCGGCGAATAGCATAAAGTGTGAGTGGGGAGAGGAATGGTGAGGAAAAGTGACGAAAATTAGGACAGGGGGAGGGGGGAGAATAGAAGGCTTTTTATTCTGATCTCTTGTACAATTTCCATTTTAAACTACTGAGAAACTAATATTTTATCTAATTATCAATAATTGAAACGTACGAATTGTATACATGTAACATTTCAAAGCTTTAAACTCCATCTTTCGCTTATTTTATGAAAAAAAATTGGGTATCTGCAAAAATTAAAATTATTTGTAAGAATTAAATTAAAAAAAACACACACACAGAACTGGGACAGTGGACTGGTAGTCAAAACAATGGGCTAATGTAAAATGTTCAAAAACATTTTTATGAACGTTATAATTATTGAGATCATTGTAAATGGCCAAATTTGATATTTGAAAAAAAAAATTGTTTTGAAATAATTGTATTAAAATGTAGGCCTATATTAATGTAAATGATAATAGAATACAAATCTATTGACGCTATCTATAGCTAAATGCCTTAAAATTATTATAAATTACAGAAAAAGAATGACAAAAGGCGGGGGAGGCGGAGAAGGGCCGGGCGAGGTTGGGAGAGAGGCATGCCCCCCTCTGCTCCCTCACCCCCTCTTCCTTATTGTTTCCCGTGGCTACGCCTATGCCAATGAGCAATATCAACGCAGTATGTCATTGGTTATTTTTTTAGAAATAGTTAATAAACAAAGAAATTGTTAGGTGAGTTTCACTTGCTATTACTATCAAAACATAATGATATCAGAGTTAGTGTTGCTGTGATTATCTTTCACTCATTCTGTGATACTGTTCATGTAGTGTTTTTTAAAAACAGTATCAATGTACACGAGCATGGATTACAGCCCCACCCCCCCCCTCTTAATCAACCCGCTAGTTTATCACACGACTGTGAGTATCTTTGATAACAACGCGCTCTATTGTTTCCAGACCGCGCTAAGGAACCAGATGTAACACTCACATCCTTTTTTGTTTGTGTGTGTGTTCACAACTCATTGACAGCTATTGTCTGCTGCCAAACTAGCTGTTTGTGTTTCATCTTCTTTGTTTCTGTGATTGCTTGATTGTTAACCAGATGTAACACTCACATCCTTTTTTGTTTGTGTGTGTGTTCACAACTCATTTACAGCTATTGTCTGCTGCCAAACTAGCTGTTTGTGTTTCATCTTCTTTGTTTCTGTGATTGCTTGATTGTTAACCAGATGTAACACTCATATCCTTTTTTTTTTTTGTGTGTGTTCACAACTCATTGACAGCTATTGTCTGCTGCCAAACTAGCTGTTTTTGTTTCATCCTCGTTGTTTCTGTGATTGTTTAATTGTTAATCGACATATGACTTGATATTTTTCAGTCTTTACAAACGATTGCTTGATGCATTAAATTCGCTAAAAATTTTGTAAAAGTTCAGCCCCCACCCCCTAGAATTTGGTAAATATTTGTCACGCAAAAGTTCAGCCCTCCCCCTCCCCCTTGAAAAAAATTTCTAGCTTCGCCCCTGTTGATTGATGTTCTTTATTTAAAAATCCACTCTTTCTTTTTCACTCCTATAAGCCGCGTCTTTATTAGGATATGATAAACTATAATATTTATGATAATGATACAATTGTCAGTGTGTCGTGTGTATGAGAATGTATATTTCGTACCATGCATATTATTTAATCTAATAAATTTAGTGAAATTAAATAAACAAATGCTGGCTTATTTTCCAAATGAAAGAAACTGTGTATGTGTCACCCAGAAACTTAGTTTAAAATATCCCAAAAAAATACGTAAACAAAGTAAATTAAAGCTAGATTCTAACATTCTCAACACATAAGTTTTTGCTCCAACCAAAAACCTCCATACCAGCAACTCATCCATGGCATATAGTATAATTCCATGAACTCATTCTCAATATGCGACAGCGACATTGCCTCCATTGACCGTTTGAATGACTTGAAAGGTCGCTGAATTGAAATCAAATCAAATCGCTCCTCTGATTGGCAAAGACGGGGCAAGGATCTTAGTGGTGAATTCGCCATTGGAAAAAGCTCTCCTACTAATGGAATGGTAAAGGATTACAACGCTCAGGCTCTTCTATAAAGAAAAAGAGAGAGATAGAGAAAGAGAGAGAAAAGAGAGAGAGAGAGAAAGAGAGCAATTAAGAATTAACGAAAAAGTGAGAGATTTAAAAAATAAGAAAGAGAGAACGAAAGAGAGAAAGACACACAGGCGGAAAGAAAACTAGAGAGAAATAAAGAAAGAGAGAATAAGAGGAGGTATTAGAGATAGAAAGAGAGAGAGAGAGAAAGAGAGAGAGAGAAAGATAGAAAAAAGGGAAAGAAAGAGATAAACAGGAAGTATAATAAAAGAGAGAAAGAGAGAGATGTGCATCCTGCAATCCATAGTTTACTGTCAAGAGTCTACAATCGTGCGCGTGCTGACCTAGATACGCCGCTCAATGCTAAACGTCCAATTATAGCTATTATCTATTGACAATCTCATTATGTCCCATCGTACCCTCCTGTGGCAGCAGATCAGATGGGCTGCAACAATTTGGCGCACAATTTTTTTTTCTATTTTTTTTCCCATTGTACTTGAATTCTGCATGCAAGTCTTGTGTGAGTAAATTCCCAGTTCGATCGAATCGTGGATGATATTCATCAGCACAATAACTGCATTGAAGCTATATAGTACGCAGAGGCGTTGCTGAGGGGGTGGACGAAGGGGGGGGAAACATCTTCCAAAAATCCAGCTTTTTTATCAAACCCTTAATTTTTATAACATTTTGTGTGTGTGTGAAAAGTTTATAACTCTAAAAAAACACGTGTACAGATGTGCCGGAGTATTAAATAGAATTTGTACTTGCTCGATTTAACATCTAAAATATTTTTTCTATTGTGTATGATTTGATTTTAATATCACATTAATGTATGGCCGTTTCATGATGTTTTTAACTTGTGATAACCTAAGCAGTAAATTTTTGTTTAAAACAAACAGCGTCAAAGTTTTCACAAGCTACTGTATCAGTACTGTGATTTTCTTTTATGCATTTACTTCTTGAGAATATTTGCACATTGGGTTGGATACAATTTTCGCTCAGAAAAAAAGCTTTAATACTTTGACATATTTGTTAAATCTAATTTTTAATATTTATTTTTTTAACTATTGATGTAAGATTAGTTTTTTAAAATTATTTTAAAGTCTTTTAAATCGTAAATTATGTGTTATTAATTTTGCCTGGTATTTCCCCACCGCCCCTCTTCCATACATTGCTCTATTTGTATCAGACACTTCTTGCACTTTTCCAAATACCCCTACTTTTCAATCCTGGCTACGCCACTAGTTACACAATATTTATAAAACTCAGTCAATTAGTTTCTGGTCTGCGGTATGAATGCTAAGTTCGATCGATGGTTTTTACAAATTCTCTAACCACAGCGGTCCCCAGAATTGTATTTACGTCAAGCCTGCAAGCCACACTTTGAAGCACTTGTTGACGACTTCAACAACAAAATTAAAGTGACGAAATGATTCACATTTTGAGTTATTTAGTTATTCTCATAGTGATTTCAATGCTGAATCTAATGGCGAACACCGTTTAGAGAAATAGTCTCTTAACTAAGTGTATTTTACTGTAACCCCTGTCTGAAACATGATTTTGAGAAATTTCACATTTATTATTTTGCTTTGCACATGAAACAACAGAGGGTGTTACTTTAAAAATATTTTTGTAAAAAAAATATAATTATTTGTAGAATCAAAACTCACCCCAGAAGTGTGCAGAAATAAATAAATAATTAGAAATCATCAAGATCCGAAAATCGATATTGTACACCCCTACGACATATTTTTTGGCTGTGTCCGTCGGTTGTCGACCCCTGGTCTATATCATAGTGGCCTATACTATATGCCTACTATAGTGGAACTGAAGTAATGACGATGATAGACGGTGTGGGGGTGGAGGGGTGGCGTGCATAACATACTTCTGCCTAATGATGTACAAAATGATGTCGGCAACTGTTTTACAATGGTGTGCCAAAGTAGGATTTGTAATTAATTTAGCGTGCCAAAAGCCTAATATGATTGCCAACCTCTGATATAGATTACATAGATCATGCAAAAAGAAAAGTCTTGGAGAACGACACATTACTTCCGGTGATAACTTATACCTCATTGATACCAGAGACTCATAATGGTTAATAATTCTTAATTGTCTCCTTTGGTATAATCCTGCAGTATTTTTGTATTAAAGTGAACAAAAACAAAACTTTCTTCTTGTTATGCCCATACTGGAAGTCACAGTCTAATTTCCACAACTGTTGGGCAATCAGCGATGCATTCATTTTACATCATTACTTCAGCCCTTACTAGGACAACGGCTTTTTTTGACGCCCGTTACACATTCTATCTGCTTCAAATAGTGCATTAACCAATATTTTTCGAGAATCAATCATAATAAGTTGTAAATAAATTATATATTTCTTTTATTTTTTTTTATTTTGCGGTAGATACATTTTAACATTGCAGAATTATGCCTGACCTACCTTTACAGATTCGTTGATATTCAGAGGGTCCCGCGTTTTGATGTCGCGTGCCTCAACGTCATACCTTGGCCCTTCAGGGTCCATTTCATCGTCTCCAACCTGCAAACGTATTTCTGAATCCACTTTAGTAGACATCTCGATTGAAAACCTATTAATTCTTCTTCTTTGTATACTAATGTACAAGTTTCTTTTTTTTTTTTTGTTATTTATTTTTTTCAAGCTAAATTAACAATAGCGCTAGATCTATTATATTATTTTATTCATGGAAATGCTTAAAAAAAATATTAAAAGTCAAATTTGTCGAGCACAAAAACAATGAATTATACACACAATTACATCATGTGCTGACAATAAAAGACAAAATGATTTCCCTAGAAAGAAGCACAGTTGACATAAAAATGTAAGCACACACACACACAGACTCTAGCCTCAAATCTGGGTCTCTCGTGTTGAGTTCGGCTAGAGCGCGCATGAGTTTAAAACAAAAAAAGAAATAATTCTATATCGAGTTACAAGTTGTTTCCCTTTTGTAGACTTGCCAACTTTTGTTGTCGCCACTTGCCGGCATGACATTCACAGATAAAGTAATGGCCGGATGGTTCTCAAACAATTCTGCAACAGTCTAATCGAAATTAGATTTTTTTCATTCTCTACAATAGTTCATATGAATTTTAATATTAATTGAACACTCTTGAACAAGTGTTTTCATATAATAGAATCTATGGGCAACGGATTGTGGTAAATATTCACACTTTACAATAGTAACATTATTATATTTTTTTAATAGTTAAATGTAAAATCATGGAAGATTTAAGAGCAGTTATGATAAGCTTAGGACCTCATAAAGCATGGAATGCAATATAATTAGGAATACAAAACAGTAACAAAATAGAAAGTTATCGACAAAAAAAAAAAACAAAAAAAAAAAAAAATCTTCTTGTTCTATAAGTAGTATAAGCAAGAAAAACTCTTTTAAATTCTATTTCTTCTGAAGGGGATCAAGGTATGGAATGGGTTGTCACAACAGACATGTACAAAAAGCAACTCAATATCATGTATAGCCTAGCATTTATCGACATCCAGGTCTACTCAATCCACATAGGCAATGCCTAAACGCTTAGGACGCAATAATATTATGTATAAAAGGTGCATGAGTGTCATTAAAGTATAACATAAACAAATTATAGGCCTAATATATGAGGTAGTGAGTAAATATTTTAAAATTGTGATCGAAAAAAGGTCAAATGTATTTATTTCAGGTATAAAAGTAAAGTAAGTAAAGTACCCTTCGGACCAAACTGATCAAAGTGCTGGTGAAGCAGCGTTCACCAATTTCTGTGACCACGGTATACAATAGGATGTGTGCCCAGCACAATGCCCAGCCACATAAACTTGACCCCAACTAGTGTCAGGTACCACCCATCAGAGCTGAGTAGACTCAGGGGGCACCCTCAGGTCCCGGGAAAAAAATCCTAGCCTGCACTAGGATTCGAACCCTGAACCTTCGGCCATACTGTCCCCTTATACCATGTATGTTAAAACAATATATGTTTTACTTTCAAGATCTCGACTCTAGACGATAGGTTCTCAACCTTTTTCGGCTCACCGCACCCTTTTAAAATCTTACCGCTCACCGCCCCCAACTTAATTTTTATTAAACATAAATATAATTAATTCTAAAACTAATTTATTTGTATTGTTATTTAGAAATATAAGAGACTTATTTAATAGCACCTTATCATGTAATTTCTGTAATTATTAATGTTTAACATATAAACTCCTTAAATGGACAAACAATTAATGTAGGAAATGTTTATTTACAACTGTTTAACGTAAATTATTTAATCCTCTAATACTTAAATCTTGTTATGAATACCATAATGTTGAATGTATATGAAGAAATAATAATAATCAGTAATATTTATTATATTGCAAAACAGAACTTGTTCGGCATCACTATTGATTCAATAGTGATGAGGAACAAGTTAACATTAATTAAAGGGAGATAATTAACCCGTTTCATTGGAGCTAATATTTCTGCATTTGTTTTCTTTTATAAAAAAAATAAAATAAATGGCTTACATTTATAACTTTGAAATGATGAAACTGTAAAAAGTATTTGAAAATTAAATAAATATTATATGACTAAATAATTTATATGTATACTTTCAAGCATTTCAATAACTACCCAGTTTGTATGATTACTACGTATCTATACCTCTCATCGGTAGTTGTCGGCATATCACAAGTGATTCTAACGGATTAAAGGACATCTCGGTATATCAAAATATCATTAATAATGGCATATGTTAGGGCGACAGACCGGTGAACCAACAATAGGACCAACCAGCCGCACACCATATTTGCCAAATACTGACCCCTACTTCATCGAAGTCATTGCGATTCATATTTCTTCTTAATTTAATAATATAATGTATTGTTGTGGGGTATCAGATTTAGCAGCACTTGCGTTTACATCATATTTCATCCAAAAACTAATAGATTCATATATCTGAGGTGTTCAAATTATATATGCTCTAGACTGTTCTCAGTGCGTAAATGACCTAGAACCTCCAATAAAAAATTCATTCCATAGAGAGGCAAAACAGTCACGTGGGTTTCTCATTTCCATTATTATAATTATTTATTAAACAAACACTCCCCCCTGTGAGCATGGGCGTCTTCAGACATTTCTATATAAGGGTGAGGGTGGGTGGGGCAAACGCGGTATTTTTATACAGTATGTCCATGAGTCGGCAACCTAAGGACAGCGTGCCAGACTTGACACGCAGAGCGATTTTTAGTGGCACGCCAGGTAGACATTTCAGGAGATTTTTTTAATGCAAGAATTATAGCATGAACATCATGTTGTACGTCGAGGGTTAAAGTTCAGGAAAGTTTGTGTGTAAAGATCTCAACTTTGGACTCGCGATCTGTTATTGTATCTATTGTTAAGATAGTCAAGTTTTATAGTTTCTCACCTTTTATTGATTTACAGGCCATCTCAAGTCACTTCTAAGAGAAAGTGATACGGAATATAGAGCTCTGCTGTTGCACACATTGTTCCTTACCTTAGATGAGGTTAAGGTTTTGGATAACTGACTGTTGAAGCCGATGTTTGCTGAATGACATAGCAACACATTTCTATGAGCTGAACGTGCGTCAAACAGCACTTGAATTGCTAGACCACTGGAATGAATTTGCATTGAAACTGAACATGTATATATTTTTAGCTAACATAAAATGCAGGAGGCTGAATTTTAAACATTCTAAAAAATAGGCATCAAAATGTGCCAATTTGCGAAAAAGTCTGGAAGGAAGCTGATTAGGAAAGTCACCTGATGTTCTCAACTGCTAGGGGCATTCACTCTAGTTTTTATTTTTTGGTTCAACTTACACGTGTGACCAGATTTTACCGCACATGAAAGGTGCTTTAAGCATAGGCAAAGAGGTCACACATGACCACTCAGAAGTAACTAAATATGTACCCGACATTGAACAATGAGTAGAGCATTCAAGGACAAGGCGCTCGTTATTTGATAGGCCTACACTACATGCTAATTATCTTATCCTGTCTTATACATTACAGACGCTCCTTCTATAAAGAAGAGTATTGCGTCCTACGCTCATCCGTGGTCCGAGTCTAGTCTTGCATTTGTATAAATGTTTTAAATGATGTTAAGTTACTGGTTTTCCTGGTTTGTTCAGGCAACCCATTTCATGATTAAATGTCACTCGGGAAGAAAGCGTAGGCCTACTTATATGCATTTTTTCTCGCGTAAGGGATAAGGAAAGTGTTTATCTGAGCATTGTAACAGGTTACATGTTAATTTAATTAAAACGAGTTTTTATGCGAGTATTCTTTCTTCTTCTTCTTCTTCTATCCCATAACCCGAGCGAGGGTCGTTGGGGCACCATTTTTTGACAGTTGGATAATTTTGCGCCATTTGTCTCGGTCCTGCGCCGCCCTTTGGATGTCTGCAAGAGACAAGCCGGTCCACTCCTTGATGTCATCATATAACGCATAAATATTCTTTACTTAATTTTAAAAAAAAATGTTTATTTGTTTTATTATTTTGATAAATATAAAAGGCTTATATACAAGCATTATATGTAATAGTTGGAATTATAAATGTTTTTATAAATCTCCTTAAATCGACGTAAACAATTAGATTTGTAAATTTAATTGATGCTAAAAAAAATTTTTTACAATTGTTTAACGAAGATTAATTTTATACCTTTAATTACTAGTTGAAATAAATACCATAATGCTAGATTTATATAAGGAAATAATTATTAATAAGTAATTTTAGTTATATTACAAAACATAACCTATTTGGCATCACTATAAATAGAATCAAATGTGGAAACTTTAATTTAGGGGAGATAATTAACACATTTTTATTTGCGTTAATATTTCTGTATGTTTTCTGCGGTTTTTTTATTTTTAAAAAATATGGCCTACAATTATAATTTTAAAATAATAAAACTATTAATAAAATAATATTTGAAAATTATATAAATATTTTATGAGTGAAGAAATTAAATGTACATCTTTATAATATAACACTACATTAACTACTCACTTTGTAAAATAACCACGTATCTTTTCCACAAAACTGCAATCATATGCCGGTATCTAAACAATCAAAAACTATATTGAAAAATCTCACTTAACTTTGATCATAATATAATGAAACGGATCGGCGACCTTATTACAATAGTGTGCTAAAGTGTGATTGTTAATTTATTCGGCCTAATAGTCGACCTGATGCACCATTCAATTTCTTGTATCGACGCCTGCTTTACACAAAGTGTGGGGAGTCTAGTCACTGCGATCGCTTCTTTTCTTTCTGGCTAGGATCAGTGTTGCGTATAATCTGATCTCGGAAGGCGGTCAAGTTGGCACCTGGAGGAAACGGCTGGGACAATACAGTGTCAATACACTCGGTAGCGGTATGTTGTCCGAGCTTTCCAGGACTGCATAATTTGCATAATTTTCTCACATTGGCTCTCATTCATGGTCGGACTGGACCACAGCTGGTCTGCACTCGGCTCTCATTCATGGTCGGCCGGCCTGGACCACAGCTAGTCTGCACTCGACTCTCATTCATGGTCGGCCTGGACCACAGCTGGTCTGCACTCGGCTCTCATTCATGGTCGGCCTGGACTACAGCTGGTCTGCAATCGGCTCTCATTCATGGTCGGTCTGGACCACAGCTGGTCTGCAATCGGCTCTCATTCATAGTCAGCCTGGACTACAGCTGGTCTGCACTCGGCTCTCATTCATGGTCGGCCTGGACTACAGCTGGTCTGCACTCGGCTCTCATTCATGGTCGACCTGGACTACATCTGGTATTCAATCGGCTCTCATTCATGGTCGGCCTGGACTACAGCTGGTCTGCAATCGGCTCTCACAATTGACGTAAGAGTGATGGTGCAGCGGGTGGAACTAGCTGATCCACGACTGGTGACCCGACTTTCATGACGGGAAGTCAGTACGGGTATTAGTAAAGTTGCCTATACCATGCGACATTTAAACGCCGAAAGGCTCACGCGAGTTTGAAAGAGCTCCAAGCGTCTCCTATTCTAGCAGGAGCTAGAATTAAATCTTGACAACTATATTAATGTCTTAGGCATTAACTATTAGATTTAACTAATGAAATTATGCAGTTCACTAATGAAATTATGCAGTTCACTAATAAAATTATGCAGTTCACTAATAAAATTATGCAGTTCACTAATAAAATTATGCAGTTCACTAATAAAATTATGCAGTTCACTAATAAAATTATGCAGTTCACTTATAAAATTATGCAGTTCACTAATAAAATTATGCAGTTCACTAATAAAATTATGCAGTTCACTAATAAAATTATGCAGTTCACTAATAAAATTATGCAGTTCACTAATAAAATTATGCAGTTCACTAATAAAATTATGCAGTTCACTAATAAAATTATGCAGTTCACTAATAAAATTATGCAGTTCACTAATAAAATTATGCAGTTCACTTATAAAATTATGCAGTTCACTAATAAAATTATGCAGTTCACTAATAAAATTATGCAGTTCACTAATAAAATTATGCAGTTCACTAATAAAATTATGCAGTTCACTAATAAAATTATGCAGTTCACTAATAAAATTATGCAGTTCACTAATAAAATTATGCAGTTCACTAATAAAATTATGCAGTTCACTAATAAAATTATGCAGTTCACTAATAAAATTATGCAGTTCACTAATAAAATTAAGGAGTTCACTAATAAAATTATGCAGTTCACTAATACAATTATGCAGTTCACTAATAAAATTATGCAGTTCACTAATAAAATTATGCAGTTCACTAATAAAATTATGCAGTTCACTAATAAAATTATGCAGTTCACTAATAAAATTATGCAGTTCACTAATAAAATTATGCAGTTCACTAATAAAATTATGCAGTTCACTAATAAAATTATACATTTGCTATAAATGCAAAAAGAAAAAAAGAAAGAGGATAGTTACAACCATTTTTTTTTATATTAAATACAAAAAACTCTTAAAGATTTTCTGTATAAAGTTCTTTAGCTTTTGAAATTGGTCTTGCTACGACGCTTAATAAATTGTCTTATAACAAAGAAATGAAAAACTATAGATCTTGTAGAGCAGGTTGAATGATGTAGAAATCTGTGTTTGGCACACTATTAGCAAAAGGTTGTCGACCCCTGATACAGTCAATACAGATACGTTTCCTCCTTATTATCCCCCCCCCCCCCCCTTTAACCCTTTGTACTTATAGATAAAAAGGAAATCGCACTTTCACTTAAAACTTGTTGTGTTAAAATATTTCGCTTAATAAAAAACTATTAATTACCGGATTTAGACTTTGACTTTAAAAACTACTTCCTATGTCAGCCAATGAGTAATAGTTAAGTATTACGCCTATAGCATCGCCGCCATTGGGGATAAAGATAGAGCTAATTTTGCTAGGACTATCCCAGCAGGTACATCACGTCGTATCGACGGGGAAAAAACGTGGAAAACACGTCTTTTCCCCGTCGATACAACGTGATGTGCCCGCTGGTTAGCCACACCACCAGAAAAAGATATGGAAATAGAGATAGATTCCTCCAAATAATGAAAAGGAATGGTTATAGATTTTAAAGGACCCATCCGTTGATTTATTTATCATATGAAATCATATCTTATTGCTTTGGATCTACGGTATCTCAGGGGTCGGCAACCGTTTCAGACGAAAGAGCCAAAAGTTAGAATTTACAAAATTTCCCAGTTTTTAAAGGAGCCACTAACATTTTTGTTTCAATATTATGGTATTTGATTAGGATTAGGTATATACATTTGATTTTTTATTTAAAATCTATAGCTTTAAATGTGAAATAATATTTATGCATATACAAAAATACAAATGTTTCGCACAAAACATATTAAAGTATTTCAGCTAGCTCTGCTAAAATTAGTAATCAAATAATTTAACTATAATTTCTTTTGTAAGTTTGGTTAAATCTGGTTCATAACTTGTTGTTTTCAGTTTCCAGCACGCCATTAGATTTTTATTTGTTAGTTCAATTAGTTGGTTTGCTTTTTATTACATTCCTGCAAGAGAACGCTTGCTCGCACGAATATGTTGACCCTGAAGATCGTCAGCACTCCAAATGCCAACATCTTCACCTCACTGTAGCATTCTGAAATACTTTTTTAATCCATGCGTCAAATAAGAGTGCCTCAACTCGCGGCATTTCTTTTAGAGCTGTCCAGTTGTGCACGTGCATGCTACAATCTTGCTCTTGAGTTCTGTGAACTTGTCACTCCATAAGTGTTTGGTTTTCAAATCCAGCAACAGCATTGGAAGCGAACCAACATCAATTTAAAATGGCTCAATGTTGATCGCATTTTTATTTGTGCTGAGAGGATTTACTATGAACGCCAGAGTACTTACGTTTGTTTTGAATTGCTCCAATCTCTAAGCGAATCCACCCTTCATTTTGTTTATAGCTATGTTGAAGTAATTATTGTCAATACTTGCATTGGTTTCATCGCGATATTGCTTCAGATTTTCGAAATGAATTAATTTACCGCTCTCTATGTCTTCGACAAAAAGAAGTAATTTATTTTCGAAACACACCACTTCTTCGAGCAGGCATAGGCTGGGTTTCCCCTTCGTTCCAGTTTTATATTTAGCTCATTTAGTTTCTTTGTGACATCCACCCTGAAGTTGAATCTTTGCAGCCATTTGTCTTCTTTCAATTCGGGATGGACAATACCTTTTTCATTGAAGGATGTTTTTTTTTCACTCAAGCAAGAAGCAACACTTTTCAATATGTTACCCCTGGAAATCCATCACAATTTATAATATTGTGCAGAAGTAGGTCAGAATACTGGCTTTCTATTTCTTCAAGAAATTACTTTAACTGGCGATGGTAGTGTGCTTTTGCGAAATGCTGTTAATGATCTTAATTATCAAGTTCATGACCTCAACTATTTCGGCCGGAAATGTTTGGGCACAAAGGGCCTCTTGATGAATTATGCAGTGAAACGTTAAAATTTTGTGTTTTTTTTTTGCTCGAAGAATCGGTGCTACACTTTTGTGTATTCCTGTCATTCTTCTGGCTCCATCAGTTGCTATGTAAACGATTTTATTTACATCGATTTCATATTTTTCCAGGCATTTTCGCACAGCATTTGCTATATCTTCTCCACGAGTTTGCCCTGAGAGCGGCAGCAATCTTAGCAGTTCTTCTTTTGGACCTTGGGGCGACACATACATGATGTAAAGGGTAACTTGTGTCGTGTCTTTTATGTCGCAAAACGCATCCATAGCAAGTGATAAAGCAGAAGCCAGTTGCATATGTGTTACATTTGAAGACATTTTAATAGTTCTATCTTGTACTGTTTTAGCAGATAATGGCAAATCTTTGATCTTCATTATTTCTGCTTTGTTTTTGAAATCACGAATCAGTTTTTAGCTCCATGTATGAAACAATCTTTGACGTATCACCATCCGTGAATGCCTTCCCTCTTTTTGCTATTTGTAGTGATATTGCAAAGCTTGCCAGATTTATACTATTTGAAGATTGCGCCCAGTTACTTCGCATACAACTTAACTAATGTTTTTGTTTTTGAAGCTCTTTAACAGCTTTTTTCCGTGCGTCACCGGTTGGATATTTAGTAGCGAATAGGGTATGTTTTGTAGTGAAGTAACTCTCCAAAATTGACATCTTTTCTTGGCAAATGAGACAATAGGGAAGGCCATCTGTGTTGCAAATGAACGCAAACGACTCCGACTAAACGCTACCATCCGCTGGGTTGCTGGCTATGTGCTAGTAGTAACTAGCGGCTGTCAGTTGACCGTCTGCTCTCTACTCCACCTATTCTCACTGTTCTCTGTTGAGTTTTTATCCCGTTTGCAGTATCTATTTTTTTGTATTATAATATTTTTTAATGAATTTTGAAAATAAAATATTTATATATATATTAATATTTGCGCATGGAATTGAAGAGCCGCATCTTGACATCGAATGAGCCGCATGCGGCTCGCGATCCGCAGGTTGCCGACCACTGATCTATTTCATAGATTAAAAATGAGTCAAGCTAGTCATCTTGGTCTCTATTGCTATTCTTTATAGAAGGAGCGTCTGTAATAGACTATATAAGATAAGATTTAAGAGTCCACAGATAAAATAAAACAATGTCTAAAGACATTTAAGCTTAGGCTATATCATATTATTATGTATTTTGTAATGTATTAGCCTTCCGAAAATTGTGCCTTTTGCCACCCATTTTAAAATGCACACAGTAAATAATATTTTAAAAACATTTTCATTAATATTTCCAGTTCTGTCAATAATTTGCTGCCAAAATTTTGCTGCATGCACATATCTATTGGGCAAGACTTTAAGACTATTTTAGAGAAATATAGGTCCAACCATATTTATCGTTTTTTTATCGTGTTTAAAAAGAGCTTAAAGACCTTTCTATTTCATTATGGTATATTATAGTAGCTCTGTTTTGCATACCATGCAATATGCCTACATTTACTTTCACTTCAATAATTTATACCAAGAACGCACTGAGCATGCTAAATTTAATTGCATGCATACACACGCTAGCATATATAAATAAGCATTATGATTAGGTTATCTATTAGAAATATGGGTGTGCAGTGTTACGGGTCTCTAAGGGGACGTCCCTAAAAAAACTTTAAGTATTATCTTCATTTTCTTTCTATTTAGTGAAGTATATGTTGTTATTTTCTTTTATACCGTCAGTTTCGCGCAAAACTAACAAAAAATAAGCTTATATTATTATGTCTTTTACACAGTAAAAATTATATTTCTCAATAAACTACTGAATAAATATTTTAATTAAAACACAAAATGTTTTATATATCCTGATATATTTTAGTGAATTAGTGCCAACACATTTATAAATGAATTCTTAAAGCATGTTCAAAATAGTGTAGGCTTCAGAGGAGTTAGAATTGTTTAGAAAGAAAAAGAATAACAGACTCTAACTCTTAGGCTAAATTTCCGAATTCTGAAGGTACAAAACAAGAAATACATTCATTGAAAGCATTATTTCCAATACGTGTTTTATGGGCCAACATAGATCAATGGTCAATACCCACGGATAGTAAGTTCTGCCAGAGTTCAAAAGTAGGGTCTCTTATCGATAACTAATTAGTTTAAAAGCAAGAGAACTGCGGCGCGTTCTAGATAATGTTTATTAATAAGGCCTTACCGCCAAAGCCACGGAGTATCTATGCTGGCATGTTATCAAAATGTTGAGAAGTGCTACTTGCACGATATAATTCTGCTAACTATAGGCCTATTATTGTGTCTGAAGGATATCCACGTACAAAATATCATTTCCGACATTGATCATATTACATCTCCCCACACATTGTCAATTACTTTTCCATTAATTGCGGGGCCATTTGTTCCCACACTGTGACCATTTCTCCCCATACTTTGTCCATTTCTTCCACACACAATGTCCATTTCTCATTATAGGGCCTACCTTGTCCATTTCTTCCACACACAATGTCCATTTCTCATTATAGGGCCTACCTTGTCCATTTCTTCCACACACAATGTCCATTTCTCAACATACCTTTTTCTATTATTATTCCCGACACAATGTCCGTTTCTCCCCAAATTGACATATTTTCGTATCTAAGCCTACCTATCATTAAAACAAAAACATATCACTTAAGGCAGTGGTTCCCAGCCTGGGGGTCGAACGACCGTTTCACGGGGTCGCCAACGATCATCGGAAAACACTTATTTTTGATGGTCTTATTGTGGCTTTCCACAACAACGTGTACAGCACGGTACTCTTCGGTGGCGCCACCTCAGAACCGACCACTGTGATGTGGAGGGTTGTGTCCTGGCACCAACACTCTTTAGTCTAAACACTAAACCAATGAATGGCAACCTTTTGATAATAGTGTATGAAAGTGGGATTTCTAATTCTTTCAGAATGCCAACAGCCTAAATGTCACCCTGCTTTAGTACTCTATTTCTAATAGAATATACTTGAATGGTGTGTTTTTTTCGGAGTCTTCTGCGTGTCATTGAAGATCGTTCTGTGTGCCTAGTGGCAGTGGTTCTTAACCTTTTGAAGTCGGGGAGCACTTTTGATCATGACAAAAATTTGGGGAGCACCAAAATCAAGGAGTAAAAAAAAGAAAAACAAATACACATACGTACGACTTTTATTGAAAATAAAAGATTATAACATAAGAGTTTAAAATTATAACATGACAAACAAATTTTTAATAAACATAAATTTAATAAGTAAAAAAATAACATTGAGCAAAATTCAATTCAGAAAAATAAAAAGATTTAATGTGAAACCTGAGCTTGACGGTTTTTACACATTTCAGTGATATTAGGCCTAATTTTAGAAATAGCTACCCTCAATTCTTCATCCAAATGAGTAAGTGTTGCTCGTTTTTACTTCCTTTATTTTAAGTTGTAATTTCTGTCTGTCTGTCTGGTTGCAATAATCGTGAAAGCAAGAATTGGCTTCGATTTTTCGACCACTTCCCGTGGTCCAATCGAGTTTTGGACAGCAGACGTGTGGCGACTAACAATACATTCTATCAAATTTTCAGTTAAAACAACTTAATAATACTACACTTATGACAATATTCATTTCTTTAAAGGAAAGTATAAGAAAAATTTTGGTTTCACTTAAAAAATGCCTGTGCAACTTTTTATACTTTTTCGGCGCAAATCTAGAAAAAAAAATTATGCGCTAAGATTATTTTTAGAACATTTCATACGGAGTAAGGAGATATTTTTGAGATTTGCGACACATATATTTTTCTGTACGTTTCATTTGCAGTAGTCAATCAATTATTTAATTACATGATGGTAAACTTAGTTTGCAAATAAAGGGAGTATAATAAAAACTTCGTTTTTATGGTGTTCTTGTTACTCCCTTTATTTTAAGTTGTAATTTCTGTCTGGATGGTTGTAATCATCGTGCAAGAATTGTAATCATCGTGCAAGAATCGGCTTCGATTTTTCGACCACTTCCCGTGGTCCAATCGAGCTGAAATATGGACAGCAGACTTGTGGCAACTAACAATACATTCTATCAAATTTTCAGTTAAAACAACTTAATAATACTACACTTATGGCAATATTCATTTCTTTAAAGGAAAGTATAAGAAAAATTTTGGTTTCACTTTAAAAATGCCTGTGCAACTTTTTATAGTTTTTCGGCGCAAAGCTAGAAAAAAAATTATGCGCTAAGATTATTTTTAGAACAATGTATACTCCGTATACAGTAAGGAGATATTTTTGAGATTTGCGACACAGATATTTTTCTGTACGTTTCATTTGCAGTAGTCAATCAATTATTTAATTACATGATGGTAAACTTAGTTTGCAAATAAAGGGAGTATAATAAAAACTTCGTTTTTATGGTTTTCTTCTTTAGTTTTTATGTTGGTGAATATCGAGAAACCGATTTCACACAAATATGATGTTGAAAATTGCAACAAGATTTTAAGTGCCTTCATGGAGATAGCTGAGTATTCTTCTTGCACAAAGATCCAAAATTAATCCAGAACCATTTCGAAAAATTTTATTTTAAGTGTACGATACGATGATATGTTGATTAATTCTTCTTCTTCTTGGTATGACAACTTACTATTTGATGTATCAACCGTGGCAAAGGGATTAGGTATCCAGTCATATGTTTCTACGTTTATTGATGGAAAATAAAATTCAATCTTTTCTTCTAATAAAGTTAAATGCTCTGTTACTGCTGAAATAATTTCGTCGGTAGTGTTATCATTAAGAGAAGGAAAGATATCTACTTTCTTTTTCTCCAACAAATGATTTTTCCGAAAAATAACTTTTTTTCCGAAAGGCTGTCAATTTGTCGGTCGATGTTCAAACATTTTCTTTTCTTCCTTGAAGGCTGGTATTAACACAGTTTAAATAATAAAAAATATCAGCTAAATATGCCAATTTAGCTTACTAAATGTCATTTTGAAGATATTCCACAAAATCATCGATATTTTCATTTTGGAAAAAGGTCATCAATTTATCCTTCAGTTCTAACTTTTTTCCTCTGAATAACCATCTCACTTCAGAAATTAGGTTAAAAGCCAAGCTTTCAATTGATATAAAAAAAACTACAACATTTTTAATATTTTCTCTTTTTTTTCTTTGACTAAAGTTTTCAATCAATCATTTTAAAATGTTCAACATAAGATATATAAAAGCGCTAAATATCAAATGAAAGCCCAGGATCCCTACTTTAAAATGGTGGTCAAATTATGCTTCTGAGTTGATTACCGACCGAGCGGCGAACGATCGCGTAACACGAGGGAGAACGGAAATTTACTGACCCGTTGTGAAAGCCGCTGTCAAAACGACCCAACCCCCCACTATTCAAACACACAAAACACTTTCTAAAATACAATTAATGAGTTTAAAAGTTAAATATTTTGTTAGATAAAGGCTTCAACTTTAATCACATATCAATTTTATTTATATAGCATTAGTACAAGTGAGTCAAAACTTCGTTACAAAAACAGTAAAAATAAGCAAAAAGGCCGATTTTTCCCCCTTTGGACTACCTATTATAAGCATTTGTTCAGCTCAATCAGATAGAGTAAGTGAGTGAACATTAAATTTTGAGTTTCATAATTTCGAGGAGCACTTGCAACTACCTCGCGGTGCTCCGCGGAGCACCGGTTAAGAACCACTGGGCCTAGTCTAATACGCTTGCCCTTAACCCTGGTCTAGACTATTATTCTTTTCTTTACAGTTTTCAAACCTTATTAAATAAGGCTTTCAAAAATTTTCATTGTAGATTATGTTTATTTATAGTTGTTACTAATAAATGAAGTAAATGCGTACCAATGAATACAAGCTAGCAGCTAAAAGGGTGTTTTAAAAGTTAGCCTACATTTATAATGTAAAATCATTATTTAATTGATTGTTCATTTTACATATTTTAATAAATTTGAGTACCGTTACCGGTATACACATATACAATATTTGTTCTTTGTTTTCAAATGCAAATTGTGTAGTAAAAAATTTGTTTACTTAAATTATTGCCCCAGAGACTTAAAATTAGGACTATTATCTCCCTTGAATAGATTTAGTAAGCGTTTTTTTTTTGTTTTTTTTTACATCGGGTTTGCTCACGTTGAATTTTTTTTAAACAAATTACAGACGGATGCACCGAACTACTATTTCACACTGAAGTCATGTGGTTGTCGTTTTACAACATGTTTTAAGCTTCGTGGTAAACTCGGCACTCTTAAACTTTCAAATCAGAAAGCAAGACCGCAGTTCAAAGCACTTTTTGGCGATAAAAGTGAACTGCAGAAAATAACTGAATTTGTGACATCTTTGAAATCTTTAATGAGTAAAATTTATCACTGCAAGAACCAGTTAATTTTTTAACAAACCTAAATTTGTCTGAAAAGATCGGATCATTCCAAAGTTAACTTTAGCTTTGGCATAAAAAATTGGATGCAAATAAAATGTACATGTAGCTTAAGTTATCTGCTTTCTTTGAGGAACATGACATTGAACCAGACAAAAGGGTTACGATGATAAAACATGTAAAACAACACGTGCACATGCTTGCAGACGAAATTTCATCGTACTTTACAATTTATCTGACACAGTCAAATTTGAAGATGCTCCTGAGACAACACAAGAGAAGTTCAGTAAATTTATTAACAACTAATTTCTCTACAATGCCAATTTAAAAATTCAGGAACAAGTATTTGCAGTCATATACTATTTTGTCTGATACTGTGTTGCGCCTTCTTTTCCCATCTCAAACAACAAATCTTTTTGAAAGTGCTTTCCAGTTTGTTGATTATTAAATCTAAATACAGAAGTAGACTTGTGAAAGATTATCTTCGTTGTGTAAGCCGATGAGAAAGACGCAATCTCAATCTTAGCACTGACGTTATGTTATAATTAGAAATAAATATGGATTTCGAATGGATTTTTGTGATTAATCACTGTGCTTTATGTTCATTTTGTAACACTGAAAAAAACAGCCTGCTTTATCATCTTTTACATTTTATAACAGTAGCACATTACAGTTCTAAGATAGCGAAGGGGGTCGTCATAACGTGATAAGCTGTATGAAAGGGTCGCGGCATTAAAAAGGTTGGGAACCACTGAGTTAAGGACTGTTCATTTTCGTTGTTTTCTTGTATTATCCATTAATTATGTCAACAAAATAGGGATGAGATCATGAGGGGTGTGTGAAACATTTTGACAGTTGTTGACATGGGGAGGGGGGTCAAGATAAATGGACGTCAACAATGTTACTTTGTTTTTTTTTAATATTAAAAAATAGAAATTAGTTGTGCGCGTTGGCACAGTGCAAGTGGGGGATTGTGGAAATTATCATTGACTATAATACACATAGACTGCTTGCTCTATTTTTAGAGCTTATATTTATATGTACCCTTTTTTCAGGCGCAACCAATAAGGCTGTCTTAAATTACTTCTACGCTCCTCCTTGTTTCTTAAATGTTTCCGATGTATCGAACTTTCGATTTAAATTTTAATTTTTTAATTCAGAAAATCAAAGCGATTCAATAAAACGGAAGTGCAAAGGATTATACGAATCGGGAATTCCGAAAAGCAGTCCTTCGAGTAATTATTTAGCAGAAATAGGCCTACTAAAGCAAGCGGTCCATGTGTATTATAGTCTATGAAAGTATGTGTTTCTATGTTAGGGGGGGGATAGTTCACGACAGGAGGGCACAGCCAGGGTACTAGAAGTTTTATTCTAATATATAAACTAATAAATTGTTCCTAACTACTATAACGTTTCATATAATTACTATAAAGTAGTTATATGAAACTTTAAAATTAGGTCGATGAAATGGATCTATCTCATATTTTCAAAGTTTTAATTTCTAATTTTCTAAAGAAGAAAAACATTGGATAAGGATAAAAATTTATAATTTTTAGAGGCGTAGCTAGGATATAAGGTGGCGATGGCAAATAGTGCAAGGTAGGAGAGGTATGGGGACAGGGAGGGCAACTATGTATAAAGTGTGTGTGTTTGTTGGGGTGGGGGGGGCGGCAACCATGCAAGAGGGAATAGTAAACGTACGGTAAGAATATAAGGCTAATTCTCAATTGGTGCACAATTTCCCCATAAACTATTCAACAACTAACATTGTATCACAGTGTCAATAGTGAAAAGTAAAATCATTAAGTATTTCTTTGACAATAATATTTAGCAAAAGAAATATTGTTAAAATCCTCGGATTGGAAAAACGTGTGTGTGAGGGGTGTGTGCATGCATCTTATTATACCCCTCTCCTCCACCCCCCACCCCCCACCCCCCGCTTCCGTGGCATGAAAGTTATATATAGTCCATTTGAAATCTGTTAAACACGTTTTAACATTTTGTTATTTAATATGGGGAGGGGGGAGGGGATAAAAATGTTTGAATGTTTGATATAATTATTTGGGGGGAGGGGGGGCTGAGTCTCTGGAAGTTTGACAAGTATTGAGGGGGAAGTAAAAATTGACTAAAATAGTTGACGTGATTAATGGGCGTCCCCTTAAAGACCCGTAACAATACATACTCATATATTATTCTGAATATATAATGATAATGGTTATTTATATAGCGTTTGTCATCATCATCATCTGTCCTTTGGCTTCCTTATTGTGAAACATAGGGCCTCGATCTGTCATAGCACGCCACCCTCCACGGTCTCTTAATTGTTAGTCGCTTTTGTAGGCCTACCCATGTAATTAAATTTAGCATGTTCAGTGCACTCTTGGTATAAATAATTGCAGTGGCAGTAGTTGTAGGCTTATTGCAGTGTAGGCTAAGACAGGCACATCAGCGAGGCTCATAGCCTAGCCCTAGTATGTCATACTATAGCTAACACAAAGTCTGCGCCCCTTCTGGACAAGAAAATTTTTTAATTTTACGGTTTCTATGGTTCATTTTCGAAGCATCTGGTATTTTAATGAAATAGAATACAGACTAATAAGTCTCTATATGATTGTACATAATTTATTTGAAAAAAAATATTCTTCTAATTATACTTGAATGGAATAGACATAGTCTACAACAAATTGATTCTCCTTGATTTGACTGTCGCAAACTCGTCAATCAAGTTGTCAAAATTAATATTCGCAAGTGTTTCTCTTTTTTAGTGCAAGATCACTCAGACCAGGGGTCGGCAACCTTTTGCTAGTTGTGTGCCAAACTAGGATTTCTAAACCGTTCAGCGTGCCAACAGCCTAAAAGTCAACCTGCTTTATTATACTTGTTTTATTATTTTTTTAAGACAATTTAACTCCGTAGCAAGACCAAGGCAAAAAGCAAAGGCAAGTTATGGAAAAAAAACGGTAAAGCGTTTTATATTTACCGTAATAAAAATAATTAACGCAATTGTGATTATCAACCTTTTTATAAAAAAAAAAAATATTACCAAACTTTCACATTTTTGGTAACGATTTTGTAAACATTGGTTACTGCTCCGATACGCCTTCAAGGATAGTAGTGATGGAATCTGGTTACACACCAGAGCTGATGGAGGACTTTTCAACACTGCCCGTCTCCGAGCCAAAACCAAAACGAAAGAGGTCCTAATTCGCGAGCTACTGACGATGCGGCCCTGATATCACACACAGAGATAGGCCTACACGCTTCGCCAACGCCTGCAAAGAGTTTGGCCTGCAGGTGAGCATAAAGAAGACAAATATCATGGCCCAAGACACATGCTCCGATCCTACCATTACCATAGAAAACAAAAACTTAGAGGTTGTGGACAGCTTCACCTACTTGGGGTCCAAGATTTCCAGTTCATTGTCCATAGAGGTTGAATTAAATAGCAGAATCGGCAAGGCAGCTGCCACAATGGCTAAACTTAGTAAACGGGTTTGGAAAACACCAAGCTAACAGAAAGGACCAAACTATGTGTCTACCAGGCCTGCGTCATCAGCACGCTGCTTTAAGGAAGTGAATCATGGACAACCTATGCGTCCCATGAGCGCAAGTTAAATAGCTTCCACCTGAGGTGTCTGCGTCACGTCCTTGACTTTAAATGGCAGGACAAAGTCCCTAATAGTGAGGCCCAAAGCATGTTCGCAGTCCTCAGTGAAAGACGCCTAAGATGGCTAGGACATGTAAGAAGCACAAGTGACTGGGAGGAGAAGGCAGAGGATCGGTCCACCTGGCGCACTGCTGTCAGGGAAGGGGTTAAGAATGGAGGAGACCATAGATAAAAGGGCTAGAAGAAAAGCGAAGAAAATAGGATTCACGGAACACGTGTGCAAAGGCTGTGAAAAAGACTGTCACTCAGGGATAGGCCTGCTCAACCACAAGAGGAAGTGCAACCTCGAACCACAGTGATGCACCATCGTCTCGCGCGCGAGACGGAAGGATGCCATTGATCATTTGGTTGTCCAGATAAGGATCTCGCGCGCGAGACGGAAGGATGCCATTGAACATTTGGTTGTCCAGATAAGGATCTAGCAACTGATGATAGTTTATTCTCAGTTTAACTGAGATTGTCTTTAATTTGCTCAATGCTAGAGATACTTAGATATATGTACAAACTATAGTAGAGCGGAATTCATATGTAGTAATCATACAAACTGGGTAGTTAATGTAATGTTTAAAAAATGTGCATGAAATGTTTTTATCAATTAGATCTAATATTTATATAATTTTCAACTACATTTTACAATTTGGTCATTATAACGTTATAAGTTGTAGGCCATTTAGTCTATTATAAAAGAAAATAAGAAACACAATATTAGAAATATTAGCATAAAAAAACGGGCTAATTATCTCCCTTTAATTCAAATAAAGTTTCTTATTTTGATTCAATATCGTTGTCAAACAGGTTATGTTTTGTTATATAACATATATTACTGACTAGCTTTTTTTATAACTCCAGCATTATGGCATTCATTACAATATTTAATTATTGGAGATATACAATTGATTTACGTTAAACAGTTGTAAATAAACAATTCCGCATTAATTGTTTGTCCATTTAACCCACATGATTTAACCCGTCCTTGTAAATGCGTTCAACTAACTGAAATGTGTCGCTCTGTCATTCAGAAACATCGTCTTCAACAGTTTTCCTCATTAAGAACTGGAAAATGTTTGTTTTTTCATCAATAAAAAACATCTTTTTTTCATCAATAAAAAAAAACACCACTTGGAAGTCTCTCGCATGCCATTGTAAATCACTCTGCCTGCCAAATTTGGCACGCGAGCCCTAGGTTGCCGACCCCTGACTCAGACGATCTTGTCCCATTGAATTAAATAAGACAAAATAAGCTTCAGTTCGCTGAAGCACCGCTCACAACTTGCAAATGAAACAGCAATCGTTTGAAGAATTTGCAGTGAAATGCGCAGATTTGGAAATACGTCATCTCCATATGAAACAACAAAACTAAGAAGATCCAAAGAAGTTTTCGGTAGAACTTCAGTCCTGGCATGATGTTCCAGAAATGTAACAAAACTAGGAAGTTAAAGTTAAATATACCTGGCAGCAAAGTTTCTGCATCACTTCTGGTGTCAGGCGTCATAGTTGCATCATCTTCTGATAATTTTTCCAACAGCCCTACTAGTTCATCTAATCCTTCATAAATAGCTTTAACAGCTTCTGATCGTGCACTTCAGCGTGTTTCAGACTCCCTTTTCACTGTGATTGGTACAACTCTTTTTAATTTTTCCTAACGAGTTGTTGAACGAGAGAAAAACAAATATAAACTTTCAAAAGTTCCAAAAAATGTGATAAAAACTGAATCCTGTTTAGCTGAGTGTACTCATGCTAAGTATATTCGACTCGAAATTATCTAACCTGTATAATTGTTAAAAACCAGATACCACTTTCAGTATATGAAGAATAATATTTGAACCCGAACTGATCTTTGTTTTAAAAAAAATAACGCCATCAGCATTTCTACATTGTGGATGTGTCATTTGTGTGTTGTATGAGTAGAATGGCGCCCCTTAATGCTCAATGGGGGCGCCAAAATTATGCTTGCCAACTGGTTTGTAATGAAGATATTTAAGGAGCTCCAAAATTCAATCTTGCAAACGTATTTGGGATACATTAGTTTACATCAAAATAAAATTAAATAATTCGTTTTAATACTCATTTTGGCGCCCCCTAACGTGGCGCCCGGGGACATATGTCCCCCCCTGCCCCTCCCTAGCTACGCCACTGTATATGGCTGGACCTACATTCCCCTAGAATGCCTAGTCTTAAATTCTTGACAAATAGATATATATAGGCCTATGTGATGCAGCATCCTATTTTAGGCAAAATTAAGGCAGTATAGGCTTTATTATTGTCAGAACTGGAAATTTTAATGACAATTAAAAATATATTTAAATAACGGTAGGCTTAGTGTGTTGTAATTTCCTAAACAATGTATTATTACTCAATACATCACTTAGTGGGGCACGGTAGCCGAGCGGTTCGAATCCTGGTGCAGGCTAGGATTTTTTATCAGGATCTGAGGGTGTCCCTGAGTCTACCCAGCTCTGATGGGTACCTGACATTAGTTGGGGTAAAGTAAAGGCGGCTGTGCATAGTGCTGGCCACACAATCACCTAGTATGCCGTGGCCACGGAAACTGGTGAACGCTGCTTCACCGGCCCTATGGACCAATTTGGTCTGACGGGATACTTTACTTTTTACTTACTTACATTACTTAGTATTTTACTACTTTTAGTCTACACCACCCAAAAACAACAACTTTTTTTCTAGCCTACGTATCATACGGATGACCCCTAATGCCTAGTACGAATCTACGACTCGGCTTTGCGGGACTACCCACTTCTAATTTTAGACATTTACTCTCATTTTACAAAGTGAATCGGAAGTAGATGATTTTTATATTTTTCCTGAGATAAAAAATGGCAACTTACTGTTTACAAATTATGAAACGTGGCTTTTCGACGTGATAGTTGTTTGTTTTAAAGTAAGTATGTGAAGGTGGGGATATTTATTATGTTCCTATTCATATGTTCAATTATTTTATTTTATTACTTAGCACACAGACTCGTGTATCATCAGTCTGTTTATAAACGCATGCCTTTTTTTAAGAAACGCAAGAGAGAGAGCAAGTGCGTCCATAATAAACCAAATGACGAAACACACACTGTATTATGTGCAAGTGTGGTAGTTAAGTAGTTACTGTCTTTCACTTGCATTATAATAATAATAATAGTAATAG
Source organism: Anisus vortex (assembly GCA_949126835.1). NCBI lineage: Eukaryota > Metazoa > Mollusca > Gastropoda > Planorbidae > Anisus > Anisus vortex. Next base: position 7,982,992 of record OX421496.1, on the reverse strand, counting down.
TCATACTATCAAGCTATACCGTGTAATACATTAAAATATAACTTTAAAATTATTTTCTAAATTCACCATGGACCAGATGTCCATATTGGACCATGGGCCATGGTGAATTTAAAGTAAAAGTAAAGTAGGCCTACTGTCGGACTGAGTTGATCCATGTCCATAGTCCATAGGTTCGTGAAGCAGCGTTCACCAGTTTCTGTGGCCAAGGCATACTAGGTGATTTTATGGCCAGCACTATGCACAGCCGCCTTTACTTTACTCCAACTAAGGTCAGGTACCCATCAGAGCTGGGTAGACTCAGGGACACCCTCCAGACCCGGGAAAAAAATCCTAGCCTGCACCAGGATTCGAACCCGGGACCTTCGGTATGCCAACCTAACGCGCTTCCGCACGGCCACCTATACATATATACTCACCTGCAACTGATTTGTTTTGCTACTGCTATTGCTTCAACTCTAAGCACATAATGGGATGATGCGAGGGAGAGTAAAGTAAATTAAAGTAAATTTCATGGCAATTGGTTACTATTTGTTCATTCTGGAAATAATAAATTATCTGTTACAATGTTAAATTGTTAAAGATCGGTACCTTTTTCTTTTTAATTTTTCTCCAATACGACTTCTCTTACCTTTACTTATGTAATTTTGAATAACTTTTGAACTTTATCTAATTAATGGATTTTAAAGAGATGTTTTCACCTATACATTGTACATAGATACCGTATATACTCGCGTATAAGTCGCACCGTTAAGATTTTTTCCTTATACGTTGTCATTGACCCGCGTATAAGTCTGACTTCGACTTCCCGGGTTACACTGCCTTTTAATATCTCAAAAATACATACCTTTTAAACATAAAAGTTACTAAATATTCACCCTAATTTGGAAGCTTTCCTTAAAAAATTGTTTTAATCGTGCATAAGGCAAACATAATCAATTAAAGTCATATTCTAATAATTCTACATAACTCCAATCAACTATAGTGGTAATGTAGGAAACTTTATGACAGAGTAGTGATGTTTTTCCAACTTTTCAAAAACAGTGTCGGATGTATAAGTTGCACCCCTACTTTTCGTCAAAATTTTCTGTAAAAAAAAGTGCGACTTATACGCGAGTATATACGGTAAATGAATTAGCTTTAATTAAACACCTAAGCCTAAATATCCTATTTTGCTGACTTCAGTACCATTCCGTGGGGTTGCATCACAAATAGTTAAATATCAGCCTAGTACAGGGGTCGGCAACCTTTTGAGACGGAAGAGCCAAAAATTACAATTTACAAAATTTCCCAGTTTTTAAAGAGCCACTAACATTTTTTTTTCAATATTATGGTATTTGATTAGGATTAGGTATATAAATGTGTAAAATGGATTTAAAAAAAAAAAATAGCTTTAAATAAGAAAGAATATTTATTCATATAAAAGCATACAAATGTTTCGCAAAAAACATATTATAGTATTTTATCTAGCTCTGCTAGAATAATAAAATTAGTAATCAAATAATATAACTATAATTATGGAATACTAAATAGTTACAATAGTTACATCAATGGAAGCATTGACCTTGCATGCCTTTTGAAAGTTTAAACAAATCTGGCTCATAACTTGTCGTTTTCAGTTTCCAGAACGCCTCTAGATTTTTATTTGTTTGTTGGCTTCTTACTTTACTTTTTATTATATTCATGGAAGAGAACGTTTGCTCGCACCATTATGTTGACTCGCAGATCGTCAGCACTCAAAATGTCAACTTCTTCACCTCATTGTAACATTCTCGAAGACTATTCCATGCGTCAAATATGAGTTTCTCAACTCGCAGCAGTTCTTTTAGAGCTGTCCAGTTGTGTAGCGTGATGTGCATGCTTCTGTTGTTGAGTTTTGTGAACTTGCCATTCCACAATTGTTTGGTTTTCAAATCCAGCAAGAGCATTTTAAGCAAACTAGCACCAATTCCAAATAACTCAATGTTTATCTCATTTGTATTTGCGCCAAAGTACTTGCGTTTGTTTTGAATTGCTTAAATCCATCCTTCATTTTGTTTATAATATAGCCATGCTGAAGTAGTTCTGACAATAGTTGCATTGGTTTCATCGCGATGTTGCTTCAGATTTTTTAAATGAAGAAATTCATAGCTCTGCATGTCTTCGACAAAAAGAAGTAATTTTTTTTCGAACAAACCACTTCTTCAAGCAAGGCATAGGCTGGGTTTCCCTTCCCTTGCAGTTTTACATTTAGCTCAGTTAGTTTCTTTGTATCCATCATGAAGTTGAATTTTTGCAAACCATTTGTCTTCTTTCAATTCGGGATGGACAATGCTTTTTTCACTGAAGAATGTTTTTATTTCACTCAAGCAAGAAGCAAAACGTTTCAATACGTTACCATTGGAAAGCTATCACACTATACTGTGCATAAGTAGGTCAATATACTGGCTTTCTATTTCTAAGAAATTCCTTAAACTGGCGATGGTAGAGTCATTTTGCCAAAATGCTGTTAATGATCTTAATCACTAAGTTCATGATCTCAACTATTTCGACCGGAATCGGTCACAAAGCGCCTCTTTATGAATTATGCAATGAAAGTGAAACGTTAATATTTCGTGGTTTATTTTTTGCCGAAAAAATGTATTCATGTATTCATTAATGTATTCATGTCATATTTCTGGCTCTATAAGTTGCTATGGAAACGATTTTATTTATGTCGATCTTAGTCTTCCAGGCATTTTGGCACAGCATTTGCTCTATTTTCTTCGCGATTTTGCCTGAGAGCAGCAGCGATCCTAGCAGATAATCGCAAATCTTTGATGTTCTTCAGCTCCAAGTAGGAAACAATTTTTGACGTACTCACCATAGGTAAATGGTTTCCCTCTCTTTGCAATTTGGAGTGATATTGCAAAGCTTGCCAGATTTACATTATTTGAATATTGCGCCTAATTACTTAGCATAGAACTTGACTTTTGTTTTTGAATCTCTTTATAATAGATTTTCTCTTTGCGTCACCGGTGGGATATTTAGCTGCGGATTGGGTATGTTTTTTTAGTGATGTGTCTCTCCAAATTTGACTTCTTATTGTGAGACAAGTCGGAAGCCCATCTGTGTTGCATATGAACGAAAACGACTACAACTGAACACTACCGTCCGCTGAGTAGCTGGCTAGGTAGTGACTTGCGGCTGCCAGCTGTCCGTCTACTCTCTACTCCATCTATTCTCACTGCTCTCTGTTGAGCGCTTTTATCCTGTTTGTATTATTATTATTATTATTATTATTTTGCAGTATAAAATTTTTTTTTAGTTTTGAAAAAAGAATAAATAATTATTAATATTTGCGCATAGACCTGGAGAGCCGCATCTTGACATCGAAAGAGCTGCATGCGGCTCGCGAGCCGCAGGTTGCCGACCCCTGGCCTAGTATAATAGGTCTACTCATAGTTAGAAGTTATCAGACTTATAATCAGGTGATATTAATAACTAGTGGCAGTGTAATTTCTATACTTGTTTTTTGTGTGTGTGTGTTATAATCCAATTGTTTTTTTAAATATGAATTTTCAGAAACAAAATGGATGAACTAGCGCTACAAGGGCTGGCCTCTTTAGTTTTGGCCCAAGATGTTGAATCACAAACAAGAGTGAGTTTTGCGTGATTTACTTTTTTTTCTTGTTTTTGTACGTCCATCTAACAAAATTATGTATGGAGGACCAATCCTTTATTTAAAAAAAAGTGACCCGAAATTACCAGCAGTGAGATGACACGTCCTATTGAAAGCTTGTCTTTCCAAAAAGCATCACTATGTAAAATTTACTTGATCTGTGTCTGGTGATAGCTTGCAAGGTATTACATGGTCAGAACAAGTCTAGTTATCTTAATAAAAATCTTTAAAATAACTGAGGTCTGGTACCCAGGATTACCCCAGTCCTATCCCAGATAAGGAAACTGAAAATCCCTGTTTGCCTCTATTTCAATGCTTGTTTTTTGGTCTGTATTCTGTGGAAACTTTGAATGGTTGACAGATAGGATGATGCTTCAAACTTTACCCACAACGAATTATATAAACGGTAGATAATTTTAACAACATGAAAAGGGTGCTTATTATTTGCCTCTATGTCAGATTTTACGATGGATTCTGCCTGGCATAGGGACATGGCGGATTGCCAGCACAAAGATGAAGAATTTGATACAAGACATGTATAAAGAAAACCCTTGTTGTTTCAAGTCCATATCTTTCATTGTCATACACATGTTGTTTTTTTTGTTTGTGGTTATATTATTTATATTATTAAAAACATAAATAATTTTAACCCTTACAGTCCCGGGCCCGTATATAGCGGAACTGAAGGCAGCACAGATAGAAGTAGGTCGGTACGGGAAGGGTTAACACTATTTTTAATTCAATAATCCTTTATTCCAGGCTGCTCATTTTGTTGAGCAATTAAAACAGTCTGTTGATGGCTGGAAGATTTGTGCTCAGGGTTTCACCTGTGGATCATATCATCAGTATGCATAATTTAAATTTAATATCATTAAATTCAAAAATAGTTTTAAAAAAGCGTTTTTTTTACAGTAAAAAAAGTTTACTGTTTTTTTTTATTTTACTTGACAAATCATTTCTTTAATTTACAAGCTACTTAAAAACAAATATTAAAATGTCTATCCCTTAGGAATGATCATGTGAAGTTCTTTTGTTTACAAGTCTGTGAACATTATGCAAAAACAAGGTAAGGAATTGTTGAATTGTACTTTTCATTCCATTCTGTCTCCGTAAAAAAACTATAATTGAAAATAGTTTAGTTGTAGTTTATCCTTTTATGGACAAGTATAACTGATTCATTTTGTGTTTTGGTTACTTATAGGTACCTGTCTGCTAACCAGGAGAGTGTTGAGACGATGAAAGGTTTCTTGTTGACATGCATGGAGATGGAAGTAAGAATGAGAAATTTTAGTTTATGCTCGAATGAACTAAAATAAATGTTTATACCTTAATGGAAAAAAAAATCATTAAAATTGAGTAAAACTAACTGTAGAGTTCATTATGGTTGAAAAGTGATTGGGAAAAGCTGAATTTGTTTTTAAAGTTTGTGAAAGGTTGTGAAAACCAATAAAAGTTGTGTCAATTTAAAGAATTTCACTTATGTGGAGAAAGCACATTTTCATTAACAAATTTTGGTTGTAAAAAACAATAATTATAATAGAAACTATGGTTTTCAAGCGTCTCTTATTATTTCTATTGTTTTTTTGTGTGTGCAGTAATTATACCAGAGATGTTTCTATGAGTTTTATAAGTGCGAAAAACATCCACGAATAGAATCTCAATTACAACAACTACCTATGTACTGCTTACACTACCGGTTAACCGTTAACACAGTATGCTAATATAGATGAATAAATATTGGTTTGTGAATTCTTTTATATAGCTTTTGAATTTGAATTTCATTTTAAAGCCAGAACTCTATGATCAGTATATAAAGTGTTCAAGATGAAAGAGCAGAGGTCACTGTTGTGTCAAAGTATAAAAAAAGGTCAAAGAGTTAATAAAAAGCAAACAAGAGTGAATGAACTTTATTTTTCTCAAAAAGTAAACATTTGTAATGTCGTTTTGTCTACTCTAATGTTTGTTTTTCATCTGACTAGTCCAATGCAGCAACACAGAGCAAAGCCTTCATCAGAAACAAGCTGGCCCAGCTGATTTCACTGGTGTTTGTCACAGACTACCAGCACAGGTGGCCGCTGTTCTTCTCAGACCTCCTCTCGACCTTGAGCCGCGGCCCTCTGGCAGTGGACATGTACTTGCGGGTCCTCATGGCAGTGGATGCTGAGGTGGTCGACAGAGACATAGCTCATACTCCTGAGGTAATGGACAATTACCTACCATGGAGAAAAATAAAAAGTACTGTTTATAGCACAAACTCAATATGAGTATGTTGAGATATATGCAATAGGATAAGTTAATAATAGCTGTTGTTTTTGTATTTTTTTTCACCATAGGAAGCCCAAAGAAACAGTTTGATAAAGGATGCTATGAGAGAAAGGTGCGTTAATGCACTGGCTGATTCCTGGTATCAAATTATGGTAAGTTACAGGTGGACATTTTTTTATTTACAAAATATAACAAAAAACTAATGCTTATAAACCAGAAGCTGAATTATATTTTGTTTAAAAACTGTTTTTAAAATGTTCATTTCAAAAGACAAGATATTTAACACATACTGGTATAAGTTGTTTCCCTAAATTTCCTGAAAACTTTTGGGATTTTACAATGAACTTAGAGGAGTAACCTTGTACAGTTATTTTTTGTTACATAAGCTTTGTAGGAAACAGCAACAATGTGTAACATATTCAAAAGATTGGCAATATTGTTTTGGTTTGTTTTTAAATTTTAGACTTCCTATGAAGCCACGCAGCCTGACGTGGTCTGCATGTGCCTGGAAGTGGTCGGCCGCTATGTCTCCTGGATGGACATTGGCTACTTCGCCAACGACCGCATTGTGGAGCTGCTGCTCAAGTTTTTGAAAGCGGAAAGCTTGAGGGACAGCGCCTGTGATTGCGTCCATGAGGTCATAAGTAAAGGCATGGAGCCAGTGGCCAAGACCAGCTTGATAGAATCTTTCATGACTGTCTTGGACTCTGCTGGTGTATTTAAAACTGAGGTAACATTGAAGGGATGCATGCATTACAAACACATTCAGACAGTGAAATTGCATTTAAAATAATCTATTAAAGCAGAGCTCAACACATAAACAAGTGCTTTATAATATCACAATTATAGATCATTTTTCGTAAGAATATATTTCATAAAAAGTATAACCGTGTATTGTTAAAATCGTGCATAATGTTGTTTGTTTCATATCTTCTACTAGGATGACGACACTGACTTTTCCTGTAAGCTCTCTAAGCTTATCAATGGTGTGGGTTTAGGACTTATAGCTAGTTGGCAAAAGTAAGTAGACATTGTTCATTTAACTTAGAATTCCTTCCGGCTGATGTCATCAGTTTTTCTTTGTGATACCATCATTGCATCCAATCCATCATGTCAAATATTCCAAATGCCATTAGATTTGTTTGTGATACCATCATTGCATCCATCCATCATTTCAAATGTTCCAAAGGCCATAGATTTGTTTGTGATACCATCATTTCATCCAATCCATCATGTCAAATATTCCAAAGGCCATTAGATATGTTTGTGATACCATCATTGCATCCATCCATCATTTCAAATGTTCCAAAGGCCATTAGATTTGTTTGTGATACCATCATTTCATCCAATCTATCATGTCAAATATTCCAAAGGCCAATAGATTTGTTTGTGATACAGGGTTCGTACAGCTCCTTGAAACTCCTGGAAAACAAAAAGTTGTGTTCCAGGACCTTAAAACTCCTGGAAAAACTGCATTTAGTCCTGGGAAAATACCAAAAACTCCTTTTTTTTTTTTGAGGGAGATTAATTATTAATAAAAAAAAATCATTATCACTGCTCTTAGATTGTACTTTCACTTTTCCAGAAAGCCCTAATCGAAAGCGAGTTAGCCTGCTTTGCAGCTTTCTATTTCCGCGCACAAACGTTGATGACACCAGTGATGCCACCACTCCTTGTTTTTTACTAGATCTTGTTTGTTTTTTTATCCAAACTTGGGATGTAGGCTATAAAAGTCCCCTTAATGCCGTATAACACCAAAAATAAAGCTGTGTAGCGAGATGTGTTTTTTTTTAAAGAGCTCAGCTTGGCTTTTCAAAAAATTTACACCTGAAAAACTTTTGGAACACTCCTGGAAAACTCCTGGAATTTTAAGGCAATTTTTCTGTACGAACCCTGTGATACCATTATTGCATCCATCCATCATTTCAAATGTTCCAAAGGCCATTAGATTTGTTTGTGATACCATCATTTCATCCAATCCATCATGTCAAATATTCCAAAGGCCATTAGATTTGTTTGTGATACCATCATTTCATCCAATCCATCATGTCAAATATTCCAAAGGCCGTTAGATTTGTTTGTGATACCATCATTGCATCTTTTTTTAGGTTATCAAAAAATGGCATGTGCAAAAATTCTGAGGTAACCCTGAGGGCATTGGAGGCTAAAATTCCGTATATGCTGAGGTATTTGGGTGACGAGGATGACGATGTGTCAGGCTATGTCATAGAGTTTGCCACAGAATACATAGCCATGGTAAAATCTTTACCTTCTATGAGCCAAATACAGAAAAAACATATTGAGGTATGTTGAACTTATTCTCGTATATCATATGGTGTACACTCCTTCTATACAGAAATTCATTGGGTCCGAATTCTAATGCTTTGAGTTTGGTCTTGTATTTTGATAAGTGATTAATTGATGTTTAATTGGTTGGTTTTACTGACTGGATCATGCAACCTATTTCATACCAGATTGTCATTGTTGAAGAAAGAATAATAACCTTCCGTGTAAATTAAAAGAAAATTGTTCTTATCTTTATGTTGTTTTTTTTTTCAAATATTTTTTTTAAAGATAATTGTGTTCTATTTCAAAGCTAGAATTAAATTCTGTATGTACTACTACTACTTTGTATTATCATTTTCTTTTATGGATTTCATGGATAACAACAAAAATACTGGTATAACTTAACCTGTGCTTTTTTTTATCTGTGATTATATACAGTATTTCATATAATTATTTTTTCAATGACATTTTTTTTTTAATTTCAGGGTCTTTTGTATACTATTATTAAGAAAATGAAATATGACCCATCCTATAATTTTGATAAGGAAGTGAGTATGAAAACCCATTTGTTTAGTTAATTATGTTTATACAAAAATATTGATCACTCCTATCCAATAACAGTTGTTTAGTTTATTAGTTCAAATTTGTATAATTGTCATTCCAATGACCTGTTCTTCTGTCAACTTTGTGTATTCTACTGTTTTTGATGTCCAATTCAGGGAGAGGAAGAAGCAGAGTTTCAAGAATACAGGAAACAAGTGCGGGTCATTTTCAACAACATAGCAAGCTTGGTGAGTTCTTAGGCTGAGTTTTTTTTATTATTGGGCCGTAATCCAAAATATCTGTAGGGCTTCCAGTGGCGGATACCAGGTCGGAGGAAAGTGAAGGCAGCTCCTTGCCATACTATCCTGTCTTCTTCAGTTTCCTTTAAAGCTTATGTACACGCAGCTGTCCTTATGACGATAAATAAGTTTCTATGGGGAAAAAACAAATCTAGTGAAATAAACCAGCAGTGGTCAAAGCATGGTGGAATTGCACAACGTCCTGGGTTCAGTTCCATTCCTGGTGAAGGCTGGAATTTATTAACGGGACGTGGAGGTAGAATCTTAGTAGAATCTTAGTCTACTCAGCTTTGATGGGTACCTGACATTAGTTTGGGAAAAGTTAAAAGAAACTGGGTGTTGTGATTGTCCTGGTCACAAAATCCCTTTATATGCCTTGGTCTAAGAAACTTGTGAACACTTTGCTTCACTTGTCCCATGGATGAACATGGTATGAAAGGATACTTTACTTACACCAACAAGCACTGAAAAGTAATTTGTTTGATTAGACGATTGTGTCTTTGTTTCCTATTTACAGGACAGTCAGATGATTCTTGTACATATTCATGACCTGGTGTCACAAACGTTGCCACGTTGGGAGACTTTAGATTTCAGAGATGTTGAAATTGCCATTACTCTGTTGTATAGTTTAGGGGAAGCACTACCCGTAAGTTAAACCATTTCTATTATTGTGATTTTGTATTGTGTCCTCCATACAAATTTAGAGATTCCTAGTTTTAAAAAGTCTACACAAAACAAGAGCATTGGAAACCAATTGCTTATGGCTTTGATTTAATATATATATACATTTGTGACGCGACCCCACGAACCGGTACGGATGTCGGTAAAACTGATTTTTCAATAAATGCAAAAAATGTGAAGAAAATGGTCCTAGGTCATTTTTTAGATTATTATTGATTTGTAATGTTGAATGCCTTAACTTATAGCTGTGAAATTTTCAAGCTAAAATGATTTTTAGAAATTACTCAAAAATGTGTTTTTATGCAGCTTTTGTATAAAATCACGCAAAATGTCCTCTAAACATTAAATTGTTTAAAAATATAATAAATATTACTTAAAACATTAAAAACTTTAACAGCTTGTGCATTAATTCATTATCATTATGTTTATTAAATTTCATGACGATTGGTTCATATTTGTTTGTCCTGGAAATAATTAATTATCTGTTGCAATGTTAAATTTTAAAAAATTGGTACTGTTTTCTTTTTCATTTTTCTCCAAAATGACTTCCCATACCTTTACTTACATAATTTTGAATAACTTTTGAACTAATAAATGGATTTTAAAGATTTTGTCATCAACATGTAGATAGATGAATTAGCTTTATTTCAATACATTGAACTAAATATCCTATTTTGCCGACTTCAGTACCATTCCGTGGGGTTGCATCACATTTATGAAAATGCAACTAAAAAGGAAAATTATTCTGCTAATCTCTAAGTTTAAATTGATCCATAATAAAAAAATGTGTGAATCTGATTGAGTGAAATAATTTTGTCATTTAATAGTTTGTTTCTCTGTTCAGTGATATGACCTGTGATGAGAAAACTAAAATCTTTCATTTTTTATTCTTTAAACCATTTTGACAGGCTGCCCATGGCCAACACTTCAGTGGGAATCCAGAAAAGGCGTCTGCCTTACAGAATATGATGAGCATAGTAAGTGTATCTTGCTTCTAACCTGTTTTTAAATAAATAGTTTGCCTACAATAATATTAGTCCTGATATCCTAACAACAGTGTACTGCGGCCTAGACCCAAACAATGACTATTGCTTCTAAATTTGGTTAGCTCATACAAAGAATATGGGGCACGTTGGCAGAGCTGGCAGTGGGTTTGGTTGGCATACACAAGGTCCTGAGTTTGAATTCTGGTTTTGGCTATGATTTGATCCATAGTCTGAAGCGTGTCCCTTGGTCTACCAGGCTTTGATGGGTACCTAATATTAGTTAGAGAAAAGTAAGCATGGCTGAGTACTGTACTGGTGCACACAATCCCCTAGTATGCTGTGGCCACAGAAACTGGTGAACTGCTTCACCGGACCTATAGATCAAATTTGGTCTGGCTGGATTACTTTACTAGCTGTCGGTATTTATTGTCAGCTTATAAGCCTGCTAAAGTATCCTCAATTCACTTTAGTTATAGTGCTGAAATGCTAGAAATGCTTAAGAAATACTTTTCTTTTAGTGATGCACAATATAAGACAATTAAAAATAAACTTTTAGAAGACATGCTCATTCTTTTCTTTCATCATATCAGAAATTTAAAAAGAAATAATTACCTGCACTGGTCAGATGCTATGGTGGATTAGTTGTAAATTGACTTTTTTTTTTACTTTCTGCTGCTGTTGTAGTTAATTACTAGTCAAGTCAGTAGGAAGGGCCACGTTGCGGTGTTGCTGCAGTTTTTTGAAACAGTTGTACGCTACGACAGATTCTTTGTTTGTGAATCTCAGCATATTCCTCAGGTCCTGGTAAGTTGGTTGAAATGTAAACACTAAAAGTCATCAAGTATTGCATTAACTTTAATCAGTTCCCATAGTTGACTTAATAACATTGCAATAACAATAGTACAATAGCTTTATCAATTTAAATCAGTCACTGCAACAGTAATGTATTCCTTAATAAATATTTGTTTTAAAAAACAAATTCTGTTAATGAACAGGTGGCGTTTCTTGATGAAAGAGGCTTACGCCATGTATCGGCTAAAGTGAGAAGTCGGGTCGCCTACCTATTTCTGAGATTTGTTAAAAGCACAAAGTAAGCCTTGCTAGCTTTTTTTGTTTCTTTCATAGTTGTTTTTTATTTTTTCTTTTCTTCTATTTTAAAATTGTATTAGCCTGTAGAATATGATGCCAACAGTTTCACTGGAAATGACTGTTCACCATTATTAGTACTTCAGTATTTTGTTTACGGTCAAGTACTTAGCTATTGGCATGGTGGTCTTGCGGCAGCGCGTCCGGCTGGCATACTGAAGGTGCGGAGTTTGAATCCTGGTGAAGGCTAGGATTTGTCCCTGTGTCTACCCAGCTCTGATGGGTACCTGACTTTATTTGGGGTAAAGTGAAGGCGGCAGGGCCACACAACCCCCTTGTAATGCCGTGGCCACGGAAACTGGTAAACGCAGTTCGGCCATATGGATCAATTTGGTCTGACGGAATACTTTTATTTAAAGTTCTTACTGTTTAGCGTTTTATCGTCAGGCTAAAATAGGGTTTTAATGGCAGGATCTCATGTGTATAAAGAATTATAGTTTTCTTTAGAACATTGTTACCTAGCTCATTTCTTTACTTGATTAAAGTTGGTTCAATAAACGTTGGTTATTTTATTACGTACCGGTAATTCTATTCCATTGAAGAAGAATTTCAATTATTTGATATCACTGAACTGTCATAAATATGTATAGATATTTATAAAACATGTTAGTGCCTGTCATTGAATTGAATCAATGCCAGATTTAAGAAATATACTTCCAATTTCTTTTCCCAGAACTCATTTGACACCATACCTAGAAGATGTCCTCAAACAGATGCAGGACCTGTTACAAGTGAATTCCCCAGATAATGGCCTGATGCATTCTCTATCAGACAGTGACCAATTATTTATCTATGAGACAGCCAGTACATTAATTGTCTCTAGTTCAGTTGAGCCTCAAGTAAGAATCAAGTTATACATTCAATTATACATTAATTGTCTCTAGTTCAGTTGAGTCTCAAGAATCAAGTTATACATTCAATTATACATTAATTGTCTCTAGTTCAGTTGAGCCTCAAGTAAGAATCAAGTTATACATTCAATTATATATTAATTGTCTCTAGTTCAGTTGAGCCTCAAGTAAGAATAAAGTTATACATTCAATTATATATTAATTGTCTCTAGTTCAGTTGAGCCTCAAGTAAGAATAAAGTTATACATTCAATTATATATTAATTGTCTCTAGTTCAGTTGAGCATCAAGTAAGAATCAAGTTATACATTCAATTATATATTAATTGTCTCTAGTTCAGTTGAGCCTCAAGTAAGAATCAAGTTATACATTCAATTATATATTAATTGTCTCTAGTTCAGTTGAGCCTCAAGTAAGAATCAAGTTATACATTCAATTATACAGGATCCTCAAAAGTTGAAAGATGAAAAAATATTGTTTTTAAGTATAACTCTACATCTTTTGACTTTAGTTTTAAAGGTATAGCTCATTGAAGAGAAATTATAAAGTTAGGGAACTATTTTCTCACAAAACGAAAATCTTTTTTTGACAAATCTTATAATAGGTTAATAATGGAAATGATATAAGATCTTTTTAATATTATTTATCCTACTCGATAATTTTTATTTAAATTATCTTTCTAAAGAGGATATAGAAAGTAAAAGTTGTAAAATTTAGATATATTTTTTTATGTATCAGTGTTAAGGTGCTCTTTTTTGTTTTGTTTAAATTTGAACGTTTTAGCACACTTTTAATTATACTTGCCATGACTTTCAGAAAAAACAGGCTCTCATGAAGCAGCTCCTCTTGCCCATCGCCACAAAGTTTAATATAATGCTGTCCAAGTTGACTGAAGAACATGATGAGAAGAGACAGCAGGCCTACGCTGAATGTATTCATAATGCAATAGCTTTGGCTAGGTAATCCCTAAAACACCTTTCTCACACTGACTTGTTCGGCTATTCAGTTTACTGTATTTCTTCTTCAATGTAAAACATCAGTTTATCAGTAATTCATAGCTGCAGATGGGAGTGAATCCTTGTAGTCTTTTACATGATGATGCATTTCATTGATTTTTTTTTACTCGCAGTCGAGCCAGCAAAGGCTTCTCTGGCCAGCAGACCATGAAGCAGTGCGGTTGTGTGTCTGCCTTCACGGAGCTCCTGTCCATCTTCTTGGCTGCGCTGGAGGTAACCAATCAAAGAGCCTCGCTGCATCAGGGTGTGAGGCAGTACCTCCACAGAATGGTAATTACATTTAAATGACATATTTTGACATGCTTTGATTAGTTAAATGCGCCCATCAGATCCTTGGGTTTGGTAATCCAGCGGTAGAAAGTTGGGCCGCCACCTAAAGTTTTCATGGTCAAGTGCAGGCGGTGTATCACAATGTTGTTTCTCCCCCCATGTTACTTGGGGTTGTCCCCTTATGTCAATGCAGTTCTCAAAGGTACATAAAATTAGGTGGGGAAAGTAAAGGCATTGTTGACAATTAAACTGGTGAACTTAACATCATCTGTCCCTATAGAGCTGCAAGGTCCAGGAGGGAACCTATGTTTATACCTATTGTGTTTAAAATATCCACTGGAAATGTATAATTTTTTTTCTCTCTCTATTAAATCAAGGTTGTGTGTTTGGAAGAAGAGATTATGCCTTTTCTACCAGAAGCAATGGAAAGATTGTTAAAACAACCTGATGCTAGGGAGTTGTATGATTTCTTACCCCTTGTCAATCAAATTATCATGAAATTTAAGGTAAATCTAAACAAATAATAAAAACATATTTGTTTGAGGAAGTAAATAGTTTAATAATTTTTTGAAGTTATAAACTTTGACACACTAGGACACTAATATTTGAATGTTTAATTACAATTATTATTTTTTACAGTGATTTTTCATTGTTTTATTTCTATGACTTCAGGCAAACATAACTCCTTTTCTGAGTCAAGTTTTCATGCCCCTTGTTGTGACCATATATCAAGTCCTCAGTGCCCCGGTGGACCCCAGTGACCATTGCTCAGCCGAGGAGAAGAAACTCCTGCAGAGGGGCTACTTCCTGCTTCTGGCCACCATAGTCTGCAACTGTATAGATGTTCTCAAAGCTCAAGGTCAGGGTTGTTTCTTCTTTTCCACATTGTTCTTGTAGGCTAATCATTATCATCGTCTGTATAAAAGACTTGTTTATGCTGGTGGTGGGTTAAGTCACATAGGCAACGGATATTTTATGTTTAATTTTTCTGACGAATTTTGAAAAAAATAATTTTTTAAAATGGCTTGGATTACTAGCATGGGCGAAACCAGAAATATTTTCCAGGGGAGGGGGCTGAACAAACATTTACCAAATTGTTTGCGAACTTAGTACATATTAAAGAAAAAACAACTATTGACAAAAATATTTTTTACAAATTCAAGGACTTAGCCCCCTTTAGCCCCCCTGTGGCTTCGCCCCCTGATTACTAGGCCTGGTGATAGTTCTAAATAATTGTACCCATTATTTTGTGTTAAAATCAAGCTAACAAGAAATCAGAAAACTATTTCCAAGTAGCCATTGGTTAAGAAATTCCTATGTCAGAAAGTCTAATTTGGCAGGGTTCGTACAGCTCCTGGAAACTCCTGGAAAACAAAAAGTTGTGTTTCAGGACCTTAAAACTCCTGGAAAAACTGCATTTAGTCCTGGGAAAATACTAAAAACTCCTTATTTTTCGAGGTAGATTAATTATTAATATAAAAAAAATCGTTATCACTGCTCTTGGATTGTACTTTCACTTTTCCAGAAAGCTCTATTGGAGTTAACCCTCTTTGCCACTTTCTATTTCCACGCGCAAACGTTGATGACACCAGTGGTGCCACTCCTTGTTTTTTTTTACTAGATCTTGTTTTTTTTAATCCAAACTTGGGATGTTGGCTATATAAGTCCCCGTAATGTCGTAAAACAAAAAAAGAAAGCTGTGTAGCGAGGTGTCTGTTTTTTTTTTAATGAGCTCAGCTTGGCTTTTCAAAAAATTTATGTCTGGAAAACTCCTGGAATTTTGAGGCAATATTTCTGTACGAACCCTGCTTGGGTTGTACAATAATTGTACTAAAAAAACTAATTCTAAGCCCAATATTAATAATTAGGTAAGATCACTGACCTATTCTTTTGCTACCAATTACAAATGCAGTAAAATCCATAAAATTTGTCAGTTTCATATCTTAATGTGGGTTGAATAAAAATTGCAAAATAGGTGTTAGTGAAAAGACAGACAGTTAGAAAACTCTACATTTGCTGTTATGTGAAGGTGACTGGATTTACAGAAATAAAGCCTTCTACAGCAAGTCTTGCGTATTCCCCTTTCTGATTTTACAAGAAAAAAAACGACACACTCTTTTTATTGATGAGAGAGCATTGAATTTCAATAAGAACTTAGTGAAATAAATAGAATTTGTATTTAATATGAAAAAAAGTCCTGCAGTTATTTCTGTCTGTCTGTTCAGAACATTCAGCATTAGCTGGAAGATGCAGTGTTTTGCATCTCTTGTACATAGAATACATCAAAAGGATGCAAAATGATATGCAAAGTGCTCACGCTAATTGTAATTTCACATTTGGTTTGGTGTTGTTTATACAAATGTATTTGATTTTCATTTAACATCTTGATCACAGACATTGTCTGTTGACCAAAGCAATAATAATAAATAGTATGAAATAAAATGTCCTTGAACATTTTGTGGCACTATTTACTTTATACATTTCAAAATTCTCAATGGTTTGTTTGTTATTAATTTTCATTTTTATTGTTCTTTACTTTCAGATGTGCAAAATTTAAATCAGGTGTTAATGGCACTTATCCAAGGTGCAGTGGACCTACCAGATCCACAGGTAATTTCTTATATATTCTGTTCTTTTCCATGATAATATGTTCTATTTGCCAAATGCAAGGTAGTAGCAGCATTTCAGAAATTTCAATTTATATACACAGCTTTGTTATTCCCTTGATAATCTTCCCTTCACCCCACCCCTCCTCATGTTCCATTATGCCATTACTTGAAATGACTACTGTATTTGGGACTTTTTCTAAACAGATAGGTTGGGATTTTTGTATTTAAACATATGATATTTATTTAAATACACAAATTCTTGGTCTTTCTTATTTCTGCATGATTATTAATTGCCAAAGCAGATAATGTGGAAAATTGGGATTTTCAGCTGGGGCAAATGTCTGAGGTGATTTTTCGTTAGGCCCTCACATGGGCATATGCCCGGGGGCGACACTTCTAGGGGCGGCAAATATAGTCTAAATATAACACTAAACAAAGAATGTACAGTATGCAAGGGGGCCTCGCTGAAACTTTTGCCTGGGGCGCTACATAGGCTTGTGTGAGCTCTGCTTAGACTGCCAATCCCATCTCTAAATGAATATGATTGTTCCTAGGTTCCCAAAGATATAGTTTCATATCAACAACTAAAATGTTTCATAATCCACAAATACTTTTTACACTTCTTGATTTTAAGCTGCTTTTCTTTTATCATCTAACTCCCGAGTCCATATCTATATGTCTAACTTTGAATACCATTTTTCTTACACAGAGCCAAAAGACGTGTTTTTCAACTTTGAAGAAACTGATTGAACTATGGGGTAAGTTTTTTTCTCTCCATCAAAGGACATCCAATAGGACGCAAAAATCATGTTTATAGATGTAATATATAAGATTTGATAATAGGAACCTGTGATTCATTACTATGTAGAGGATTTTTCTTTACGATTAACGCTAAGGGATGTAATGCTGCCAATTTATGTTTGAATAAATAATGCCATCTATATTTCAGAATAATTCTGTATCAATTCATAATATTACAGTGTCAATTCATAATATTATAACTATAATATATGTCTATTATATTTCATACATGTCATATATGAAAATTTAATATGATTAATATTATTTTAAAAATAATGTAAAAATAGAATATTTATCAGATGAAAATAATAAGGTGCCAACTTTGATTTTGAAACAATTGACTTTGGTCACTGTCATGTAGTTAAACAAACTTTCTATCATAATTTTAGTGGTTAAAAAAAAAGAAGAGAAGAAATAATTTGCCTGTATATCCAAACGAAACAAATTTTCAAACTCAAATATCTCATTTGCACAAAAATTTTCTATAGAACGTTTTAAATTTCAGCTGTCAACTTATATATATATAATAGATAAGTAAAATAAAATGCCATATTTTTTTTTCTTCTGATAATGTTAGCATAAAATATTTACTTGTTTTGTGTTTGGCAGGTGGTAAAAATGGCTTGCCAGGTTTTCCTGAATTTGTTTACAAAGAAATTGTTCCAGCTTGTTTTATGGCTCCAATGAAACCAACCTTTGATCTGGCAGATGGACAAACTACTTTAGTGAGTGGACTTTCCTATTTTATATTCTTTTTATACTATTTATTACTGTTTAATTCTATGTTACCTACACTTGGCTTAATTGAACATGTATCGTTGTAAATGTTTTTCAGGTTTTGGGAGAATCTGCCTTGTGTATGCAAGAAATTCTTCAGCAAAGGGTGAGCTGTTTTATATCTTTCTCATTTTTATTGAATTTCTTTGCCAATATCTAAATCATTTATTTAAGAAGTAATTTAGGACAATCTAATTTTAAAATTTTAAATTTCTATGTATTTGTACAAATATATCAGGAATTAACAAAACATCATTTTTTTTTGTTTTATTAATTTAGGGTGGAGAATTTTTAGAGTTTTTGAAATCAGACTTTTTCCCTTCAAGGGGGATAAGTCCAGACAGTGGTGATGTAAGTTATCTTTTCTTTCAGTTCTAACTATTGTATAGTGAATGTGAAAGCTTTTTTTGGTTAAACATGTCATAACAGCGGTGTTGTTAATAAATTATGTTTTGACAACTAGTTGAATAGCCAGAGGTTATAATATTGAATATTTGTATGCTTGGAAAGGCAAAGAAAATGAGTTTCACTTCAGCAGTATAAAATGTAGGAATAGTGTTAGATCAAACGTGCTTAAAAATTGTTTTCATCACTGTTCATCTTGTTAAGTATTACATATATGAGCTGCAAGGTTCATTATTAGTGAATATTCACAACTGACAACTGTCACTCCAATAGTAAAATATCTAAACCTCAAAACACTAGAGGATTGAAGGGCAAAGAGCAAAGTAGTAATAATACACAAGTCATAAGGCATTAAATTCCAACTTAGAAATACAACACTACAACAATATATTACAATGCCCAGATTGACATAAGGATAAAAACACTTTTCTTATTCCATATGCAAAGAATCAATGAATATAAGTTGTTCTTTCTTCCTGAGCTGCATCTGAGCATGGAATGAGTTGCCTGAACAAACCAGGAAAACCAATAATGTCAAATTAAGCATTTAAGACTAATCAAAATACAAGACTAGACTCAAACCACGGATAGGTGTAACGGTGTTGGACAGAATAATCTTCTTTATAGAAGGAGCATCTGTAATAAACAAGATATCTGTAAATACAATGTTTAAACCCTGCACTGCATTGGTGCCTCTTTTTTCTGCGAGGTTGATTGTCAAAATTGAATCAACTGTTATTTAATATTTAGCTTTACATTAATATTTTTGGCCCTATGGCTCCATCTTGTTAGTTCAATTATATTTCTTTCTTATGTAAGAACACGGAGCACGGTAGCCGAGTGGCAGCTAGTTTGACTGGCGATCCGAAGGTCCTGGGTTCGAATCCTAGTGGAGGCTAGGATTTTTTCCCAGGACTTGAGGGTGTCCCTGAGTCTACCCTTCTCTGATGGGTACCTGACATTAGTTGGGTAAAGTAAAGGCGGCTGGGAATTGTGCTGGCCACACATCCCCTTGTATGCCGTTGCCACAGAAACTGGTGAACGATGTTTCACCAGCCCTATGATCAGTTTGGTTCGAAGGGTACTTAACTTTTTACTTTACTTATGTAAGAACATGTGCAAAATTATCTTGTGTGCATTCACTTGGGGTCTATTAGTTAAGGGTCAAATCAGTTAATCCTGTGAAGTCAAACATTCTTCTTTTGTTTTTTCAGTGTTATTTAGTCAACTTACAGACAGCCATCAAACCTTTTAGGACTTGGTTAAAGGTAATGTCTTAATTATGACCTGTTTTGGTTAATTTTCTTTTTTTTGAACACCCTCGATTTTTTTAAATTGAAGATTGGCTTCATACAGTTTCACCATATATTGATTGGGTAAAAAAAAATAAAACAATATTTTTAAAATTTTATTAGATAATTGATGTTTAAAATTAGATAATTGATATCCAAAATTAGATAATTGATATCCAAAATTAGATAATTGATATCCAAAAGTGTTTTTTTAAATCTTAGTTCATGAAACATTTTTTTTCCTTATTTTTCAGAAATTCTTTATGCAGGCGAAGTCATGACCCAGTGAAAACTTTAGAGTGTAAAAGAAAGTTGTTTTAAATTTTGTGTGCATTGTTTTAAATTTGTGGTTTATTACTGTGTAGATAAACAATTGTTTCTCAATATCAATAAATTATACATAAACATGTTCATTCATTGCTGATTATTTCATCATGTTTTTTTGCATGATAATAGATACCTTTGCACCTGGTTGTCCAGTGGTAATTTTGTTTGTATGAAAAGTTCATACAGTTTTCCATAACTAAGTGTTAATGGTGCAAGTAAAATCAATCATTGCTTTGAAATAAGAAGCAAATGTCAGTTTTGATGATTTTTTTTTTATTAAGAGGAATATGAGACTGAAAAATGTCAGAATTCAGCCTTACCAAAGTTTAACAAGTTTGACTTTTAAAAAAAATATCATGTCTACTTAATCAGCAAAAATATGTCTCAATGTTTCAGGTGAAATGATTAAGTGTAAATACTTTGTAAAAAACTCTCTCACCAAACTTACAATCAGATCTCAATAGTAGACAACGTTTATATTCAAGTTTGTTATCATTGGATATTTTCTGGAAGGCTGAAGTGTTTATCTGTAACTGTCTGATTTTTTCCCTTTTAAAAAAAACATTGTTTCTACAAGTTATATAATCTAATTTTAAAAAATGTTAGTGGACTAAATAAAGTATCATAAATGATGTTGCCTCAACTTACAATATGTTTGCAGTTTGTTAGCTTGTTTGAAAGTAAACTAGTGTGCACTCAACCTTTCAAATGTCAACTCTTGTAATTATTAAAAGCCAGATAAATTTGAAACACTATCAACTATCAAAAAAAACTATTAAGTCAGGGCCTTAATCAGTGGTCTGCAAATTTTTCATTAGTGTTCCAAAGTGGGATTTCTAATTCATTCAGGGTACCAATGTCAAGCATTCAATTTCTTGTAGAAACTTCAATTGCCTTTTTGTGAGTCTTTAGTGTGCCATTGAAAATTGCTCTGCGTGCCGCCCTCTGATCTTGAGATTATTAAATTGAATTTGAGATTATATTGGCATCTCCAACTCCTATTCTTAATTCTTATAAACATGTATTCAACATACACTTAGGCAAATAGTTAAACCTCGGAGATGGGTAGTTATTTCTCTTTATTGAACAATTAAATGAACATGCAAAACTTTTTAATTCCTTATATTTCTAAAGGACTTATTCAAAATGTGTTGCTTGATGCAGTGTAGACAATACAACTCTTAAATACTTTACTTACTTGTAGTATTTGGGCATTCTCTGGATACACTAAACCTTCCTGTTTGAGTTATATTAGTCACAGTTAATCAAGTCTTTTTCATACTTTGATTACCGGTAGCTAATTTTGCTGAGTGAATATCGTCTGAATAGTGAATGTCTGTGTCAATGTTAAAAGTTACCTGTTGAGTGAAATCTACATATTTCCATGGACAAATACCGGTAGGCTTTTACTTGTAAAAAAAATTATTGTCAAATATGAGTAATGATTGTATTGTAAGAAAGATATACTTTGAGAATATTTTATTTGCTGTATCAAATTGTCTTTAAATCTTTCAGAAATTCTGAAATTCTATGACATAATAATACACAAGGCAATACTGTAATTTTTTTTTTTTTTAATAACAATTTTACATTCTATGAGCATTTTATTAAAAATATTATTGCTACGTCTATAATTGTTTGTTATGTCTATAATGTGTAGCAAGAAATTATTGACAATATAAAAAAAAGTGGGAATAGAAAAGGTTGAGATTGCAAAAGTGAAAGGTAGTTTACAAGCATTTAATGTAATGTAATTTTTTTATCACTTATTATATCTTGAAATTAATATTATTTTACTGAATTTGTAGAAAGAATTATTAGTTAATAATATTAGTTATCTTACAAAAATATAGGGCTACTGAGATGGACATATAAATGATACTTTTTCTTGTATGATAGTGAGGGTGAATGTCTATTGTGCTTGAGTGGTTCTTTAATGTTGTTTTAAAGTATGCTGAAAGACGGAATTTATGTGATCAAGTCAAATTTCCGTTTATTTGGATCAATAAAGTAATCTTATGACATCTTATCAATAATATAAATATAGATTTTGATTTAATTAAAGGGAAGTAAAAAAAAAATGTTCAGAAGTATTAATTATAATTAATATTTAATATCTTGATTTTTTTTATTTATTTTAACGTAAAAAATTAATACATTTCATGTCATTTGAAACTTTAAAATAATCCAAACTACTAAAAGATACTATAAAACTATATACATATTAAATGACGAAACATTTTATGTGTAAAATATCACACATCAATTAAAATACTCTGCTAGATTACTACGCATCAATTACAATTAATTAGTAATCTCAATTACTATTATGGTACATAAAATAGAATGTATCATACGCATGCGACTCATCAACAGTTAGATCGGTGGTGACTAATTAGATACCATAGTGCCATAAAACATGGGTCGGCAACCCTTTGCTAACAGTGTGCCAAACTAGGATTTATAAATCATTCAGCGTGCCAACAAACCTTTGCTAACAGTGTGCCAAACTAGGATTTACAAATCATTCAGCGTGCCAACAAACCTTTGCTAACAGTGTGCCAAACTAGGATTTACAAATCATTCAGCGTGCCAACAAACCTTTGCTAACAGTGTGCCAAACTAGGATTTACAGCCTAAAATGAATCGTTACAAAGTTTTTTGTAATTCCTCATCTTTATTTGCATTTATATCAAATACAATATTTTATTATTAAATATTCACATTAAAAAATATATGGTAATTATTGTCTTAACATTTTCATTTGTTAGTCAAGCAAGATAGGATCTAACACATGCTAATAATAATTATATTTTGATCTGTTTAGCAGAGATATACTTTTATGTTTTCAATTGTCATATGTTCGCATTATAGCCTAACATTAGGCGGAGTAGATACGTAGTAATCATATGAACTGGGTAGTTAATGTATTGTCAACAAATATACATATACGTTCTTTGGTCAAATAATATTTTGATAATTTTCAAATAGGCCTACTTTTTACAGTTAGATCATTTCAAAGTTATTAATTGTAAGCCATTCATTCTATTATAAAAGAAAAAACAGAAATATTAGCTCAATTAAAACGAGTTAATTATTTCCCTTTAATTAAAAAACTTTCCACATTTGATTAAATAGTGATGCCAACAATATTGTTTTGTAATATAAAACATATTACTGACTAATTATTATTTCTTTATATCATCCAACATTTTGGTATTCATAACAAGATTTAATGAGGCCTATAAGAGGATTTTTAAAAATTACGTTAAACAGTTGTGAATAAACATTTCCTGCAGTAATTGTTCGTCCATTTAAGGAGTTATATTTTAAAAATTAATAATTACAGAAATTACATATTAGATATATTAAATAAGTCTCTTATGTTTATTACATTAATAATACAAAAAAAATTGTTTTTCAATTAGTTATAAGTATGTTTAATTACAGAAGATGAGTATAAAAACTGTATTAAATGTAATTGTAATTAGTCTGTATCAATTTAATAGGCTAATGAGTGGTCAAGTGTAAGTGACATTTTTGTATGCTTAAAACAGCTTTCATGTGTGATAAAATCTGTTCACAAGAGTAAGTTGAACCAAAAGCTGAAAGTAAAACAGTGAATGCCTAGCAGTTGAGAAAAGCAGGTGACTTTCCTAGGCAGCTGTCTTCCAGATTTTTTCCGCAAATGGGCACATTTGGATGCTCATATTTTAATTTTTTAAAATTCAACCTTCTGCATAGAACTGTCATTAGCCAGTGGCGTAGCCAGGTTTTGACGCTAGGGGGAGCCAACTTTTAGGAAAAAAGCCCCCCTTTTAGAAATTTTTCCAGATTAATAGAAGAACTAAGAATTCGTACGTATCAAGTGTTATGAGAAAATCCTGTGCCTCAGGATACACACACTGTATAATAGTGCAGTATTTTTTTTAACCCATTCACGATTTTTACTAGCAACTATTAGTGATGGGAAGTTCTGCAAAATTGATTGCATCTACTGCTCATTCTCGGGATGAGTATCTAGTGTCGAAAAATATTTACAGAATCAATGCAAATGCTTCTATAGGACTGAATTCTTCTTCGTTTTAATTTTGAAAGACGAGATAAATCGAAAATTTAGACATTTTTAAAGAGGTTTAAAAAAAAAATAGAATTTCAACATTTTTATTTACTGTATCTATGTGTCAATTACAAAATATGGTACGTTATAGGAACGCTCTATTCTTTTCTAATTTTTTTTCCGCTTAGCTATTAAAACACCACGCCCGATGGTTATATCCTTAGCAAACGGAATTTCTTTAAAACAAGTTATTACTCCTCTTTACTTCTTTCTTTTAAATTCTGTGGGTATCTTTTTTTTTTTTTTTTTTTCGATCACTACACGTATACGGCCGTCGAGAAGGAGAAAGCCAGCGCGCTTTAAGTCACATTATTACTTTTCAGCGAGTACACCAGACTTGAACCCCCACCTTTTTTTGAGAATGCGAGCGAGCGTACTCTTTTGGGGCTCGGAGAACTAACTCTGCTGTGTCCACGCACCACTGATACATCACCGTAAAAGTTAGGCACAAACGGTTGGCCGTTCCTGTCCACTCTAAGTTCCTGCTTTTGACCTGGTATCCACTAGAAAAGAGGTAGGAAACCTAAGGCACGCGTGCCTGCTCTGTCGACCGGTACCACGAATTCCAGACTATTGTCCTGGACATTCAGGCACCGGGCTTGGCGAGACTGGGTGTTGCGCACATTCCTTCCTCCCCACCGAGCCTCCGTGGATCTGGCCAGTGCAATTAGGCTAAATCTCTGACGCGCAATAAGGGCTGTCCCCAATGGGTTAACCAACCGGTATACTCTTAATGGGAGCGTATCGGTGGTTTACAAACTTCGCCAGACTTTGAGGCTCATGGGTAAAGAAGTGCCCGGTGCATTCCCCAGAACAGTCTTCAGTCTGGCTTAAAATTAGGCATATATTTAAGAAGGTATCTCAAATGAAAATTTCTTGAACATTTTAATAGTTAGTAAAATATGACCATAAGGACTGGAATTATTCTATCGCTGTGTAACCAACCAGCTTTCATATACAACATACAAACATGTAGCCGGTGCTTTTGATTAGTAAAATACATTTTAAAAGGCAGCCTGAACGAGAGACTTGCTACATCATATAAAAGTTATGAAACAATAGGCATTTCTGATGATG
Source organism: Anisus vortex (assembly GCA_949126835.1). Classification (NCBI taxonomy): domain Eukaryota; kingdom Metazoa; phylum Mollusca; class Gastropoda; family Planorbidae; genus Anisus; species Anisus vortex. The sequence continues at coordinate 7,957,605 of OX421496.1, read as the reverse complement.
GAAATGTCACCCGTGACGAGAAAATGCGCGCTGGGTATGGAGCTCTTGTGCTGTAAGCTTACACAGGAGCAGATACTCAGAGACAAGTTCTATCCCGCAATTACGAGGAAAAGATGGAAGCCCTCCGACATGTCATTGAGACAAACGGGACAATGCTTGAAGATAGGTCAGAGGTGGAGCTGACATTGCCGTCTTCACTGAGATTTCATTTATCATTTGTCAGTTCTCCAGGTCATCGATGGCATGGTGATCTGGCCCAAGTGGCTCTCTTGTGTCTATTTACAACACTACTGCACACATGGGCTTCAAAGACTGGCGAAGTGTGTAAACCGCTGATATGTTCACATTAAGAGCACAACGGCGGGCTAACGCATGGTGTGTGTGTGGGGGGGGGGGGGTGAGTTCCATTTGTGCGTCTGATGTCTCATCGCAAAGCGAGATACTCCGAGCCTCGGTGGGGAGAAAGCAATGGGCGCAACAGTCAGTCTCAAACCCGCCCCCTTGGTGCCTGGATGTTTAGACCTACAAGTCTGGGCGACAGCGCAGGTACACGCACTAGCCACCACAATAATGATCCGAGCGGAGTTCCGCAGGTGGAGAGAAGCAGAGTAGTGCATGTGACGGCGGAGACCGTACTTTATGTTACTCGGTGGCTAGTCTCCGACAGGACCTTGCTGTGAATGTCCACCCCTTATCATCATTACGCCCTGGACTAAAGAGCTGGATATGCTCGTCTGTGTTTTATGTCCGAGACATTGACATTTTAAAATCGGTTATTTACAATCTGATCTTCAGGCTTAGGGTGGATACTGGCGGGTGTTCTTGGAATTCATATAGCAAGACTCCTTAGCCAAGTAGGGGGGTCCCTGGAAGCAGCTCTCTACAGAGGCCTGCTAACCTGAAAGTGCCTGCAGACCAATGCACAAGTTGGAGACTGACAAATAGGGACTAATTTCACAAGGGACAAGGTGTGCGACAGTTGAGCGATCCAGTTGAGCTGAACCGTGGTCAGTGGCGTAGCTAGGGAGGGGCAGGGGGGGACATATGTCCCCGGGCGCCACGTTAGGGGGCGCCAAAATGAGTATTAAAACGAATTATTTAATTTTATTTTGATGTAAACTAATGTATCCCAAATACGTTTGCAAGATTGAATTTTGGAGCTCCTTAAATATCTTCATTACAAACCAGTTGGCAAGCATAATTTTGGCGCCCCCATTGAGCATTAAGGGGCGCCATTCTACTCATACAACACACAAATGACACATCCACAATGTAGAAATGCTGATGGCGTTTTTTTTTTAAACAAAGATCAGTTCGGGTTCAAATATTATTCTTCATATACTGAAAGTGGTATCTGGTTTTTAACAATTATACAGGTTAGATATATTCCAAATTTGGCAGGCAGAGTGATTTACAATGGCATGCGAGAGACTTCCAAGTGGTGTTTTTTTTATTGATGAAAAAAGATGTTTTTTATTGATGAAAAAACAAACATTTTCCAGTTCTTAATGAGGAAAACTGTTGAAGACGATGTTTCTGAATGACAGAGCGACACATTTCAGTTAGTTGAACGCATTTACAAGGACGGGTTAAATCAAGTGGGTTAAATGGACAAACAATTAATGATGGAATTGTTTATTTACAACTGTTTAACGTAAATCAATTGTATATCTCCAATAATTAAATATTGTAATGAATACCATAATGCTGGAGTTATAAAAAAAAATTAGTCAGTAATATATGTTATATAACAAAACATAACCTGTTTGACAACGATATTGAATCAAAATAAGAAACTTTATTTGAATTAAAGGGAGATAATTAGCCCGTTTTTTTTATGCTAATATTTCTAATATAGTGTTTCTTATTTTCTTTTATAATAGACTAAATGGCCTACAACTTATAACGTTATAATGACCAAATTGTAAAATGTAGTTGAAAATTATATAAATACAAGCCGTTATGTGCCCGGTCCTCCGAACCAGCTAAAAGTTATGTTTACATACACTCTAACTACTCAGGCAGTTATAATGAGATTGCCCGCATGACCTACGACACGAATTTAAACGTGAGGTAATTTTTTATTTGCCCGCTACAACATGAATTACCCGTTAAAATCATTACTCATCACCCATTATAACAATTACAAAATTGCCCGCTATAAATTACGACGTAAATTAAAACATGAATATATTTTGTTCTATTCATTGATTAAGAACATTCGACAGTACTTTTATTTTTTTTTAATGATTGTTTGATATATTTTTTTACGACAAACATTAAGTCGCAGACCTATGTTGTGTTGTTTTTGTTTATTTGCTATTTATTTATTTATTGTTGCTTTGGAAGCAAACTTAGAATTAAATTTTCTATTCAACATGTAAAACAATAACAAATGAAACCCATATGAAATAATGTTTATAAAACGTATACGACACGAATTAAAACTTTAAAAAGTTAGTTCCAGCAATTTGAACATTGCCCGGAAAATTAAACATTGCCCGGTAATATAAACATTGCCCGTTAATTTAAACATTGCCCGGTAATTTAAACATTGCCCGGTAATTTAAACATTGCCCGGTATTATAAACATTGCCCGGTAATTTAAACATTGCCCGGTAATTTAAACATTGCCCGGTAATTTAAACATTGCCCGGTATTTTAAACAATGGCCGTTACCAAGGCGATAAGCCTAAAGGTGCCCAGTTCTCGGAACTGGATAAAATAACCCATGGAGTTATAAGCAATAGTCTATAAGCGGGGATAAAGTATTTTCCAGAAACTTAAATCATTTAAATATTGCATTCTACAATTTACGACGCAAATTAAAACAAAACTTCTTAAACGCATAAATATGCAAAATTTGATGACGCCATATAATTATAAGCTTAAATATAGAGTGTAACCAGGACCACTGCGTTTAAATAAGCTTAATAAGGCGTCGGTATTACTTCCCGAAACAGAAAAAAAATGCTCAATCTATTTGCTTAAAGTTTTAAATTATTAATTAGCTTTAAGTCATGTATTCACAGTGTAAAGTATTAAAGTAGTGATAGATTAAGAAAATCAACTACAGTATTGGTAGTGTAAATAATTTATGTTTTTCGGCACGTAGACAATTTAAACATGAAGAAAATTTGTTCCCGTCATTGAGTTGAGATAATAAAATCCATGCACATAGTTTGATGACGTCAATTTAAACATAAATGAAAAATGTCCCTTCATTGCTATAAAATCCATGCGCAAAGATTGATGACGTCATAAAAATAATCTCAGCGCATCCTTTTTTTTCTAACTTTGTGACGAAAAACTATAAAAAGTTGTACTGGCAAAGACAATGTGAATCAAAAGTTGTGTTTTTTTCGCGTTTTTTGACCAAACTGACCACTGCGGTCATTTTAATTGTTTTAAAACCTTGACAGTGTTCACCGCCGTAACGCAAAGAATATTTGTAGCAAATTTCACGTTTTTATGTCCAGTATTTAAAAAGATTATGCGGTATGTACATACCCAGCCAGCCACATACATATTCCTTTTGAGATTTATATATATACAAGCCGTTATGTGCCCGGTCCTCCGAACCGGCTAAAAGATTGTTTACATACACTCTAACTACTCAGGCAGTTATAATGAGATTGCCCGCATGACCTACGACACGAATTTAAACGTGAGGTAATTTTTTATTTGCCCGCTACAACATGAATTACCCGTTAAAATCATTACTCATCACCCATTATAACAATTACAAAATTGCCCGCTATAAATTACGACGCAAATTAAAACATGAATATATTTTGTTCTATTCATTGATAAAGAACATTCGACAGTACTTTTATTTTTAAAAAAATGATTGTTTGATATATTTTTTTACGACAAACATTAAGTCGCAGACCTATGTTGTGTTGTTTTTGTTATTTGCTATTTATTTTTTTATTGTTGCTTTGGAAGCAAACTTAGAATTAAATTTTCTATTCAACATGTAAAACAATAACAAATGAAACCAATAAGAAACAAAGAAGAAACTTTTTTTTTTAAAATTGTGTTCAATGTAATCGCATAATGATATTTTACATACACTTTATCTACCCATGGAGTTATAATGAGATTGCCCGCTACACAGTTAATATATACGGCAATTAATAAAACCTTGCCCGTTAAAAAGTTTATCGATGTATACGTCACAAATTTAAATGTGAATGACATTTTGTACGCCCGCTACAACCGAAACGAACTGAAACGTGAAATATTTCCTGCTAGAAACGATTGAAACGTGAAATATTGCCCTCTAGAAAGATTTTAATGCGTATACGCCCGCTTCAAACGAATTGAAAAAGCTAAAAGTTATGTTTACATACACTCTTACTACTCAAGCAGTTATAATGAGATTGCACGCAACAACTACAAAGTTTATATTTCGTATACGACACGAATTAAAACGTGAATATATTTTGTTCTATTCATTCATAAAATACATTAGCAAACATTGAAGCAAAGTTAATTTTAAATGAATACGCAAAATTTGATGACGTCATAACGAAAAGCTGGCTAGCTATCTCTGCGCAAACTTTGATGACGTCATCCTGAAAATAATCTCAACGCCATCCTTTTTTTTATTTTTTTTAGCGCGATCGATCGAAAAACTATAAAAAGTTGGAACGGCAAATTCAACATGAACCCAAAATATGTCGTTTTATTCGCGTTTTTTGACCAAACTGACCACTGCGGTCATTTTAATTTTTTTAAAACCTTGACAGTGTTCACCGCCGTAACGCAAAGGATATTTGTAGCAAATTTCACGTTTTTATGTCCAGTATTTAAAAAGATTATGCGGTATGTACATACCCAGCCAGCCAGCCAGCCAGCCACATATTCCTTTTGAGATTTATATATATACAAGCCGATATGTGCCCGATTCTTCGAACGGGCTTTTTTTTAGAATATGCTTGACACATTATAGTTTTTTAGTTTTGTTTTTGCAACATACATAAAGTAGTATGTTTTTTTTTTGTGGTCAGTATTTTTTTTAATTTATTTTTGTTTTGCACACTTTATTATACACCAATTCAATATACAACTAAAAAGGAAAAACAAATAATAATATTTTTTTTATTTCTTGCTCAAAGTATGACCACTATGATCGAATTTTGTGAGTTTATTGGGTAATTAAGCTCTTTCTGTAAAACAGAACTCACATGTCTTTTAAAAAGTACTGTTAATTCGAAAATGATTGTTTGATATATTTTTTTGCTACAACATTAGTCGTAGATCAATATTTATTTATTTTTGCTTTTTTTTTGTTTTTGTTGGTGTTATTTGCTATTTATTTATTGTTGCTTTGGTAGCAAACTTAGAATTAAATTTTAAATTCAACAGGAAAAACAATAACAACTGAAACCGATATGAATCATAGTTTATACAACGTATACGACATGAATTAAAACTTTTAAAAGTTGGTCCTTCAAATTTAAACATTGCCCGGCAATATAAAAATTTCCCGCTACATAGTTTATAAGACGTATACGATACAAATTAAAACTTTAAAACGTTGAGCTCGGCAATTTAAACATTGCCTGGCAATTGAAAAATTTCCCGCTACAAAGTTTATAAGACGTATACACAGAATAGGTATAGAACAGAATGCACAATCCCTATATACGCAGTCACTAAAAGTTACCATTTTCCGCAATGCAGCGGTCGCTAGAGACGCTACTATAGTAAAATGTGAAAGGATATCTACGTCTGCCATAAATATATACAATATATATAGGGCCTACATTATCTTTCATTATAGGCTTACTTTTATATAAATTTGACTTAATTACCCATTTTGTTTTGAACATTATATGATTAGGCCAATATGATGTAAAAATATTTATTATCCGGTACTGATTTGAAAAAAAAATGGCTTAGACGTAGCTCGGTACCGGTAACTAAATTGCTACAGCTACCGGTACATAAATATATATACTTTTTAAACCAAAATAAACTTTTAAAATTATGAAGGGAAATAGGCATATAATTCATAATGAGTTAATATGAGGTTGTTTATGCTGTTGTTTATCCTTTATGGAATCAGGAAAGCCATGCAGTTTGACATGCTCTTTTTTACGATAATCAGTCGTTTTCGCATCATTGTTGTAGTTTATTACACAACCGTTTATGCACATTTTGCCTGAAATATTAGCTTTGGGTGTTTGAAATTGCGCATTCTGTTTTATACCTATTCTGTGGACATATACAACACGAATAAAAACGTGAAGGAATTTTTATTTGCCAGATACAACGTAAGATACCCATTAAAACCATTAATCATTACCCATTATAACAATTTAAAAATATCCCGCTATAAATTACGACGCAAATTAAAACGTGAATATATTTTGTTCTATTCATTCATAAAGTACATTAGCAAAGGTTGAAGCGAAGTTAATTAAAATGAATACGCAAAATTCGATGACGCCATAAAAAAAAGACAACCAGCTATCTCTGCACAAACTTTGATGACGTCATCCTGAAAAAAATCTCAACGCCATCCTTTTTTTAATTTTTTTAGCGCGATCGATCGAAAAACTATAAAAAGTTGGAACGGCAAATTCAACATGAACCCAAAATATGTCGTTTTATTCGCGTTTTTTGACCAAACTGACCACTGCGGTCATTTTAATTTTTTTAAAACCTTGACAGTGTTCACCGCCGTAACGCAAAGAATATTTGTAGCAAATTTCACGTTTTTATGTCCAGTATTTAAAAAGATTATGCGGTATGTACATACCCAGCCAGCCAGCCAGCCAGCCACATATTCCTTTTGAGATTTATATATATACAAGCCGATATGTGCCCGATTCTTCGAACGGGCTTTTTTTTAGAATATGCTTGACACATTATAGTTTTTTAGTTTTGTTTTTGCAACATACATAAAGTAGTATGTTTTTTTTTTGTGGTCAGTATTTTTTTAAATTTATTTTTGTTTTGCACACTTTATTATACACCAATTCAATATACAACTAAAAAGGAAAAACAAATAATAATATTTTTTTTATTTCTTGCTCAAAGTATGACCACTATGATCGAATTTTGTGAGTTTATTGGGTAATTAAGCTCTTTCTGTAAAACAGAACTCACATGTCTTTTAAAAAGTACTGTTAATTCGAAAATGATTGTTTGATATATTTTTTTGCTACAACATTAGTCGTAGATCAATATTTATTTATTTTTGCTTTTTTTTTTGTTTTTGTTGGTGTTTTTTGCTATTTATTTATTGTTGCTTTGGTAGCAAACTTAGAATTAAATTTTAAATTCAACAGGAAAAACAATTACAATTACAATTAAAAACAACTGAAACCGATATGAATCATAGTTTATACAACGTATACGACATGAATTAAAACTTTTAAAAGTTGGTCCTTCAAATTTAAACATTGCCCGGCAATATAAAAATTTCCCGCTACATAGTTTATAAGACGTATACGATACAAATTAAAACTTTAAAACGTTGAGCTCGGCAATTTAAACATTGCCTGGCAATTGAAAAATTTCCCGCTACAAAGTTTATAAGACGTATACACAGAATAGGTATAGAACAGAATGCACAATCCCTATATACGCAGTCACTAAAAGTTACCATTTTCCGCAATGCAGCGGTCGCTAGAGACGCTACTATAGTAAAATGTGAAAGGATATCTACGTCTGCCATAAATATATACAATATATATAGGGCCTACATTATCTTTCATTATAGGCTTACTTTTATATAAATTTGACTTAATTACCCATTTTGTTTTGAACATTATATGATTAGGCCAATATGATGTAAAAATATTTATTATCCGGTACTGATTTGAAAAAAAAATGGCTTAGACGTAGCTCGGTACCGGTAACTAAATTGCTACAGCTACCGGTACATAAATATATATACTTTTTAAACCAAAATAAACTTTTAAAATTATGAAGGGAAATAGGCATATAATTCATAATGAGTTAATATGAGGTTGTTTATGCTGTTGTTTATCCTTTATGGAATCAGGAAAGCCATGCAGTTTGACATGCTCTTTTTTACGATAATCAGTCGTTTTCGCATCATTGTTGTAGTTTATTACACAACCGTTTATGCACATTTTGCCTGAAATATTAGCTTTGGGTGTTTGAAATTGCGCATTCTGTTTTATACCTATTCTGTGGACATATACAACACGAATAAAAACGTGAAGGAATTTTGTATTTGCCAGATACAACGTAAGATACCCATTAAAACCATTAATCATTACCCATTATAACAATTTAAAAATATCCCGCTATAAATTACGAAGCAAATTAAAACGTGAATATATTTTGTTCTATTCATTCATAAAGTACATTAGCAAAGGTTGAAGCAAAGTTAATTTTAAATGAATACGCAAAATTTGATGACGTCATAACGAAAAGCCGGCTAGCTATCTCTGCTCAAACTTTGATGACGTCATCCTGAAAAAAATCTCAACGCCATCCTTTTTTTAATTTTTTTAGCGCGATCGATCGAAAAACTATAAAAAGTTGGAACGGCAAATTCAACATGAACCCAAAATATGTCGTTTTATTCGCGTTTTTTGACCAAACTGACCACTGCGGTCATTTTAATTTTTTTAAAACCTTGACAGTGTTCACCGCCGTAACGCAAAGAATATTTGTAGCAAATTTCACGTTTTTATGTCCAGTATTTAAAAAGATTATGCGGTATGTACATACCCAGCCAGCCAGCCAGCCAGCCACATACATACATATTCCTTTTGAGATTTATATATATACAAGCCGTTATGTGCCCGATTCTTCGAACGGGCTTTTTTTTAGAATATGCTTGACACATTATAGTTTTTTAGTTTTGTGTTTGCAACATACATAAAGTAGTATGTTTTTTTTTTTTGTGGTCAGTATTTTTTAAATTTATTTTTGCTTTGCACACTTTATTATACACCGATTCAATATACAACTAAAAAGGAAAAACAAATAATAATAATTTTTTTTTATTTCTTGCTCAAAGTATGACCACTATGATCGAATTTTGTGAGTTTATTGGGTAATTAAACTCTTTCTGTAAAACAGAACTCACATGTCTTTTAAAAAGTACTGTTAATTCGAAAATGATTGTTTGATATATTTTTTTGCTACAACATTAGTCGTAGATCAATATTTTTTTTTTTTTTTTTTTTTTTTGTTTTTGTTGGTGTTATTTGCTATTTATTTATTGTTGCTTTGGAGGCAAACTTAGAATTAAATTTTAAATTCAAAAGGAAAAACAATAACAACTGAAACCGATATGAATCATAGTTTATACAACGTATACGACATGAATTAAAACTTTAAAAAGTTGGTCCGGCAAATTTAAACATTGCCCGGCAATATAAAAATTTCCCGCTACATAGCTTATAAGACGTATACGATACAAATTAAAACTTTAAAACGTTGATCTCGGCAATTTAATCATTGCCTAGCAATTGAAAAATTTCCCGCTACAAAGTTTATAAGACGTATACACAGAATAGGTATAGAACAGAATGCACAATCCCTATATACGCACTCACTAAAAGTTACCATTTTCCGCAATGCAGCGGTCGCTAGAGACGCTACTATAGTAAAATGAGAAATGATATCTACGTCTGCCATAAATATATACAATATATATAGGGCCTACATTATCTTTCATTATAGGCTTACTTTTATATAAATTTGACTTAATTACCCATTTTGTTTTGAACATTATATGATTAGGCCAATATGATGTAAAAATATTTATTACCCGGTACTGATTTGAAAAAAAAATGGCTTAGACGTAGCTCGGTACCGGTAACTAAATTGCTGCGGCTACCGGTACATAAATATATATACTTTTTAAACCAAATAAACTTTTACAATTATGAAGGGAAATAGGCATATAATTCATAATGAGTTAATATGAGGTTGTTTATGCTGTTGTTTATCCTTTATGGAGTCATGAAAGCCATGCAGTTTGACATGCTCTTTTTTACGATAATCAGTCGTTTTCGCATCATTGTTGTAGTTTATTACACAACCGTTTATGCACATTTTGCCTGAAATATTAGCTTTGGGTGTTCAACTTGTAGATTTGAAGAAAAGGACGTTGTAGGCTAAATAAGCATATATATAGAGTGTAACCAGGACCGCTGCGTTTAAATAGGCTTAGTATGGCGTCGGTATTACTGCCCAAAACAGAAATAAAATGCGATTGCGCATTCTGTTTTATACCTATTCTGTGGACATGTACAACACGAATAAAAACGTGATGGAATTTTGTATTTGCCAGATACAACGTAAGATACCCATTAAAACCATTAATTATTACCCATTATAACAATTTAAAAATATCCCGCTATAAATTACGACGCAAATTAAAACGTGAATATATTTTGTTCTATTCATTCATAAAGTACATTAGCAAAGGTTGAAGCAAAGTTAATTTTAAATGAATACGCAAAATTTGATGACGTCATAACGAAAAGCCGGCTAGCTATCTCTGCGCAAACTTTGATGACGTCATCCTGAAAAAAATCTCAACGCCATCCTTTTTTTTATTTTTTTAGCGCGATCGATCGAAAAACTATAAAAAGTTGGAACGGCAATTTTAACATGAACCCAAAATATGTCGTTTTATTCGCGTTTTTTGACCAAACTGACCACTGCGGTCATTTTAATTTTTTTAAAACCTTGACAGTGTTCACCGCCGTAACGCAAAGAATATTTGTAGCAAATTTCACGTTTTTATGTACAGTATTTAAAAAGATTATGCGGTATGTACATACCCAGCCAGCCAGCCAGCCACATACATATTCCTTTTGAGATTTATATATATACAAGCCGTTATGTGCCCGGTCCTCCGAACCGGCTAAAAGTTATGTTTACATACACTCTAACTACTCAGTCAGTTATAATGAGATTGCCCGCATGACCTACGACACGAATTTAAACGTGAGGTAATTTTTTATTTGCCCGCTACAACATGAATTACCCGTTAAAATCATTACTCATCACCCATTATAACAATTACAAAATTGCCCGCTATAAATTACGACGCAAATTAAAACATGAATATATTTTGTTCTATTCATTGATTAAGAACATTCGACAGTACTTTTTTTTTTTTTTTTAATGATTGTTTGATATATTTTTTTACGACAAACATTAAGTCGCAGACCTATGTTGTGTTGTTTTTGTTTATTTGCTATTTATTTATTTATTGTTGCTTTGGAAGCAAACTTAGAATTAAATTTTCTATTCAACATGTAAAACAATAACAAATGAAACCCTTATGAAATAATGTTTATAAAACGTATACGACACGAATTAAAACTTTAAAAATTTAGTTCCGGCAATTTGAACATTGCCCGGCAAATTAAACATTGCCCGGTAATTTAAACATTGCCCGGTAATTTAAACATTGCCCGGTATTATAAACATTGCCCGGTATTAGAAAAATTGCCCGGTAATTTAAACATTGCCCAGTAATTTAAACATTGCCCGGTAATTTAAACAATGCCCGGTATTATAAACATTGCCCGGTATTATAAACATTGCCCGGTAATTTAAACATTGCCCGGTAATTTAAACATTGCCCGGTATTATAAACATTGCACGGTATTATAAACATTACCCGGTAATTTAAACATTGCCCGGTAATTTAAACAATGGCCGTTACCTAGGCGATAAGCCTAAAGGTGCCCAGTTCTCGGAACTGGATAAAATAACCCATGGAGTTATAAACAATAGTCTTAAGCGGGCATAAAGTATTTTCCGGTAACTTATACCATTTAAATATTGCATTTTACAAATTACGACGCAAATTAAAACAAAATTTTGTTCCCTTCTTAAACGCATAAATACGCAAAATTTGATGACGCCATATAATCATAAGCTTAAATATAGAGTGTAACCAGGACCATTGCGTTTAAATAAGCTTAGTAAGGCGTCGGTATTACTTCCCGAAACAGAAAAAAAAATGCTAAATCTATTTGCTTTGTCCTATGTTTGTAAAGTTTTAAATTATTAATTAGCTTTAAGTCATGTATTCACAGTGTAAAGTATTAAAGTAGTGATAGATTAGGAAAATCAACTACAGTATTGGTAGTGTAAAGAATTTATGTTGTTTACGGCACGTAGACAATTTAAACATGAAGAAAATTTGTTCCCGTCATTGAGTTGAGATAATAAAATCCATGCACATAGTTTGATGACGTCATTTTAAACATGAATGAAAAATGTCCCTTCATTGCTATAAAATCCATGCGCAAAGATTGATGACGTCATAAAAATAATCTCAGCGCATCTTTTTTTTTTCTAACTTTGTGACGAAAAACTATAAAAAGTTGGAACGGCAAATTCAACATGAACCCAAAATATGTCGTTTTATTCGCTTTTTTTGACCAAACTGACCACTGCGGTCATTTTAATTTTTTTAAAACCTTGACAGTGTTCACCGCCGTAACGCAAAGAATATTTGTAGCAAATTTCACGTTTTTATGTCCAGTATTTAAAAAGATTATGCGGTATGTACATACCCAGCCAGCCAGCCAGCCACATACATATTCCTTTTGAGATTTATATATATACAAGCCGTTATGTGCCCGGTCCTCCGAACCGGCTAAAAGCTATGTTTACATACACTCTAACTACTCAAGCAGTTATAATGAGACTGCCCGCATGACCTACGACATGAATTTAAACGTGAGGTAATGTCTAATTTGCCCGCTACAACATAAAATTACCCGTTAAAATCATTACCCATTATAACAATTAAAAAATTGCCCGTTATAAATTACGACGCAAATTAAAACGTAAATATATTTTGTTCAGTTCATTGATAAAGAACATTCGACAGTATTTTTATTAAAAAAGAAAATGATTGTTTGATATGTTTTTTTACGACACGACAAACATTAAGTCGCAGACCTATGTTGTTTTGTTTTTGTTATTTGCTATTTATTTATTATTGTTGCTTTGGAAGCAAACTTAGAATTAAATTTTCTATTCAACATGTAAAACAATAACAAATGAAACCCATATGAAATAATGTTTATAAAACGTATACGACACGAATTAAAACTTTAAAAAGTTAGTTTCGGCAATTTGAACATTGCCCGGCAAATTAAACATTGCCCGGTAATATAAACATTGCCCGGTAATTTAGACATTGTCCGGTAATTTAAACATTGCCCGGTAATTTAAACATTGCCCGGTATTATAAACATTACCCGGTAATTTAAACCTTGCCCGGTAATTTAAACAATGGTTGTTACCAAGGCGATAAGCCTAAAGTTATAATGAGATTTCCCGCTTCACAGTTAATATATACGGCAATTAATAAAACCCCACCCGTTAAAAAGTTTATCGATGTATACGTCACAAATTTAAATGTGAATGACATTTTGTACGCCCGCTACAACCGAAACGAACTGCAACGTGAAATATTGCCCGCTAGAAACGAATTGAAACGTGAAATATTGCCCTCTAGAAAAGAATTGAAACGTGAAATATTTCCCGCTAGAAAGATTTTAATGCGTATACGCCCGCTTCAAACGAATTGAAAAAGCTAAAAGTTATGTTTACATACACTCTTACTACTCAAGCAGTTATAATGAGAATGCACGCAACAACTACAAAAGTTTATATTTCGTATACGACACGAATTAAAACGTGAATATATTTTGTTCTATTCATTCATAAAATACATCAGCAAACATTGAAGCAAAGTTAATTTTAAATGAATACGCAAAATTTGATGACGTCATAACGAAAAGCCGGCTAGATATCTCTGCGCAAACTTTGATGACGTCATCCTGAAAAAATCTCAACGCCATCCTTTTTTTAATTTTTTTAGCGCGATCGATCGAAAAACTATAAAAAGTTGGAACGGCAATTTTAACATGAACCCAAAATATGTCGTTTTATTCGCGTTTTTTGACCAAACTGACCACTGCGGTCATTTTATTTTTTTTAAAACCTTGACAGTGTTCACCGCCGTAACGCAAAGAATTTTTGTAGCAAATTTCACGTTTTTATGTCCAGTATTTAAAAAGATTATGCGGTATGTACATACCCAGCCAGCCAGCCAGCCAGCCAGCCACATACATACATATTCCTTTTGAGATTTATATATATATATGATATGATATGATATATGATATGATATGATATGATATGATATGATATGATATGATTAGATCTAATTGATTAAAACATTTCATGCACATTTTTAAACATTACATTAACTACCCAGTTTGTATGATTACTACATATGAATTCCGCTCTACTATACTTTCATTATATACCAAAGTATCTCTAGCATTGAGCAAATTAAAGACAATCTCAGTTAAACTGAGAATAAACTATCATCAATATTATCAGTTGCTAGATCAGTGGTTCTTAACCGGTGCTCCGCGGAGCACTGGTGCTCCGCGAGGTAGTTGCAAGTGCTCCGCGAAATTATAAAACTCAAAATTTAATGTTCACTCACTTACTCTATCTGATTGAGCTGAACAAATGCTTATAATAGGTAGTCCAAACGGGGGAAAATCGGCCTTTTTGCCTATTTTTACTGTTTTTGTAACGAAGTTTTGACTCACTTGTTCTAATGCTACAAAACAAATATTATATGTGATTAAAGTTGATGCCTTTATCTAACAAAATATTTAACTTTTAAACTCATTAATTGTATTTAAAAAAGTGTTTTGTGTGCTTGAATAGTGGGGGGTTGGGTCGTTTTGGCTGCGGCTTTCAAAACGGGTCAGTAAATTTCCGTTCCGAAATAGTGAATCAATTTCTATGCTGTGTGGAGCTTACCGAACGTTCGACAGGACAAGATGTCTTTGATTCTATTTCTTCCTATTTCGAACAATTCAAAATATCATGGGAGTTGTGTGTGGGAATTTGTACGGACGGTGCTCCATCATTGGTAGGCTCATTAAAAATGTTTGTGACTCTCGCCAAGAAAAGAAACGCCAATATTATATCTACTCACTGTTATTTGCACAGAGAATCTCTGGTGTCCAAAACATTACCAGTAGCATTAAAACCTGTGCTAGACAAAGTTGTAAATATGGTAAACTTCATAAAATCGAGACCTTTGAAAATACGCGTCTTTAAAAATCTTTGCATCTCTATGGAAGCCAAGTACGAATCTTTGCTTTTGCATTCTGGAGTGAGATGGTTATCCAGAGGAAAAGTGTTACGTCGTTTCTTAGAACTGAAGGATGAATTGATAACCTTTTTCCAAAATGAAAATATGGATGATTTTGTGGAATATCTTCAAAATGACATTTGGTGTGCTAAATTGGCATATTTAGCTGATAATTTTGATTATTTAAATTGTGTTAATACCAGCCTTCAAGGAAGAAAATAATTTTTTTTATCATCGACCGACAAATTGACAGCCTTTCAGGAAAAAGTTATTTTTTGGAAAAATCGTTTGTTGGAGAAAAAGAAAGTAGATATCTTTCCTTCTCTTAATGATAACACTACCGACGAAATTATTTCAGCAGTAACAGAGCATTTAACTTTATTAGACGAAAAGATTGAATTTTTTATTTTCCATCAATAAACGTAGAAACATATGACTGGATACGTAATCCCTTTGCCACGGTTGATACATGAAATAGTAAGTTGTCATACCAAGAAGAAGAAGAATTAATTAACCTATCATCGGATCGTACACTTAAAATAAAATTTTCCGAAATGGTTCTGGAGGAATTTTGGATCTTTGTGCAAGAAGAATACTCAGCTCTCTCCATGAAGGCACTTAAAATCTTGTTCCAATTTTCAACATCATATTTGTGTGAACTCGGTTTCTCGATAGTCACCAACATAAAAATTAAAAAACGAGCAACACTTACTATTTTGGATGAAGAATTGAGGGTAGCTATTTCTAAAATTAGGCCTAATATCACTGAAAGTTGTAAAAACCGTCAAGTTTAGGTTTCACTTTAAATCTTTTTATTTTTCCGATTTAAATTTTGCTCAATTTAATTTTTTTACTTATTAAATTTATGTTTATTGCAAATTTGTTTGTCATGTTATAATTTTAAACTCTTATGTTATAATCTTTTATTTTCAAAAAAAGTCGTACGTTTGTGTATTTGTTTTTTTTTTTTTTACTCCTTGATTTTGTGCTCCCCAAATTTTTGTCATGATCAAAAGTGCTCCCCCGACTTCAAAAGGTTAAGAACCACTGTGCTAGATCCTTATCTGGACAACCAAATGATCAATGGCATCCTTCCGTCTCGCGCGCGAGACGATGGTGCATCACCGTGGTTCGAGGTTGCACTTCCTCTTGTGGTTGAGCAGGCCTATCCTTGAGTGACAGTCTTTTTCACAGCCTTTGCACACGTGTTCCGTGAATCCTATTTTCTTCGCTTTTCTTCTAGCCCTTTTATCTATGGTCTCCTCCATTCTACTTTTTAACCCTTTCCCTGACAGCAGTGCGCCAGGTGGACCGATCCTCTGCCTTCTCCTCCCAGTCACTTGTGCTTCTTACATGTCCTAGCCATCTTAGGCGTCTTTCACTGAGGACTGCGAACATGCTTTGGGCCTCACTATTAGGGACTTTGTCCTGCCATTTAAAGCCAAGGACGTGACGCAGACACCTCAGGTGGAAGCTATTTAACTTGCGCTCATGGGACGCATAGGTTGTCCATGATTCACTTCCTTAAAGCAGCGTGCTGATGACGCAGGCCTGGTAGACACATAGTTTGGTCCTTTCTGTTAGCTTGGTGTTTTCCAAACCCGTTTACTAAGTTTAGCCATTGTGGCAGCTGCCTTGCTGATTCTACTATTTAATTCATCCTCTATGGACAATGAGCTGGAAATCTTGGACCCCAAGTAGGTGAAGCAGTCCACAACCTCCAAGTTTTTGTTTTCTATAGTAATGGTAGGAACGGAGCATGTGTCTTGGGCCATGATATTTGTCTTCTTTATTGTCACCTGCAGGCCAAACTCTTTGCAGGCGTTGGCGAAGCTTGACACAAGCTGTTGTAGGCCTATCTCTGTGTGTGATATCAGGGCCGCATCGTCAGCAAAAAGTAGCTCGCGAATTAGGACCTCTTTCGTTTTGGTTTTGGCTCGGAGACGGGCAGTGTTGAAAAGTCCTCCATCAGCTCTGGTGTGTAACCAGATTCCATCACTACTATCCTTGAAGGCGTATCGGAGCAGTAACCAATGTTTACAAAATCGTTACCAAAAATGTGAAAGTTTGGTAATATTTTTTTTTTTATAAAAAGGTTGATAATCACAAATGCGTTAATTATTTTTATTACGGTAAATATAAAACGCTTTACCGTTTTTTTTCCATAACTTGCTTTTGCTTTTTGCCTTGGTCTTGCTATGGAGTTTAATTGTTTAAAAAAAAAAATAAAACAAGTATAATAAAGCAGGTTGACTTTTAGGCTGTTGGCACGCTGAACGGTTTAGAAATCCTAGTTTGGCACACAATTAGCAAAAGGTTGCCGACCCCTGGTCTGAGTGATCTTGCACTAAAAAAGAGAAACACTTGCGAATATTAATTTTGACAACGTGATTGACGAGTTTGCGACAGTCAAATCAAGGAGGATCAATTTGTTGTAGACTATGTCTATTCCATTCAAGTATAATCAGAAGAATATTTTTTTTCAAATAAATTATGTACAATCATATAGAGACTTATTAGTCGGTATTCTATTTCATTAAAATACCAGATGCTTCGAAAATGAACCATAGAAACCGTAAAATTAAAAAATTTTCTTGTCCAGAAGGGGCGCAAACTTTGTGTCATGTCCCCGGGCGCAGTTGACCCTAGCTATGCCACTGACCGTGGTGCACATAAGAACAAACAACAATCGCTTGGTTCCTAACTGGGCAGTGCCCCATAGGGTTCTATTAAAGCAGGCATAGTGCCCCCCCCCACCTAGATTTGCTGTAGAGCATGTTCTATTTGAATGCCTGGCCAATGGAGTTTATATTCGATTGGAACGGCCAACTGTGATGACTTATGTTGCAAGATACGGCCGAGAGAAATATCGGCTCCAGTTTTCAGTTAACCAGAAGTAGGGTTCACGTGTGATAAAATGAAAGGATTGAAGTGGGGTTCATGTGTGATAAAATGAAAGGATTTTGTTTCACTAAATAAAATTGTCAGATTGAACATTAAAAAAATAAATAAGATATTTATTATTATTATTTTTTTTTTTAATCATAGTTTAAATATGAAAATGTGTAAAGTTCATCCATTACAGCAGAAAC